>JAAGEH010000034.1:2168531-2580752 GCA_011751065.1 Lasiurus cinereus | reverse complement strand
AGGCTGAGGCTGAGACCCTCGTGCTGAGGCTGAGGCTGAGACCCTCGCGCTGAGGCTGAGACCCTCGCGCTGAGGCTGAGGCTGAGACCCTCGTGCTGAGGCTGAGGCTGAGACCCTCGTGCTGAGGCTGAGGCTGAGACCCTCGTGCTGAGGCGCCGAGACCCTCGTGCTGAGGCTGAGGCGCTGAGACCCTCGCGCTGAGCCTGAGGCTGAGCGGTGCGTCCTCGGGTCTCGAGCCACCAGGGCACCTGCCCTCAGGGCTTCCGGTGCGGCTCGGGCCAGGCCGGACCTGCAGGAGCGAGCACCGGTGCTGGTTCCCTTAACCCCTGTGACCCCGCGGCCCCCCGCCCCCTCCCCCCACGTGTGTGTGCTGCCGCTGTGGCAGCAGGAGGAGGTGTGCTCAGTGGGTAGAGCGTCTGCCTGTGGACTGAAAAGTCACTCACGTCGGAGCCCGCGGAGGACTTGCTGCTCCAGACCCACCCGTGAATGATAATTCTCAGGGGGAAAGGGGTGAGGGGTATACAGGGGGAGACTGGACAAAAATCATACACCTATGGATGAGGTCAACGGGAGGGAGGGAAGGGTGGAAGCTGGGTGGAGGGGTGCTATGAAGGGGAAAAAAGAAAAACAAATGTAATAATCTGAATAATAAATATTTAATTAAAAAAAAAGTGATAATCCACAGACATCATCATTAGGAAATCATTCATGTAATTAACAGCACCCACTAGCAAAAAGCTAATGTGATTAAAAATATTTTTAAAAGGTTAAAAAAAAAAAAAGAGCATGTATCTTGGTTGCATGCACATCCCCAGTAGGGGGCGTGCAGGAGGCGGCTGATCGATGTCTCTCTCTCATCGATGTTTCTAACTCTCTATCCCTCTCCTTTCCTCTCTGTAAAAAATCAATAAAATATATTTTTAAAAAAATTCTGTAAGAAAATGTAGGTGGTAAGCTCCTTGACACCAATTTTGATTTTTTAAAATTTGACATAAAAAACAGAGATAACAAAAGCAAAAATAATCAAGTAGGACGATGTCAAATTAGAGTTTCTGCACAGCAAAGGAATTCAAGAAAATGAAAAGAGAATCTACCAAATGGGAGGAGATTCTTGCAAATCATATATCTGATAAGGAATTTACAATTCAATAGCAAAAAAAGTGATTAAAAATAGAGAATCTGAACAGACATTTTTCAAAGAAGATATACAGATGGCCAATAGGTAAATGAAAGGTGCACAACATCACAAATTATCAGACAAATGCAGATCAAAAGCACAATGAGATTTCACCTCATACTGGTTAGAATCATTAGCTTAATTATAAAACCAGGTAAAAACACCACAAAGAAAGAGGCCAACGTCCTGATGAACACAGATTCAGAAATCCTCAACAAAATACTAGCAAACCAGATCCAGCCATCCATTAAAAAGTTCATATACTGCCGAAATTGGTTTGGTTCAGTGGCTAGAGCATCAGCCTGCAGACTGAAAGGTCCCCAGTTCAATTCTGGTCAAGAGCATATACCTTAGTTGCAGGCACATCCCCAGTAGGGGGCATGCAGAAGGCAGCTGATCAATGTCTCTCTCTTATCGATGTTTCTAGCTCTCTGTCCCTCTCCCTTCCTCTCTTTGGAAAATCAATTATATATATATACATATAGTTTATATACCATTATCAAGTGGGAGTTATTCCTGGATTCAAAGGATGGCATGATATTTTCAAATCAATAAATGCGATACATCACATAAATAAATTGGAGGACAAAAATCATGTAATCATATCAATTGAGCAGAAAAAGCATTCGACAAAATAAATCCCAATACCCTTTTTTGAAAAACACCCTCAGCAAAGTGAGAATGCAGGGATCACACTGCAACATAAGACAAACCTATAGCAAACATACTCAATAGGCAAAAACTAAAGTAATTTCCCCTAAGAATAGGAATAAGGCAAGGATGTCTGCTGTCAACACTATTATTTAATACTAGAGACCTAGTGCATGAATTTGTGCACGGGTGGGGTACCTTAGGGTGGCCTGTGGAGATTGGGCCCTCGCTCACGTTCCCAGCCTCACAGTCCTGCAGCCCCGCCTGGCACCTTACCTTGGCCTGGTGCTGCCCCCTCACCTGTTCCACATCCTGCCTGCTGAGTGATTGATCTAGGCAGGCCCCCCACCCAGCCAGACAGTGGCCCAGTCCCCCGCCACCACCACTGGTCGCCATCTTGGGATGATCAATGGGGTGATTGGGCTGCTGCTCACACCCCTGCTCAAACCTGTCTTGGCCTGGTGCCGCCTACTCACCTGCTCCACCATCCCGCCACAGTGCTGCTCTCATCAGGGCCCATTGGGGCTAGCAACACCTCCACTGCTGCCTGCTGCCCATGCCGCATTGCTGATACCTGCCATGTTCTGCGCTGCCCCCTGGTGGTCAGCACATGTCCTAGTGAGCAGTCGAACTCACAGTCTCCCAGTCAAATTCCTGGTCAAATGACCACCCAAGGGGATAATTTGCATATTAGGCTTTTATTATATGGGACTAGTGTCCCGGTGTACAGATTCATGCACATTGAAAGAAAATTAATTAGAAGAAATATTTTAATATTGCTATTCCCTTTATTCTATAATAGAAATGTCAACCAAATTCATGATCAACAATGACAGATTGAAAACATACATGTGAGATTGGCACCAGCGAGAGCTTTATATGTATATAGATAAACTTGCTTAATTTGACCTGCTTTCTGATTTAGCTAAACTTTTTCCAGCCCAGTGAAACACCCCAACTTCTCTTTCAGGTAATTAGTCAGCAACACAGCAGTAAATATTAACATGAAGCAGATTATTATTGTAGCTCACACAGGGAGAACAAAGGGTGAGATATTTAACTTCAGCAGTGTTTGACTATATCCTGCACAGTGAGAAAACCTAAAGTCATTTTCAAAGTATACCATTTCTTACTTCTTTTTAGTTGGGTAAAGTTTTTAAGCTTTCTAAACCTCCGTTTTCTGCCCTGACTGGTTTGGCTCAGTGGATAGAGCATCGGTCTGCAGACTGAGAGGCTCCAGGTGCGATTCTGGTCAAGGGCATGTACCTTGGTTGCAGGTACATCCCCAGTAGGGGGTGTACAGGGGACAGCTGATCGACATTTCTCTCTCATCTATGTTTCTAACTCTCTTTCCCTCTCTCTTCCTCTCTGTAAAAAAATCAATAAAATAAAAAATAAATAAATCTCCATTTTCTGGCTAATGAAAAGAAAATAGAATTTTACTGAGTCTATCTACCTACTCCAGGACCTCTGTGAGGATCAAGTGAGCTGAGGCATGGAAAAATGCTTTACAGACATTTGGTTACAGTGTGAAATGTTTGCACCTGGCTATAAAGCAAGTTGTGTTCTTGGACTGAAGAAACTCCAAGGAGGCTAGTCGCTAGGAAGAGGAAGCTGGACATTGCTATGTGATGTCATTACCTGGCCGGTTGAGCATTTAGCACATTAGCCTTTTATATATAGATAGATAGTACTGGAAGTCCTAGCCACAGCAATCAGACAAGAAGAAAAAAAATAAAAGGCATCCAAATTAGGAAAGAAGAAGTAAAACTGTCATTATTCCAAGATGACATGATGTTGTTCATAAAAACAAAAACAAAAAACTACTAGGTTTAATAAATGAATTTGACAATGTAGCAGGATACAAAATTGATGGCATTTTTATACACTAATAATGAACTCCCAGAAAGATAAACTAAAAAAAAAATAGCATTTACCATTGCAACAAAAAAATTAATATACTTAGAAATAAACTTAACTAAGGAGGTAAAAGACCTGTACTCAGAAAACTACAGGACTTTGAAAAAAACAGATAGAGGACGAAATGGAAGAAAATATCATGTTCATGGATTTGTAAAATCAACATCATTAAAATGTCCATACTGCCTAAAGCAATATATAGATTCATTGCAATTCCTATTAAAATATCAATGGCATATTTCGCAGACCTAGAACAAACATTCTAAAAATTTATATGTAACAAAAAAAGACCCAGAATATCCACAACAATCTTGAGAAAGAAGAACAAAGTTGGAGGAACCACATATGAAGTTATACTATAAATCCATTGTATTCATAATAGTGTGGTACTGGCACAAGAGCAGGCACAAAGGAACAGAATAGAGATCCAGAAATCAATCCAAGCCATTATGCTCAATTAATATTTAACAAAGGAGGCAAGAGCACACAGTGGAGTAAAGATCTCTCTTCAATAAATGATGCTGAGAAAATTGGACAGGTAGATACAAAAAAAGGAAGGAAGGAAGGGAAGGAGGGAGGAAGGAAGGGGTGATGGAGGGAGGGAGGGAGGATAAACTAGATCACCAACTTACACCATACACAAGAATAAATTCAAAATGGATTAAAGACCTAAATGTAAGTTGTGAAACCATAGAAATTTTGGAAGAAACAATAGGCAGCAAAATCTCACACATCTCTCATAGCAATGTTTACTGATACATCTTCTAGAGTGAAGGAAACTAAGGAGAAAATATATAAATGAGACTACATCAAAATAAAAAGCTTCTGCACAGTGAAAGAAACCATCAACAAAGTGAAAAGCGCCCACTGTGCGGGAGAACACATTTGCCAATGATACATCCGATAAGGAGTTAATTTCCAACATATGTAAGAAACTCATACAACTTAAGAAAAGGAAGACAAACAACCCAATTTAAAAACTAGGCAAAGAACCTAAATAGACACTTCTCCAGAGTAGACATACAGATGGCCAAGAGACATATGAAAAAATGCTCAAAGTCACTAATCATCCGAGAGATGCAAATTCAAAAAACAATGAGTTATCACCTCATACCTGTCAGAATGGCTGCCATCAACAAATCAACAAATGACAAGTGGAGAAAAGAGAACTCTCCTACACTGCTTGTGGGAATGCAGACTGGTGAGCCACTGTGGAGAACAGTATAGAGTTTCCTCAAAAAAACTAAAAATGGAACTACCAATTGACCCAATGGTCCTACTTCTAGGAATATATCTTAAGAAATTAGAAATATCAATCAGAAAGGACATATGCAACCTTATTTCATAGTAGCACGAATTACAATAGCTAAGATTTGGAAACAGCCCAAGTGCCCATCAGCAAATGAGTGGATTAAAAAGCTGTGGTCCATTTAAACAATGGAATTCTACACGGCAGTAAAAAAGAAGGAACTATTACCATTTGCAACAGCATGGATGGACTGGGAGAGTATTATGCTAAGTGAAATAAGTAGTCAAAGCAAGGCAAGTACCACATGATCTCACTCATATGTGGAATCTAATAAACAAAAAAATTGATGAACAAAGTAGACCTAGAGATATAGAACTATGAACAGATTGATTAATTTCAGAGGGATGGTGGGAGTGTGTGTGTGGGGGTATAGATTAATGGAGAACTTGTATGCATATATGCATAGCCCATGGACAAAGACAATAGTGCATATGTCCTTTCTGATTGGTATTTCTAATTTCTTAAAAGACAATAGTGTGGCAAAGGCTTGGCAGGGGTGGATATGGGAAGGAAAGAGTCAATGGGGGGTGCCAAAGTGGACATCTGTAATACTTTCAACAATAATGATAATTTAAATTAAAAGAAAATAATAAAAAAGAAAAAAGAGTGTTGGCCAAGATGGGAAGGGAATCCTTATTCACTGTTGAAGGAAATGTAAATTTGTGCAACCACTATATTAAACAGTTTGAAGTTTCCTTCAAAAATTAATGTAGAACTACCCTATGTTAGAGCAATTCCATTCCTGGATATTTATCTGAAGATAAATAAAAAAGATATATGTACCCCATGTTCATTGCAGCATTATTTACAATATCCAAGACATGGAACAAACCTCAGTATTCATCGACGGATGAATGAATAAAGAAAATATACATACAAGATGGAATATTATTTAGGCCATTAAATGAAGGAAATACTGCCAATTGTGATGGGCCTTGAGGGCACTATGCTAAGTGAAATAGGTTTGACAGAGAAAGAGAAATACTGTACAATTATAAGTTATATGTGGGGGGTAGGGGGAAAGCACACCTCATAGATACAGAGAATGGATTGGCGGGGAGTAGGAGTATAGGCAAAATAGATAAAAGTAGTCAGAAGGTACAAACTTCCAGCTATAATATCCATAAATCCAGGGGATGAGATGTATTCAATGGTGAGTACAGCTATTAAGACAGTATTGTATGTTTGAAAGTTGCTATGAGTGTAGGTCTTAAAAGTTCTTATCACAAGAAAATAATGTGTAACTATGTGTGGTGACAGATGTTAACTAGACTTGTGGTGAATTAGAATCAGACACCCAAATGGTAACTACCTTCTGACACAAGGAAATACTGGAAAGGTCAGTTTTGCCAAGAACTGAGAGAAGTGGGCTAATCCAAGCATGGACCTATTGAAGAAAAAATACTCGAGTGAGGGCTAAAAAATGGGGCACCCGGAAAGTGAATCAGATTTTGCTTAAAGGCTGTTCTCAGAATCGCAGATATATCCAGAATTCAAGACCAAGTAGAAAACACAGGGTAAAGCCAAATATAGATGACATTTGGATTCTCTCTCCTCATCTAGGGGGAAACCTGAAAGTTGACTAAGATATAGATATGCTGAGAAAAAAATGTTTAAAAGAATTGTTTGTACTGGCTACTATTCCAGAGGAGATCATTTGTTTTCCATGATACTTTCTACCCAAGTACCACAAAACCCTCTCCTAATGCAGTGTGGAGAGAAGCAGTGAGAAATGGGGAACATGATGACAGTGCAAGCAAGAGGGAAGCACAGGTAAGACCTGAAAGGCTCAGGAATGGTAGAAAAGGCAGCTCTCCACTCACTTCCATTTGGGATGAAGAGCCACCAGCTCTTCACCAGGACCTGTGGCCAACATTGTTTAGGTCCTGCAAAAGCATATTGTATTCTCCTTGACTCAGCTCATCCTGGGCACACTTGTCATTTGTTGATTTGTTGATGGCAGCCATTCTAACAGGTGTGAGGTGATACCTCATTGCTGTTTGAATTTGCATCTCTCAGATGATTAGTGACTTTGAGCATTTTTTCATTGTGCGGTTTGAAGAATAGTTACATTACAGCTGACTACTATGGTCATCACAACCAATTTGGTGGCATTTAAAGTTTACAGATTAGAATATTCATAAGTCACAGAATTCAATTAGATGGGTCTTTTCTACCACCTTTTTTACCCAATAGTTTTATTTTCACAGAGGTGAGCACTAAGGCTCAGAAAGGTAAGGATTTCTTAAAGTCCCACAGCAAGTACATCGCTGGTGGCCAATAGTGGCTGCATTTATACCTCGACTCCCCATGCTCTTCATATTATAACAGAGGTTCCTAACCTGGGTTCTCCTGATGCCCTAAAGTCCTCTAAAGTCCAAGGGAACCCGTGAATTATGCTCAGTATTTTAAATGTCTTTTTAAAAAAAATTTATTTCAGCGTGAGGAAGGGAGAGCGAGAGAGTGAGGAGAGAATCATCTACTGGCTGTCTCCTGCACATCCCCTACTGGGGATCAAATCTGTACCCTGGGCATGTGCCCTGACTGGAAATTGAATTGAGACCTCCTGCTTCACGGGTCGACCCTCAACCACTGAGCCAAACTGGCTAGGCTATGCTCAGTATTTTTAAAAGTCCAATGAATCTACAATTTGCTGGAAAAGCGCAACTCAAATTAAAACAGCATGTTTCTGCTTTTGGTTAAATTGACTAACTCAGTGTGTTCATTCTAGTTAGAGAGACAGTAATTTGGCACATAACCAATGTAAGTTTTAAAAATTTGCAATGCTTCTTGAAAAGGTTGTCTATACTTTGTTCTTATATTTAGTGGTTTTTTAATAATTTTAATAATTAACAAGGTAACATGTACACAGTGAAAAAATTCTGTGTAAATTATTAGCCCATGAAGAGAAAAACTTCTCATCAGTCCTCTATGTTAACTACTCCATGGTAACTACTGTCAAAAGCTTATTATGACTCTTTCCAGAAAACATTTTCAGCTGTATAGGATGAAGGTGTGATGGATACTATAGCTTGTTTCTTAAGTTGCTACTATCTGAGACTTCTCCCACACATTATTCTATCTTATCTCCCTAAAGCAGTGGTTCTCAACCTTCCTAAGGCCGCGACCCTTGCATACAGTTCCTCATGTGGTGGTGACCCCCAACCACGAAATTTTGCTACTGTTATGCATCGTGATGTAAATATCTGCATTTTCCGATGGCCTTAGGCGACCCCTGTGAAAGGGTCGTTCGACCCCCAAAGGTTGAGGACCCACAGGTTGAGAACCGCTGCCCTAAAGGCTGCAGAGAACTCCAAGGAGTGGTATGGCAGGATGCACGGATTCTTGCCCTTACTGATGGATACTTTTGTTTTTAACGAGAGTGCTGAAGTGAGCATTCCTACTCCTTTTTCACCTATACCTTGGTGAAATTCCTAGCAGTGGAAGAGCTGAGTAAAGGAAAATACAATATGCTTTTGCAACTTTGGTAAATTTTGCCAAATTGCCCTCAAAGAAGTTATACCAATTTCTCTTCCTACAAAAAAGAGAGAATGCAGGTTCATTTGCCCAGTTTTCTTTTGAAAACTTTTGGTTATATTATATTTTCATTTGGGGAAGGCAGATTTTTAAAAGATATTTGTTAGGACACTTTAAAAATAAGGAATTTAGCTCCTTGTTTGTTGTGTGTTTCAAGTATTCCTCCTCTTCCATTTGTGTTCTTTAAATTAAAAAAATTAAATTTAATATAAACATGTTTATCACTATTAAACAAGGGTTTTATTATCTGACTGGAGAAGGTTTCCACATTTTATTTTTTATTTGACAGATTAGTTTCCCACATTTTAAATAAATTTATTTATTTTGGTTTAATACCATGATTTGATTTTTTTTTACATTCAATGACTGATCTGGATTTTTGTGAAAGAAATAAGGTTTGTTTCTAAGCTTCCAAATTAATTACCAGTTGTTTCAGTGATATTTATTGATCAACCCATTGTTTTCTCACTAATTTCAAATGCCACATCCTAAATGTATTTGAATCTATTTCTGAGTTCTATTTTGTCACATTTCAAATGCTTAGTTCCTTTCCAGTAACAAACTGATTCACTTAATGTATCTTTGGAACATGTTTGATAGAACTAAAACTCTTTATTAATCTTAAAATTTTTTTTTACCATTTATTTTCATACATTTATTTTTTAGATGACCTTTAATATCCCTTTTTAAACTTCTCCAAAAAATTGTATATTATATTGATTTTGTATTTTGCAACCTTACTGTATTCATTGTTTCTAATTGTTTTTTGGTGGAGTTGGTAGGGTTTTTTATATATAATATTATGCCATCAGCAAATAGTGACTATTTCACTTCTTAATTCCCAATTTGGATGCCCTTGCTAGAACTTTCAGTACTGTGTTGAATAACAGTCGTGAGAGTGGGCATCATTGACTTGGTCTTGATTTTAGACACTCAATTTTTAACTACTGCATATGGTATTAGCTGAGGATTTGTCACATATGTCCTTTATTACATTGAGGTACTTTCTATGAGTCCTCCGTTTTGTTGAGTAGTTTTTATCATACTAGCAAATGGATGCTATATTGTTGGTTGTTTTTTCTGCATTTATTGATATGATCAGATGATTTTTATCTTTTCTTTTGTTAATATGGTCTATCACATGGATTTGTGGATGCTGAAGAATCTTTTCATGCTTAGAATGAGCCCCAGTTGATCATGATGTATGATTCTTTTAATACATTGTTGTATTTGACTTGTTAGTATTGTGTTTAGGATTTTTGCATCTATGTTCATCAATAATACTGGCCTGTACTTTTCTTTTTTTGTGTGTTGTCCTGCTGGTTTGGTATCAGGGTAATGCTGGCTGTGTGAAATGAATTAGGAGGTATTCCTTCCTCCTTGATTTTTGAAGGAGGTTATAAATCTTCTTTGAATGTTTGGTAGAATTTACCAGTGAAACCATCTGATCCTGGTCTTTGATTTTGGGGAAATTTTTGATTACTGTCTTAATTTCTTTTCTAGTGATCAGTCTATTTAGGTTTTCCAGTTCTTCATGCTTCAATCTAGAAAGGCTGTACATTTCTAAGGATTTGTCCTTTTCTTCTAGGTTATTTCTCCTAAGTTATTGAATATGGTGGTTATAGTCTTTCATAATATTCTTGTATAATCCTTTGTATTTCTGTGGTATCAGTTGTAACTTCTTTTTCAATTCTAATTTTATTTATCATTATATCTTTTCTCCTTAGGAATCTTGACAAATAGAGGTTTGTCAATTCTGTTATCTTTTCAAAGAATCAGCTCTTTGTTTATTTAATGTTTTCTATTGTCATTTTGTTCTCTATTTCATTTATTTCTGTTCTAAATTTTATCTTTTCTTGAGTTTGATTTCTGCAGACTTTCCATTTTCTTTCTGTGCTGATGAATTGTTTCTCCATGTACACATGTGAAGGAGTAAACTCTGTTCTTGTTTATATATTCTTTTGCTCTCAACAATTCAATTGATAGGCAGGGAACTGCCTCTTCACTAGAAAGCTTTCTTTACCAGGTTCTGCTGGGGAGTGTGGGCCGGGGAGGCAAGTTTTGCAGTCTTGTGACTCTGCTCCCCTTTGGTGTCTGCGCCTGCCTGTTGTTTTAAGCTTCCCAGCTACCCCTACCCAGCTCTACTGCAATGGGAGAGGGGAGGGAGATGGCTTTCCTTAGAAACTGCGCCAGCCCCTTCAGGCTCCAGGCTGTAGCCTGAGTGCTGCAGCCAGACCTCTCTGCTACTGCTCTCCGTGCAGCCAATATAAGAGCAAGCCATGCCAGGGGTCACCATCCCTATTCTCTCCCCAGCCCTGCCTTCCCTACTCCTTCCAGTATCCCCACCTTCCTTATCCCAATTCATGGATCTTTCGGGAATGCTTATGTGTTGAGCAGGAGATCTTTGTTGAGTTTTAGTTGTGTGACTTGTAAGTTTAAGGGAAGAGACAATGAAGTCTTTTCACTCGCCATGATGTTGTCACTTTCACATTGAATTTATAGATTATTTAGGATTTATTTTTGTAAGAGTTTAATGTAAAATAAGTTATAATTAGAAATATATATATATATATAAATCTATCATTTTTCTTCTCTTATGATTAGAAATATATACATATATATATATATATATATATATATATATATATATATATATAAATCTATCATTTTTCTTCTCTTATGTTCCCCAAGTTTAGTTTTTCATTGTATTTATTCCAAGAAATATTTTTGTGCTTTTGCTAAGTGAGAAGATCTTTCACTATAACTTTTTAATGTTTGTAAAGTAGAAAATTAATGATTTTTAAAAAACTGGTTTTAGAGAGAGGAAGAGAAACATTAATCAATTACCTCCTACACATGCCCTGACTAGGGAGTCAGTCGGGTATGTGTCCTGACCAGTATCCAACTCACCACCTTTTAATATAATGGACAACATTCCAACCAACCAAGTCATACTGGCCTGGGTGAAAATTATTCTTAAGTAAATTTATTTTGTAACCATCCATCTTGTCAAAATCGCTTATTACTTCTACTTTCTGTTCAGTTGCATATCTTCTGCAAATAATAATTTTGCTTCCTCCTTCCAATAATTATGTATATCTTTTATTTTTTTGCCTTGTAGATCTGTATTGACTGAAACAGAAATTTGGCAAACTTTCTCTATAAAGGGCCAGATAGTACTGTATTGTTGGGCTCTATCACATACAGCCTGTCGCAACTACTCAATTCTGCAGTTGTAGGACAAAAGCAATCATCGACAAGATGTAAATGATGGGCAATACTGTGTTTCAATATAACTTTATTTACAAAAATGGACAGTTTGCCCACAGGTAGTAGTTTGTTGACCCTGGTCTAAAATGTAAATTATGTTACATAATGATGGTGATGATGGGTAATTTGTCTTGATCACTTAAAACAGCATGTTCTTGCTTTCTGTTCTTAGTCCTAATGCTATTTTTGATTATAAAAACATACATGCTCATAGCTTCAATCATGTTAAAGAGATACCCACCTTGTCCTATTTTCTCTAAAAGTATTTATTTTAACTGCCTTTTAAAAAAATTACTGAGTTTTGACATCTTTGATCTCTAAATATAGTAAGTTAACACAATTCTGAAGAGGAAACTAGTCTTATACTTTTGGTATAAAACTCACCCAGTTTGGCTTATAATGCTTTTAATATGTTCTATATTACTGGATTATTTTTTAAATAATTGATGTATGATTTTTACACTGATCTCACAAATAAGAGTAGTTTTCAGTATATTATTCTAATTTGTCAGGTTAACATATTAGTGTTTTGCTGGGTTCATGATTATAATTTGAAAGCCTTCTGTCTATGGAAATATTTTTATGGGTAGGACTTACCTGTTTATTCAAATTTTGAGCAAATTCACCTATGAAACCACAGGTGTTTTTCTAGGGGAAACTCTTTGATAACTTTCTCTATTTCTTCCCTTTCGTTAGGTTGTCTAGAAAAGGTACTTTTGGTACCAATTTTTGGTGATTCATATGTTCTTAGAAAATCACTTATTTCATGCAGATTGTCAAAATTCTTTGCTGAAAAGTTCAAAAAGTACTATTTGTGATTCTTTTAATTTCCTCTACATCTGTTGTTGTTTGTCATTTTTGTTTCTAATCTTCTGTATTAGTGAGTTCTTTCCTTTCCCCCTTTTAATTAAGTTATCCATGTTATCTCTGTTTTATTGGTTGGGCAAAAAAAAAAAAATCAACTTTTGTGTACACTTACCAGTTCTGATTTTTGTTTTCATGTTTACAAATTAACTCATGCATGCTTTGATCTTTATTTCTTCTGTATTCTTTACATTGATTTTATTATTTTCTAAACTGAGAAGTGATATTCGCTATACATTTTTCATCAAGAACAATTTTAGTGACATCCCATAGACTGAGCTATATGGTGTTTTCATTTTTTCCCTAGATAATCTGCAGTTTAGGTTTAATTTCTTCTTTGAGTGCAAAGGTTCAGAGAAGGTTTTTTTTTTTTTTTTGGTGGGGGGGATGTATTACTTTTCCTTTATTTTATTTATTTCCTCATTTTATTATTTTATTGCACTGAAGTCAGATAGTTTTTCTACTTTTGAGGAACTCATATACATGTTTAGTAAGCCCTCAGATATTATTAATCTCTATAAATGTTCTATGAACTATGAATATTTTTTAAAGCAGACTTTATTTTTAAAGCATATTTTTTAAAGCATACTTTATTTTTTTCTTTCTGAGAAACTGCAAAGTTGTTTCTGCATTATTGGTTTCTTAAGAGAAGTAGACCTATATTATTCATGTTAGTATCTTTAATACCTGGTACTATGATTGGTACACAGTTTTTGTTCAGTAAGTAGCTGAGGAATGAATGAATGAATGAATGCTGCTTGTATTCAATGGGTTCATTTTTTCTGGGGTTAATTGTCTCTAGACAGTTTCTCCTCATACCAGCACAAGACTTATGGGCTACTAATCCATTCATTCATAGGGATCCACAGTAGAATGAGTCAAAAAAAATGTTAAAACAGGATTTGACATGTAGGTTGTTAAAAATCTGGTTGTATATTCTTTTTTTTTTTTCTTAAATGTCTTCTCATCTGTTCATTTTATACTCATATTTTAAGCTTCATTCCTGAAGCATCCATGAGCTAGGCTATGTGACTTCACTGAGTCTTTCCTTTCTCTACTCTTGCCACTTTCACTGACCTGACTCATGTGATCTAAAAGGCCTTGTACTGTTTCCAACATGTCCTGTGTTTTTCGTCTTTCTAGTAAAATTCTAAGCTTGTGAAGTATTTTATATTCCTTTCTATCCTACAATGTAGTTATAGCTGTAAAGGGGTAGGATGAAGGTGGTAAGAGGTAGTTAAGTATCTTGATTGTGGTGGTCATTACATGTGGCATTAGATTTCACACACATGATTAAACTGCACAGAGACATGAACATATATGTAAGTATGATTTACTTTATTGCACTTAAGTCAGATGGTTTTATTTCTATTTTTGAGGAACTCATTAAGTCCTCAGATATTATTAATCTCTATAAATGTTCTATGAACTATGAGTATTTTTTAAAGCAGACACACTTTATATTTTCTTTCTGAGAATACTGCAAAGTTGTTTCTGAATAAATTCTGTGGATTGTACCAATGTCAATTTCCTGGTTTATAACATTCGAGGAGGGTTGGTTATTGGTGTAGGAGACCTCCCTGTACATTTCTTTGCAAATTCCTAAAATTTTAAATACACACATATACACACAAATGCGTGATATCTCAATTTATTCTATGATGGGTTAGTGTTATGTTATCACTATGGGCAAAGATGTTTAAAGTCTTATTTTATAAAGAAGGGAATAAAATTCTAATCACCTCAGCTGTTATGAATAGATTTTTCTGTTCATTTTCATTTTTACTTCTTTCCTTGTCATTAAATTAGTTATTGTTACTATAATTAAAATAGTCCTCTTTTGATATAATATTGAAAAAAGGTGAGTTTGCTGAATAGACATATTTTCAATAGTCAGTCAAAGCAAACAATGGCCTTATAATTAAAAAACTTGCAGTATGGCCATTCCATTTCTAATAAAATCCCACTACTCATTGCCTGAAAAGGGACACATCATATGTATACTGGATTTCTCTATGGGCTTAATTTACGTAAACATGCACAGCCCTACCTTCTCTCTGAAGTTCAAGAAAAGAGCTCAGCTTACCTTCATTACTTCAGATACAGTAACACTGCTCTGTGCATGGGTCCAACCAAGTGTGTTTGTCCCTGGGCAATGAACATACAACTGAACGACCTCACTGATTTGGTAATCCAAGGTAACTTCATGAAAGTGCAATAGCAGTAAGACCTGGTGCCTGCCATCCTGTCACTCAATCTAGTGGAGAATGCTTGATATGTTTAGCATGTGAGTTTACATAATTTCATTTGATCTTTAGTACAACTGATTAAATAAGTATAAGCCTCCATTGGAGGCAATGGAGGTAAGTCTTAGAAAGATCAAAGCCTTGCCTACCCCTGCCCTTCCCCCGTCCCCCCCAAAAAAATGTCTTGCCCAAATAAAATGCCAGGATTCAACAAAGTCCAATGCTTATTCCTCTACATCATGGAACCTCACATTGTGTGAATTTAACTTACATGAATTAAACAATACTCACTCATAATAAAAAAAAGACTGATAGCCCTAACCAGTTTGGCTCAGGGCATAGAGCGTTGGCCTTGGACTGAAGGGTCCCAGGTTTGATTCCGGTCAAGGGCATGTACCTTGGTTGCGGGCACATCCCCAGTAGAGAGTGTGTAGGAAGCAGCTGATCGATGTTTCTCTCTCATCGATGTTTCTAACTCTCTATCCCTCTTCCTTCCTCTCTGTAAAAAAATCAAAATATATTAAAAACACACACACAAAAAAACAGAATGATAATTTAATTAATACCATAAGATAACACTTGCATGTTTATTTCATCACTCACTGACTAATTAGATTAATTACATATTCATTTTATATGACAGATTTATATCAATATATATATATATATTGTGGGTGTGTCAAGGGATTTTGAAGATAATTGCAACTATTGGGATTTTAGACTTATGAACATAATTTAAAATGTTACATAAACCCAGTGTAAAACTGACTCCACTGTCACACAACACATCAATAATAATAAGGAATGAAGAACAATCCTGTGGGATTTTTCTAAGAAAATCTTGTATATCATCTTCTTATTTTTCTTAATTCTAAAGGTAATACATTAATTTATTATAGAAAATTTGACAAGAAAAAAGCAACATTAGCCCACTTCTATTCTGGATTTCTTTTCCCTCACCTGAGGATGTTTATTAATTTTTTAGGGAGAGATGAAGGGAAAAGAAGCATGAAAAGGAGAGGGAGATAGAGAAGAGAGAGAGAGAGAGAGAGAGAGAGAGAGAGAGAGAGAGAGAGAGAGAGATATCAGTTGCCTCCCATACTCTCTAGGCTGAGGATTGGAACCAGGGCACCCAGGTATGTGCCCTGACGTAATCGAACCCACAACCTTTTTGGTGTAAGGGACGACATTTCAACCAACTGAGCCACCCAGGTGGGAAACAAGTTTGATTTGTAGCCCTTTCTGTGGGGCTCAATTACATAGGTATTTTTCTAAACCATTAAAATTGGATTTTTATGAATTCAGTTTATGGGCATCTCAGAAGTGTTTACACATTCAGCAGCAATGTACACCTGGACCATGGCTATATTTTATTTGTAGACTTTTGAAAGTGCCAAGGCAATGACATTGCTCACTGCCTGTCAGATGCACACTACTGCTGCCTCTCTGGGTGAGCTTTTCATCATACAATTCTCTATTGGTCTGACCCCTGTGTTCTACCGAAACTTCTCAATTTTCCACCATGCTTTGTGGTCTTAATTTTCACCAACACTTTTGGTTTCAACTTTACTAACCTCAGGTTGTACTGATACTGACTATGGCCACTGAGCGAATAAACTGTATGTGGATTCCATAATGATGGGTCAGTTGTTTGTTACTGAACAGAGAACGTGTTTCAGAGTTTCTGGCACTGCCCCGATTTCATACAATGAGATCCTTTTCAAAAAAAGGCAACTCTTTTATTGAATATACAACCAAACATTTAATTTTTATGATTTTTGTAAGACTTTTCATACAAAAAGCTTTCACAAATCAGGAAAAAAATTGCAGGCCACATATTAGAATGTTGAGGAGCAAAATATGATTACTGTATATGTATTTTATCCACTTGAACTCTTAATAGAAAAAGCTAGAAGACTATTGAGGATTTTAGGCTTGTGATGGAGACCTTTGCTGAGCAAAATCCCCATCCTCCTCTTTTGTCACTGGACTCCCAGTGCTTAGGCTGAATCTCCCAGCTTTCTCTGCAACTAGGTATGGCCATGTGACTGAGGTTCAACCAATAGAATGTGAGCAGTAATAATGTTAGCCCAGCTCATAAAAACTTGCATTGTGAACTCCTATGTGCTTTTTCCCCTTCAACCATCTGAAAGGCAGTATATAACTAATACAAGATATTTTTACATTTGTAAGTATAAAACAACAATAATTGCAGCAAATATTATTTTTTTAAATATAAAAAGTGCCTACTCTGTGATACTCCCTGATTTATAACGATACATGTATCAATTCATTTTCTCTTTTGACCCTGTGAGATAGGTACCATATTTATATTATCCCCACTTTTCAGATGAGGAAACTGAAGTGCAAGGAGGTTAAACAGCGCTCCCTAGGTCACACAGCTAACAACTAGCAGGACTGTGATTAGTCCCAACCCTGTGTTTGGACTCTGTTCTATACCACCTCCATTATACTCGAATTCTTTCAGATTGGTAGTTATGCCTTTCATATGTTGTGGTAACTCTACCTTAGCCTAAATATGTGTTCATACAGGAAGTCCTTACCTGCCAACAGAATCTTACCTTTAGCTTTTCTAGCAGTTAGGTAGGGTACCACAAACAACTCCTTATCAACTCATTCGTTAGCTGGTAGAACAACTGTCTAGGGTTTGAACTTCAAAGCCTCAATGAAGCATCATTGCTTTTCATTAACAGTTATACTTAGTAATGTGTTGGGGCAATCCAAGACAGAGGAAGAAGTAAATAGCTTTGTTAAGAGGTATTTCATGGCTTCTTCTTTTCCCCATCTCTCTTCAGACCAAGAGGGGAAAGTTTGTGGCTTGGTGCTGACAGAACAGAGGCCCATAGGAAGGATCCAGGTAGTGCTTTGCATTTCAAATCAGAAGAGCAAAGCTATGGTTGCTTCGCCTGAAATTCCAAATTGAAGACATTCCAGAAGGTGGCTCCATCTCCAGGTGTAGTCCAGAGGAGTGAAGTGGTGGCCAGAAGTCAGCCCTAAATTCCAGCTTTCAGAACCTCTGCTTGGATAGGATCCTCATGATGCTCATTATTCTCACCTTCACTATATGGTCTTCAGTGTATCTGATATTTCTCTAATTTTTATCTCAAATTTCAACTCATGTTTAACATTTTAAATAAATGTCTTCTGCTATCAGCTCAGGTTGTTTCAAGAGTATACTTATGCTAGAAATAAACTTATGTTAGTATATGCTAGATATACTTAAGCTAGATAGAGTAACACTTAGAAGTAATTCTCTTATTTCTATAACTTATGTTCATAAATAATGACCCATATTCATAAATAGTGTTTTCTCACTCTTCTTGTACTGGAAGTGGGGTAATTAAAAAGCATGTGGGTGAAATATATGGCCCTTGAGTTGAAAAATATATCCAAGACACTTCTCTACTTTAACAACTCAAAGTGTAGCTAGAAAGGCTGTTGGCTTTACTACCAAAGGAAATCAGTAAGACAAAATCTTAATGAATATTTAATAAAACTTCTAATTACTGGTAGCCTATTTCTCTATCGTTGGCCTGGGAAATATTTATAGATAAAATTTTCAGACAAGAATCCATCTTTGATCCTGTTCCCCTATACAAGTAAAAGGTACAAATTCATGTTTGGCAGGTATATTACAAATAACATAGTTGCCCTGTTTAAAAAGAAAAGAAAAGAAAAGAAAAATACTGATTTAAAGGCCAGTTCTGCAGAGCAAGCCTGCCTAATGTACCTTGCAATTATTTAGAGCCTGGAAATCTTCTGCATGCCTTTCAGATCCTTCAAAAATATGTAGAGATTTTGGTCTCTGGTTTTTAAGCTGTAGCTTGTATTCCTGGGAATTTAAAGCTGTAGCCTGAGTTCCTAGTGTACTGCGATCTAACCATATTTCTTGTGGCCTTCCACAGCAACAACAAAAAAGATAGAAAGAAAAAGAGAAAGGGGGAAAAAAGCCTTAAAAAAGGAAGAAAGAAGAGGGAAAAAAGCGAAAAAACTAAGTCCACATGTCTTAGGACACAGTGAATTCTTTAAAATTGAATGGAAGCAGAATTATTGCCCAATCATCTAAGTGTGTCATGGATTGATGAGTCAAGATTTCAAAAGTATTTGAAAGTTCTTAGATAAAAGACCACAGATCTGGATAAAGTATCATTTTTAAAATAACTCTATTTTCCTGTATTTATTTTAAAAAATGTCTTTTTGGTTGCTGTTTGTAACCAATTTAAAAATTAAAATAAAAGCCACCAAACATAAGATATTTTTGTAGAAGAACATTAAATCATCAGTACTTTCTGGGACTAAAAAATGGGAGAAGGTGGCTCAGCAATATCTTTGAGAATGCTCAACATGCTGCCTGATAGTCATGTTAAAGAACTGTGGAGTGATTTTTTTACAACATATTTAATAAACTGTAAAAAGAATATTTCTAATCATAATTCTCACCTTTTATCTATTGTTTGAAAGGAACCTGGTATTTCTTCATAATCACAAAATAAAATGTACTAGTAATGCTCTTATATTCTTTACATGCTCCTTTTTTCCTCCTTTTTCATCATTGTTGTTGAAGAGAAGCAGCTTTCAGGCTGCATGCAGAAGGAAAGTGCTTAGTCAGGCCCTAACTCATCCTCCACTGTTAGCAGGACACCCCTCTCTTTACTGAGTGCAGTGGCCATGACAGGGCTGAATTCTGTTGGGAATATCCATTTATTACCTAACAAACACCTCTGGAAATTTTGAGACAGGTGGTCCTACACTTGCTTTTTGAAAGCCATTGCTCTATAGCAAGCATGTCAAACTCAAAGGCTAACACAGACCAAATAAACAAGGTTTAAGTTTGTGTGGGCTACAAAAACACAAAAGCTTCAATTTTCATAAAACGTAAGTTTATTTCTATAGAAACATGCTGAATACAAAGGGCTGAAATAAATGAATAATCATTAATATAAAATAAGAAAACATTTTTAATAAAAATTAATATTTTTTCTTGGACATTAACTCACCAGACACTGAATAACTGCACAAATTAATAAGCATAACGCAAATAAACCTATTTTTCTTGTTCTCCAAAAGCAAAATATTTCCTGTTGCGCACACCAAACAAGTCAGTCCAAGACTAATGATGTGTCAATTGGCTGCTAAAATATTCGCTGCTAGTATTAGTGGAGAGAAATGGTGTGCCTGCACCTAAGGAGCTTAAGGAAAATGGATGCAACACGATTATAGTAATCAGTCATTAGCAAATGTTGTTGTTTGTTATTAATAACTAGAGGCTTGGTGCATGAAATTTGTGCATGGATAGGGTCCCTAAGCCTGGCTGGAGATCAGGGCCCATCGGAGCCTTCTGGCTGCCAGTAGGGGCCTTCTTTCATTCTACACCATCCCCTGGCAGTCAGCACACATCATAGTGAGCAACTGAACTCACAGTCGAACTCCCAAGGGGACAATTTGCATAATAGGCTTTTATAGAGAGAGATTATGTGTAACAGGATATTGTAAAAATTAAGTTACAAAATTTTTATTAAAACATAGCTTACATACTGTTATATTGGGTGGGACTCAAAAATATTCATTGTGGCCATGCGGCCCATGGGATGTGAGTTTGACATGCTTGGTTTAGAGCATGCTGATGAAACAGAAAAAGATCTTACTGTTTCAAAGAAGCTATCCCAAACTATATTTAGCATTTTTTCACCCTTTATTAAGTCAGTATAATATCTATGAAAGTATAACCAGTAAAATAAAAAAATCTTATTTTTTTTCTCTATGGTCCACAAATAACAGCTCTGATTCTCCAAATTGATGAGTTTTATAAACCCATAGAAAGGGAGAGAAAAGTGAAACCAAGAGCAGGGATTTTTCCTCATCTTTGTTCCATCTTCCAACTTGGCCAAAGTCCTGAGCTCTTTCTCAGAGTTATCTATGAATTGCCAGGCAATTGCAATAAATTAAGTTATACTCTGCCTCCAAAGATGTCAGTCAGTTGCCTCACAATGTGACCATATGAAGACCACACCACACATATGTTAATTCCAGAATTCCAGAATCAGAAGTTTAAGATTGTATTTTTGGTCAAAAGGTATAATGCCTTCTTTCATATTCTTTCAAATTAGAAAAATAAAAGTAGAGGTTTGGAGAAAGCATTCAAGTATTTTAGCAGGGAGTTTTCTCCTAAGTTTCCTTTGGCTACCAAGCCAAAGCATTTTGACAGATAATTGGACTAGAAACAGTGCTCCTGGAAACCATCAGCCGCCATTCCCACCCATTAATTAGATGATTCATTTTCATATTTTCTCCGCCCCATTTTCCCCCATTTCCTTTTTGCACCCTTTCCTTGTTGGCTTTTCTTTGCATCACCTATGCCTCTTCTCTCCTCCTCAGTATATTTATTTGTGTTAAAAATCAGTGCCCCTGGATACATTTGCTGTTCTTATTGCCTCTCCTGGCTCTGAATTCCTCTTTACCAAATCCTCCTGTCTTGCTACTTAACCTCCATGGAGAGACCTTGATTATCTTACAAGGAGAAACTTCTCTGGAAGCTTCCCTTGACTGCTCCAACTTCCAGGAATTTTAAGTTCTGTGGCACCACTGATTGGTAACCACTCAATTAGTGCTGTATTGCTGTTAGAGAATCTTTCTTGTCTTTTCTTTCTGAGTAGGCAGCTACTCAAGAACAGGGAAGAGAAGTAAATCTAAGTATGGAAAAACCATATACATGGAACAGATATCTACTGATTGAGTAGAATGGTGGACATATCTCATAGAAATAAGTTATAGCCATATTTGGGAATAATAGGATTTGATCTTAAATAAGCTTTAGATATTTAAGTTCTTTTACGCAAGAATGTAAGAGATAGCCTATATAATAAAGAGGTTATATGCAAATTGACTGTCATGCCCTTGCACAAGATGGCTGCCCCCATGTGGTCACAAGATGGCCACCACAAGATGGCTGACAGGGGAGGGCAGTTGTGGGCGATCAGGCCAGCAGGGGAGGGCAGTTAGGGGTGATCAGGCCTTCAGGGGAGGGCAGTTGGTGGGGACAAGGCCTGCAGGGGAATGCAGTTAGGGGCAACCAGGCCAGCAGGGGAGGGCAGATGGGGGGAATCAGGTCAACAGGGGAGCAGTTAGGTGTTGATCAGGTCAACAAAGAAGTGGTTAGGGTGTGATCAGGCTGACAGGCAAAAGCAGTTAGGGGCAATCAGGCAGAGGCAGGTGAGCGGTTGGGAGCCAGCAGTCCCGGATTGTGAGAGGAATGTCTGAGGGGTCCCAGACTGGAGAGGGTGCAGACTGGGCTGAGGGACACCCCTCCCCTACCAGTGTACAAATTTCATGCACCAGACCTCTAGTAGGGGTATAACAGGCTAAACAGGAGAATATAAATCTTCTGCCTTAAAAAGAAGTTTCATAACCAATGATCACAGACACTGGGGGGTCGGGGTATGCCTGGGAGGGAGGGGGGCAATGGGGAGATATGTATAAAAAATTAATAAAAATTAATAATAAAAAAAATTATTTTTCAAAAAAAAAAAAAAGAAGTTTCTATTGCTTTATCAATCAGTAAACCAATTTTATACAGATGTGAGGTTTCAAAATACCCCCTAGAGGTTCTGAATATATGAACCCAGGAGTCCTGGGCTTGAGTAACCATGACTAGGTCAACCTTCCTGGCTTCAGTTTCTTCCTCTGTAAAATGAGAGGGTTGGTTTATACTAAACTAAACAAACAAAACAAAAACAAAACTAAAGATTCAGTACCTTCATTTAGAGCTTTCTCAGGAAGTGTGATTGTTTACCCTGCTATCGATCTATTTTTAAAATATGCTCCACCTAGAGGATCACTTATTAAGATACCCAGAGAAATGTCATCCAAATAAGACCTGGAGAAGAATAGAAAAAAAAATGATATGGAAATTCTGGGTACTACTTTTATTGTTACCAGAATCATTTTACTTCCTATGGATATCATGTTGGAATATAAAAAACTAGTAGGAAAAATCTTCAAGCTTTATATTTCTTATTGTTCTATGAAATTCAAAAAGGGGATGGGGGAGAGGGCCCTGAGTGATCTTCAGAACCAGCAAAATTCTTTTAAGTCTGGAATAATCAGGTTGATAAGGGGATGCAGAAATTCAAGTGTGCTGGAATGCCAACTTGCCACTCCAATGTTAGTGAAAACAGTGCATACCAGAGCTACTTTTGTAAATCAAGCGATCTCTGGTGGTAAAGGAAAAGGAATCAAAATACCAAGACGAGCATGCCTTCGGCTTGAGGTATGTGTCAGATTTATTGTGGCTGAGAAGATTAAAATCAGTCAGCATTAAGGAGGGTGTGTATGTAGCTCATTCAGACGTCAGAAAGTTTGAAAATTATACCAGCAACCTAGAGTGGGTAGATGATAAATAAAGGTCACATTTAAAACAGAAAGGCTGAAAAGTAGCCAAGGCCTGGCGATGAAGTGATCACTTGAGCTGTGGCATTACCTGTGCTGATGGTTAAGAGAGCAAAGCTAAAGATAGCAAGATGAATCAAGGTCATGTGAAAGGACTATAATAAAACTGAGTAGAAGGGTTGCTGACAGACTCAAAAATATGGTGTCAGGGTGTGGCATTGGAATGCACCCCAAGGTACCAACCTTTTTCAAGAATGGAATTAAGAGTTACACCCATGTTTCAGAAGAGTTGGGGCAGAAGGCCAAGAAGGATGGAGAAAAAGAAGAACGGCCAACTGTGGGTATTGAGAAAGATCTCTCAACTACTGAAGCAGTGGACTCTGGCCCCAGACAATCTGGGCACAGAGAAGCAGTGATGGGTCAACCACACTTCAGAAGGCCAGCCAGCCACAGACAGACCTCAAGTAGGGCAGTGATCCTTTGAGGTCAAAAGAGGGTCTGTAAAAACCCAAATCATGGTGACTTTTTAGTCTTTCTGGCTCTTATTTAGAAACCACATAACCACTAACATTCTCCTTCTTTTCCCACTGAGTCAACCCACATCCAACTTATATATTCCCTACCCACAAAGGTCACAGCATATGTCCAGGCATTCCCTGTGCCAAGTATCAGTGGTGTGATTCTTGCTTAAGGCAGAGCTGAGGTTGCAGACCAACTGTGGCATCAGCAAGCTTTGTTTACTGGAGTGTGTCAAGAGTCTTGCCTCTGTGGCCACATCTGGGGTCCAATCTCAGCCCTCCCGTTATAAATTCTGGGGCCTGTTTTAATGTCTTTGAAATTTTCTATCTGTAAAATGATAAATATCTCATTTGCAAGGTTGTTTTGTAGATTGAATGGGATTTGAATGTGTGTAAAGCATTTAGCATGTGCTGGGCATGTGCTAGGTATTGTTGAAATGGAAGTGATTATTAATTCTCTGTACTCTTCTTCTTAAAAAAAAAAAGTCATAACTGTCCCCTCTTCCTTTTTTAAAAAATTCATTGCCTCAATCCCTTTCCCTGCCCAAATGCCCAGAGCCCTTATCAGGCCCTATCTTTCCTATTAGGAGAGAAATCAATTTGATAATGCCACTGTATCAAAAGGGTGACACAATATTACAGACTCTAATGGGATTGGGAGATAATTACATAAAAATAATAATTTGTGGAGTGATATTCACAGTAGATAGATGAGTAATCAATCATTTATTTTGCTTCTAGGTAAAATGAACCTTATCTGGCTTTGATTCTATATCTTTACATGCTTCCTTTCATACTAATTCAATTGCATTTTATGTAAATAAATAAAAAATTACCCACTTCATCCTACACCACTATGCCATCACACAGCAAATGGCAGCCAAGAGACACTAGTCAACTTTTCCAAAACAGTTTGTCCAGACATGAGCCGAATGGAAACTCAATGAAACAGATAAGGGTTGATGACTCAAGTCTCTAAACAAAGTTTGTTTTTAATACATCTTTATTGATTTCAGAGAGCCAGGGAGAGGGAGAGAGAGATAGAAAATGGATAATGAGAGAAAATCATCTATCAACTGCTTCCAGCACAGCCCCTACTGAGGATCAAGTCCACAACCTGGGCATATGCCCTGAGCTGGAATCCAACTGTGACCTTCTAGTTCATAGGTTGATGCTCAAGCACTGAGCCACAACAGCCAAGCCAAACAAAATTTTGGTTAAATAAAGGCTCAAAGGTTAATCACTAGGCATGACCTAGCTGAGCCAGAAATAAGGCATTCACTAACAATCAACAGTTCTACAGAAACAAACACCTAGAATTTCAAAAACATAACATTATACTGGCACAAAGGCTACTGCCACAGCAACTGGGACACAATTTAAAAAGATATAGTTGAATGCAAAAAACAAGCTGCCAGCTAAGTACCAAACGATACTGTTCACATTGTTTTAAAACACTGCAAGCAATACTAAATACATGTTTTAAGAATACATACGCATAAAGTAAAATAATAAAGATATGTAGGGGAATGAAGAATAGTAGTGGTTGCTGGAAGGAAGGGCAGGGCGAAGAATGAATTTGGGGAAGGTAACACAGGAAGTCCATTGTATTTGTGATGTTATAAGTCTTATTTGGATGATGGTTACCCAGATACTTATTATGTAATTCTCCAAATCATTTTATATTTCTGAAATATTTTATTCTAAAAGAATATAAAAACTAAAAATAACTCTGTGACTAAAAACTATTGACCCGTGAGAGAGAAATAAAGTCTGTTTGATGATTAGTGAGTGAGCAGTAGTAATAAAATGGATTCTAGAAACCCTTATTTCCATTTTACTGGTTTGGGTGGGGGGAAGCTGGAGGAAGGATAGATAAGAAGGGGGCTGAGCTAGAGGAGAGAAGGTATCTCTTAAGCAACTCCTTGGTAGAGCAGGGGGACTTATTAGCAAGGACCACCTGGGTCGGAGCAGTACACCAGTCTCTGTCTCATTCCTGCTCTCAAGGCCAAACAGTATGAGACAAGTGAAACAAGAAAGCCCTATACTTTTTAGGATCTTCCCCTACATTAGTCTCAGCTAAAGTACAGGCGTCATCAAGGCACGTGACCTGTGTAGACACACAGGGGTTCCTGGCTCCCTGTGTATGGTTTAATATTCTATTGTCTTAAAATTCTGAATAGTGTCTTATAAATGAAGATAAATGGAACAATGGTGCATGTTCATGAGCAGAGGAGTAACATGCATAGGTGTGTCTGCCAGCATTTCTTACTAGCCATCCACAGAAAGCAGTTGCAATACCACAAACAAAGAATTCCCACAATGAATGGGAGTTTAGTGAGACACAAAGCAAGTACAAAGTTATGTCTAAGACTAAGTGGGATTGCTGACAGCCCTGAGAAGCTCTGCTTTCCATTTGAATGAGAATTTTCTTCAAATGAAGAAGTCAAAAGTGTCCTAAGAAACACTAACAACTGAGGAACTCTCTAGTATCATTTCTTATTCCTGTTACTTCCTTGTATTGGCCAACCACTTATGATGAAAATAATTTAGAAGCAATGGGAAAGATACAGCAGCCTACAGTTCACTTTCCTTTTCATTCTTTTTTAGTCATCAGTATGTCAAAGGTAGAGAGTGCTGGCAGAATGTGTGTGTATCAAGAAGTGAAATAAAAACAGCAAGTTAGTTTTATACAGCTTTATCACTTTTCTGGTAAGAAAAAAATGTATGTACAAGCTAATTGTGTAATTAATTTGAATTTAAAATTGGCTTTGCGTAATATAAACATGATTAAAATTCATATGAATAATTCAACTAAAAACATTTTTACTTAAAACAACATTAAATAGAAAATAAAACATACCATAACAAGTTGAGAGAGACGAGGAACAAAAGAGGAAAACTAGTAGGTATTTTTCCCAGCTTTGGAATAAGGCGCCCTGCATTTTCATCCCGCACTGAGCTCAGGCAATTACAGAGCAGTCCAGGGAATACTTAACAACCCCGTTCTCCCCCAGAGGAAGTCTGGCTTCAATTGTCTGAAATGAGTGTTTGGTTAGTTGATGATATTTGTATTTATGTGCATCTCTTGGCCAGTGTCTTGGGAAGTGTAAATTTTGAATACATGCTTTGAAAGGAAGAAAAATAGATAAATCTGGGCCATTTTGAAGAGAAGAAGGACTGTAATTAGAAAATATACTTCCTATCCCAGTATTTGGCAATGTTAATCACATAATTTTCTAAAACAGCCTTTCCCCCAAATATCATTAAGTAGATATGGTTACACTTTTTGGTTAAGGCACCCTGAATACCTCTGTAAGACTCTGTGTGTGTGTGTGCATGTGTGTGTCCTGCATACTCAATATAGGGAAATTTAGAATAGAACTGCTCTCTCTGAAGCCTGGCTCTAGATTGCCATAACTTCTGAGGGCTCCTCCTTGGATTCCCAGATAGGAAGAGGGTCCTTATTTTACCTTTATTTATTCTACTTAAGGTATTTCACAAACATTCCTTAAATGTCTCAAAAGCCTAAGGAACATGGGAAGTGTAACTGTTATGACAGAAAAATCGATGTTTTGAAATGGATTTTCTCCAAGATCAGAAAGCAAGGTCCTGGAGATCAAGGGACTCGCAGGTATTCTTCCTCCCAGTAACTGCCCTTCCCACTCTGGGGTACGGCAGGTGTCTCTGGGATAGCTGGTCTGAAAAGATGAACTCTAGAGCTATGTCTTCTAAACCACTTTCCCTGGTGCAGCCACTGTGGAGAACAGTATGGAGTTTCCTCCAAAACTAAAAATGGAACTCTCATTTGACCCAGTAATCCTACTCCTAGGAATATATCCCAAGAAACTAGAAACACCAATCAGAAAGGATTTATACACACCTATGTTCAGCACAATTCACCATAGCTAATATTTGGAAACAGCCTAAATGCCCATCAGCAGATGATTGGATTAGAAAACTATGGTACAGCTAAACAATGGAATACTATGCTGCTATAAAAAAAAAGAAGGAATTCTTACCATTTGCAGCAGTATAGATGGACCTGGAGAGCATTATGCTAAGTGAAATAAGCCAGGCAATGAAAAAAAAAACCACATGATCTCACTCATTTATGGAAAATAAAGAACATTATCACATGATGAACAAAAAGATAGATACAGAGGCAATAAAGCATCAAACAGACTGTCAAACAATAGCAGGAAGGCTAGGGAGTGTTGGGGACTGTGGGTGGGGGGGTGGGCAGGGAAGCATGGAAAGGGTCAACCAAAGTACTTGTATGCATGCATATAAGTACAACCAATGGACACAAGACACTGGGGGGTGAGGGTGGGATGAGGGCATGCAACAGGGAATAGGGGAGGCTGGGGGAAGGTCAATGGGGAAAAAAAGGGATATATATATTATATATATATATATATATATATATATATATACACACACACACACACACACACACACACACACACTAATATATGTAATATTTTAAACAATAATAGAAAAATAAATAAACTGCTTTCCTGGGAAATGAGGGACACAAGGCCTGCCCGTCCTGGTTGTCATAGTAATTAATGCTAATGGATCTTGGGAATTACTGATTTTGGTCAACTATTATACCCAGCACTGAGTTTGTTTACTTGAGGTCTGCAATTTTCTTTACTAAATAATCAACAAATCCATAAATCGGTCACCACCATCTATAGACAAACCTCCAGAGTGCTCTGGCTGTGAGAATGGAAAACAGCCAGGGGAGCAAGGGTTGAGAAAACAGGAAAGATTTAATAAACATGTTACTGTCCCGCCTCTCATTTTCCTGGCCAGTTTGATGTGATGGCTTTATTTGATACTTTAACATGGTTGAAATGAAAGGCAACTGGCTTAAATTACCCACTAGAGGGGAATCAATGTGTAGAAAAGCAGTCAGGTGCATTCACCAAGAGAGTGCTCCTTGACGTCCTGAGTCAGAACAGATCGTATCACAGGGGGGAGAACCCTGGAGGATGCTCAGAGGCGTGGACCTCATGTCATTCATAACTTCAGGCCAACGGTATTTGGAAGGAAGCATTCAATTGTTTTAGCTTTCAAAAGGCAAGGAGTGTCCCAGGCAGGAAAAGTAACCTAAACCTATTTTCAGAATATGAGGTGAATTTTAGAACTCTTTTAATGTATATTCAAAGAATTTAGGCTAAAAAGAATGTAGGGAGGATGCCTTGGGTTAAATATTTTCTTTTCCTTACCAATTGCTTGGAACAGGCAGACTTATGTGTGGACTATTATGGTTGACCTTGAAGTGACCTCTGAAAGCAAACACCCCAGTGAAACTGTTAGGAAAACCGAAATGAATAGACATTCCAGACCATTGTCACATAGGCCAGCCTGTGTTCATGACAGTCAGCCACCAAGATACTTGGATGCAAATATCTTCTCCGATTTTACATTAGAAATAAAATTTTACATTGGATAAAATTCTGTAAATAATGGAGATCTAAAATAGTTCAAAATTTGAGAGAAAGGCTTTCTAAGCTTGATAGGTAGAAATAGGAAGACTGCTGTTTCAAACCTGAATGGTAAGAATTTAATACCTAAATTTAATCAAGACAGCAGGCTGCAGACTGGAAAGCATGTAATATAATATGGACTAATGTGTTATTAGCTCATGTTCACTACAATGAGATTAACCCCAAAGAGCATCATAATCAGATTTTGGTGTTTTGCTGGGTTAGATCTATGTCAATGGATATGTAACCAGAAATAAGCTTGATATTATTTAAAACCAAAAATTTGACTACATTAAAATTTCTTTTAAAAAAATCCTTACACTTTAAAAACCGACTGTGGATCATCAAACCCTTTGAAACCTCTTAAGTAAATAATATTTTTAAAAATCCATTTGAACTGTAGTTACATTGATGATGCAAACAATGAATTTTATTTGTAAAAACCAGATTTGATTTTTAAAAGCTATGTGCTTAATGTGCTTCACATTAAAAAACCTGCATATTCAAGTGAGTTGCTTTAAAAAAAAATTCTCAAATTCTATAAACTGACTAAAGTCACCAATCTCTTCTAAAGACTTTCCTTAAAAAAAAATCTAAAATTTTCTTTTAGAAAAGTGGCTTCACTGATGCTTGTTATATTTTTAATCAGACAATAAGCTTTATTTGTAAAATTCGAGACTTGGTTTACAAATGCCATGAGGCCTGGGCAGAATCATCAGGGAGGAACCCTGCATTTCCTTTGTGCATGAGCGTTAATGAGATTAAAGCTTGAAGAATTGAATAAACCCTGCGCTGGTTAAGATGGACATATCACATTTCAGCATTCCATTTCATAACCAGCATGTACCACATTTCATAAAATAAAAAATACTAGTGAGCTTATTTAAATGGTTCTTCGGGAATATGTTGATTTCAGATACTTTAAAAGGGTAGCATGTTCATTTCCTTTCTTGAGCCATATGGCTTTTTGTGTAATCAGTTTGCCTGGTGTTAACCTTACTCCTGCTTCTCAGTCAGCAATTCTCTGCTTTGTACAGTCCAGTTTACATGGAGAAGAGTGTATACATTTTTGTGCTAAAAGAATTTTGAATGGAAATGAATAGTTTCTAACTTTTGCACCCATCTGTAAATATAGCAAATCTAAGCTAAAATGCAAAGACCCGTTATCTTCGTCCAGATCATGTAATGGAACTGGGGCCTGCTGCTCTCTGCTTTCAAGGTGGTTATTATCAAGTACAATTTGTGGCTGGAAATGTTTGGCATTCCTGTCTAGCAGTAGCCCAGAATGTTTAGAATAGATTTTTACATAGGAGTTCAAACATCTGTCTGTTTTAGGTCAGATTTCTGTGAGAACTTATGCATATAGTTTCTAAACATGCAGCTGTCCCCGATTAAATGGGAATGGTTCCTTGCATTACGATGACAACAAGGGTCAAGTTTAAAATTAAAAATATAAGGATAAGGCTAAGAATGGTAAGCAAATGTATTCCCATTCTAAAAAATGCAAGATAATGTTACTAATTTAAGAGTTGGACTTGAAGGCTGTTTAAGGACTATCATAGCAAAAGACTCATTAATTAGCAGTTAATAACACCAATTTGCCTATGGACTAATAAGCAGCATAACAATTTCATTATAGAGTCCTTTCATTTGCAAATCCTCTGTGATAGGAATCCAGTTTGTTTGAAGTGAAAAGTGCTTATTAAATGAAGCTGTATATAAAACTGCAAAGAAATATAATGTCACATTTTGGAAAGGAAGTTAAAAAAGAATTAAAACAAGCTGTGATTATCTTAACATAGACACACAAAACCTGTTACTAGGAAGAGTTCTTTGGTCAAATTTCCTGTTTTTCCCTAAGTCCTGGTTTGTTTTAAACATACCGTCAGTGCACAGTTTATTGCCGTTGATTAACATTTGTCCGTGTGAAGCCTGGAACTGTTCTCCAGGACTTATTTAAAGATATTCTAAATAATGTGGACTTTCTTCTCCAGATTGTGGTCTTGGATAAGTCCTGGATCAAAATTGTTAAAAATTAATATTAAAAACTAGAAAGTTCCTCAGTAAGGGTTAATGAAAGAGACATAAAATGAAAGTTTCATAAAATATCTCTTTAACTCTAAGAAGTTATACTACATCAAGTCAAAGCCGCACAAGTGTCAGTGATGGTTCCTTGTTTTGTTTTTATTCATTTAAAGAAATCTCCTCTGCAAAGACAAATCTGACTCTAATGGCAACCAATTAAGCATTTTAAATAACTGAATCATATTATTATGTATGGAATGTAGGGAAATAAAAATTCCAGCCTTGGAGAGGAAAAGTATAAAACATTAACATTTTTCCAAGTATTTTATAAATTATGCAGCTTTATTAAACACATACCATTAGAAGTCTCTTCTGTACTGACAACACTTTTCTTAATGGTCTTTACATGTTTAAATAAATGGCTCCTGAAAATGTGCATTTATATTATGTAAATAAAGCCCTAATTAATATAAACGTACCCAGATATAAACTTTTTAGAAATGTCAGCTTAAAATTTTCCAGTCTAAATAAATCCTCTTATGAATGGTCCAGCAAAGCAATTTCAATGCAATTCCCTCCCTAAAAAGCTCAGATATTAACAGGCACAATCCAAAAGAAAAACCAAAGTAGCTTTGAAGAAGACTAAATGTTTCATTCACATGATAAACAACTCTCAGCATATCTAATAGATGGGTTGCTTTTGAAACAAACTAAGGTCATGTAACTTTCTTTTCTTTTTTTTTAAATTAAATCTTTATTATTCAGATTATTACCTTTGTTTCTCTTTTTTCCCCTCCTTAGCACCCCTCCACCCAGCTCCCACCCCTCCCTCTGCCCTTAGCTCCTTCCCATTGATCTCATCCATAGGTGAATGAATTTTGTCCAGTTTCTCCCTGTACACCCCTCACCCCTTTCCCCCTGAGAATTATCAGTCCACTCCCTTTCTGTGCTCCTGATTCTATTATATTCACCAGTTTATTCTGTTGATCAAATTTTTAATTCACTTAATTTTTAGATTCACTTGTTGATAGATATGTATTTGTTATTCATAATTTTTTGGCTTTTACCTTTTTCTTCCTCCTCTTCTAAAAGAGTACCTTTCAGCATTTCATATAATACTGGTTTGGAGTTGATGAACTCCTTTAGCTTTTTCTTATCTGTGAAGCTCTTTATCTGCCCTTCAATTCTGAATGTTAGCTTTGCTGGATAGATTATTCTTGGTTGTAGGTTCTTGCTATTCATCACGTTGAATATTTCTTGCCTCTCCCGTCTGGCCTGCATCGTTTCTGTTGAGAAATCAGCTGACAGTCGTATGGGTGCTCCCTTGTAGGTAATAAACTGTTTTTCTCTTGCTGCTTTCAATATTCTCTTTCTCTTTTGCTCTTGGCATTTTAATTATGATGTGTCTTGGTGTGGTCCTCTTTGGATTCCTTTTATATGGGGTTCTGTGTGCTTCCTGGACTTGTAAGTCTATTTCTTTTATCAGATGTGGGAAGTTTTCAGTCATTATTTCTTTAAATAGGTTTTCAGTATCTTGCTCTCTCTCTTCTTCTGGCACCCCCACAATTCTGATGTTGGTACGCTTAAAGCTGTCCCAGAGTCTCCTTACATTATGTTCACATTTTTGGATTCTTTTCTCTTCTTGCTTTTCCAGTTGAATGTTGTCTGCTTCTTTATATTTCAAATTTTTTACTTGATTCTTGCCTTTCTCTAGTCTGCTGTTAGGACTCTGTATAATATTTTTTATTTCAGTCAGTGTATGTTTAATTTCTATTTGGTCCTTTATCATCTCCAGTTGGACCTTTTCCATCCCTAGTTGGCTCCCCTGCATCTGTAGTATGTCCTTTTTCATCTCCTCTTGGGTCTTGCTAAATTATCCATCTTTACTAACATATTCTTGAAAAACCCCATAAGCGTGGTTTTGAACTCTATATCCAGTCTTTTTTTTTCCCTCCATTTCTTTTGTTTGTGATCCCTTCCCCTGTCTCGGCATCCTCACCATGCCGGGGAAACTTCTGTGTTGGATTCAGCCCTATGATAGCAGACGCAAAGCCGCAGAAGCCTCTGCTGAGCTTGGGAGGGGTGGAGTCTCAGGGCCTAAGGGACCGCCTTGCCTTCCAGTCGGCCCCGCCCTCCACGGCCCCTGAGTCTCATGTGACTGGGTAATGGCTGGAGCGGTCCCTGTGCGCGCGCGCACCCGCAGTGCCTCTAACCGCTGCCTGTCCGGCTTCCCTGCGCACCAGGACCACACGAGTCTAGGTCCCCAGGGTTTCTCCCGAAACAGGGGCTCAGTGGACTCAGAAGTGGCACAGTTGGGAGGGTCTGTCTCCCGCCCACTCGCGAAAGCCAGCGGCACAATCAGCAATCTGTCCTCCGCGAAGCACCGTGCGCTTGCGAGACCGGACCTGATTTTCTGCAACTCCCCTAAATTTCCGTGCACCTCTCCCTTTTCACAGTCCAAACTCCCCCGTATGAGTTTCGGCTGGATCTGGGGTTTAGTGTCGTAAGATAAGGGGTTCAATGCCGTTGAGAGTCTCCGTTTCCCTCCCGCCAGAGAAAGCCAGCCAGGTTCTCTGGGGCCCACTCTCTCAGCGTGCACGAGTCTCCGTACCTCAGCTTTTTGCAGCTCCTCTGGGTTTCTGTGAGCCCCTCTCTTTCCTTCTAGTTGTAGAATTTTCACTCAGCCAGCTTTCCTGTGGTTCTGGATGATGTCCATTCTGTCTTTTAGCTGTAGTTTTGAAATTGTTGTGCGAGGCAGCAGTTTAGGTGTTCACCTATGCCGCCATCTTGGTTTCTCCCAAGATACATGCTCTTGATCGGAATCGAACCTGGGCCCTTTCAGTCCACAGGCCAATGCTCTATCCAATGAGCCAAACCAGTTCCGGCTTCTTACAGAATTTTTATGGTTTCAGATCTTACACTCAAGTCATGAATCCATTTTGAGTTAATTTTTGTGTACCATTTAAGATACTGGTCCAAAGCCATTCTTTTCAGTTTTTCCAGCACCACTAATTGCATTTCTTCATTGTATATTCTTTCCTCTTTGGTCATAAATTAATCAACCATATATGTATGGTTTTATTTCTGGGCTCTCTTCAGTTCTATTGATCTATGTGTCAGTTTTTTTAAAAATAAATCTTTATTGTTCAGATTATTACAATTGTTCCTCTTTTTCCCTCCCATATCTCCCCTCCACTTGGTTCCCACCCCACCCTCTGCCCTTATCTCCCCCCCATTGTCCTCATCCATAGGTGTATGACTTTTGTCCAGTATCTCCCTGCACCCCGCCTCACCTCTTTCCCCTTGAGAATTATCATCCCACTCCCTTTCTATGCCCCTGATTCTATTATATTCACCAATTTATTCTGTTCATCCAATTTTCAGTTCACTTGATTTTTAGATTCACTTGTTGACCGATATATATTTGTTGTTCATAATTTTTACCTTTACCATTTTCTTCTTCCATTTCTTAAAGAATACCTTTCAGCATTTCATATAATACTGGTTTGGTGCTGATGAACTCCTTTAGCTTTTTCTTATCTGTGAAGCTCCTTATCTGACCTTCAATTCTGAATGGTAGCTTTGCTGGGTAGAGTAATCTTGGTTGTAGGTTCTTGCTATTCATCACTTTGAATATTTCTTGCCACTCCCGCCTGGCCTGCATAATTTCTGTTGAGAAATCAGCTGACAATTATATGGGTGCTCCCTTGTAGGTAATTAACTGTTTTTCTCTTGCTGCTTTTAATATTCTCTTTGTCTTTTGCTCTTGGTATTTTAATTATGAGGTGTTTTGGTGTGGTCCTCTTTGGATTCCTTTTGTTTGGGGTTCTGTGTGCTTCCTGGACTTGTAAGTCTATTTCTTTTACCAGATGTGGGAAGTTTTCAGTCATTATTTCTTCAAATAGGTTTTTCAGTATCTTGCTCTCTCTCTTCTTTTGGCACCCCCATAATTCTGATGTTGGTATGCTTGAAGTAGTCCCAGAGGCTCCTTACACTATATTCACATTTTTGGATTCTTTTTTCTTTTTGCTTTTCCAGTGGAGTGTTTTCTGCTTCTTTATATTTCAAATCTTTGACTTGATTTTTGCCTTCCTCTAGTCTGCTGTTAGGTTTCTGTATAATATTTTTTATTTCAATCAGTGTATGTTTAATTTCTAGTTGCTTCTTTTTCATCTCCTCTTGGGTCTTGCTAAATTTATCCTTTTGGTTTTTTTTAGGAATTTCTTAAAAAAACTTTATAACCATGGTTTTGAACTCTATAGCCAATTGTTTGTTTTCCTCCATTTCTTTAGTTTGTGATCTATTCTTTTGTCTCCACGTATTTCGCTGCTTCCCTGAGTTGGTAGAGTAGCTTTGTGGGCCAGCTGTCCTATGTGGCCCAGTAGCTCTGCCTCCCCAGTTACCTGAGGTAGACACTCTTGGTGCACCCCTTTGTGAACTGTGTGTATAGTCTTATTGTAGTTAATTCTTGATTGTTGTTGGTATCACTAGGGGGAATTGACCTCCAAGCCAATTGGTTGTGAGGATCAGCTGTGTCTGCACATGTGCGCTTGCCTCCAGATCTCTGCTTCTCACACGCAGGTGTGTGGAACTCTGCCTTTCAGGTTCCCCTGAGTTTCTGTGCACTCTCAGGACCCATATGAGCCTGGTACCCCAGTGTCTAGCCCCAAACTGGGGTTCAGTGCAGTTGGACCTGGAGTTCAGTGCTGTTGTGAGGTTCTGTTTTTCTCCAGCTAGAGGAAGCCAGGCACAATCAGCAGTCAGTGCCCTCTGTATGCACTTTCGCCAGCCCCCAGACTTCTGTCTTTCGAGGCTCCCCTAAATTTGTGTGCACTCCTTCCTTTTCACAACAGCCTAGACTCCCCCTATGAGTCTTGCCTGGAGCTAAGGTTCAGTGCAGTTGGGATTTTCCCATCTCCCTCCCACTAGAGGAAGCCAGCCAGACCCTCCTTCACCTGTCCTCTCCATGAGCATGTCTCTGTACCTCAGCTTTTTACAGCTCCTCTGAGTCTCTGTGAGCCCCTCTCTTTTCTTCTAGTTGTATAATTTTCACTCAGCCAGCTTTCCTGTGGTTCTGGATGGTGTTCGTTCTGCCTTTTAGTTGTAGTTTTGAAATTGTTCTGAGGCAGCAGCTTAGGTGTTCACCTATGCCACCATCTTGGTTTTTCCTCTATGTGTCAGTTTTTATGCCAATACCATACTGTTTTGATTGTTATCACTGTATAATATAATTTGAAATCAGGAAGTATAATGCCTCAAGTTATGTTTTTCTTTTTCAAGATTGCTTCAGCTATTCAGACTTTCGTGGTTCCACACAAATTTTAGGATTGTTTGTTTTATTTCTGTGAAAAAATGCCATTGAAACTTTGGGAGGGATTACACTGAACCTGTAGATTGCTTTGGGTAGTATGGACTTTTTAATGGTATTAATTCTTTCAGTCCATGAACACAGAATATGTTTTCATTTATTTCTAATTTAATTTCTTTTAAAAGTGTCTTATAGTTTTCAGTGTACACAGATCATTCACTTCATTGGTTAAATTTATTCTTAGGTATTTTATTCTTTTTAATGCAATTGTAAATGATTTTTTTCCCAATTTCTCCTAGTAGTTTATTAGTATATAAAAACTAGGGGTTTATATATAATATGTCATCTATAAATATAGACAGTTTTATTTATTTCTTTTCAGTTTAGATGCCTTTTATCTCTTTTTCTTATGTGTGTGTGTGTGATTTATTTATTTATTTATTTATCTATTTTCAGAAAGAAAGGGAGAGAGAGGTAAGAACATTAATGATGACAGAGAATCATTGATCGTCTACACACTGGGCATGTGTCCCGACCAGGAATTGAACTGTGACTTCCTGCTTTATAGGCGGATACTCAACCACTGAGCCATGCTGGTCAGGCTTATCTCTTTTTCTTGCCTAATTGCTTTGGCTGGGGCTTCCAATACTATTTTGAATAGAAGTGGTGAGAATGGGCATCCTTGTCTTGTTCCTGATCATAAAAGAAAGGTTTTCAGCTTTTCATCATTGAGAATGGCATGTCATATATGGTTTTTATTATGCTGAGGAAATATGAATGTTTTAAATGGGAGGACAGGCCCTGTATTTATTCATCCTTAATCTCCCTCCACCTGGCACAGTATTCCACATATTATTGGTGTTCATCTGATAGTTGATAAATGTGGAATTTAGGATTAACCTTTGGGATTAACCTTTGTGAGTTATAAGGAATGCCCCCTGCTACTCAGTGTACCACACTCCTTTTGCTGTCCACCAGAGAAAAAACAAACAAAACAACATCTAGCTTCTTCAACCACTTTTACTTAAAATACAGATACTTTCACTTAGAAAAGTGCTTCTAAAACTCTGAGATGCATATGAGTCAAATGGGGGTCTTATTAAAATGCAGATTCTAATTTGGCAATTCTGAGATGAGGCCAAAATTCTTTATTTCTAATAAGCTCCCCTAAGAAGCCAATGGTCCTTTTCCCAGACAACACTTTGAGAATCAAGAACTTAGAATTGACTTGTGAGTGTTGTTAATTGACTGTGTATTTAAGATTTTTTAAAAAAAGACGTTTTAGTTTCCCAGTAAATGTGTCATTTAATATTTCTTTCACCCACATACATATGTATATGATATATACAGGGATGAGGAAAGGGTAATAGGTTCAATATGAATGATGTTCAGAAGGTGAGAAAAGAAAATAGTGAAGCTGGCTGGATCTTGCTACCACCAGCAAGATAGAGTGAGTGGGGTCAGTTATTAAAACACAGATTACTGTGAAGGTAAAATACAGCAGCTGTTTAATGTCTCCCCCAATAGGACTAGGAGCATAGGAGTGCAATTTATCCAAAAAAAATTATAAGGAGTGGCATTTGAGACAGGTGGCAATTGTCCAGGTGAATTTAGTCAAGCTATCAGTAGTGTGATTTGTGTGACATCTTCTACAAAGATATATTTGTCTACCTCTTTAGCAACATATTAGGTACCTTTTCAAGCCCTCTGTTTTCTATAATTTTCTTCCATAGAAATATTTTCATGTATTCACACGCGCATGCCAGCCAGTTAGAAAAGGAAGTTGGAAACTCATTTTTGTCTTTTTGTGATAACCTTTGGTATTTCAGGCTCTTCGAAATAGCTCTGCTTGTTTGCTTCAGTTTTAAAGAGGGGCAGCAGGCCCATGGCCCCCATGCAGGGGAGATGGTGGTGGATAGGTTTAAGGGTGTACTCAGCAGGTGTCTACCTCACCCTATCCTATAGTTATTGAATTAGTTGGAGAAACAGAGAAATCCAAGCGAGATACAATTTTTAAAGTATCCCTACAACACTTGTATTGCCAGTTGATGGCAATTTGGTGCCATTTGACTGCACACTATAACTACTCAATTTCTTCTTCTTGTTGTCTGAAATGGTGCTCTTTAATGCTTTTCAGTTGAGCTGCCCACAAGCCCAACTCAATGAATCTCTCTAGAAGTAAAGGAGGTGAAATAAAACGATCTGAGGGCAGTCTGTCCAAGACATCTATGTATCAAAGATATACATGGTATTGGAAACTTTTGCTTCTCTGAAAGTGGTTGTGGTGTTCATTTTAGAGATAGAAAGTCAGGCCTGAAGGGAAAGAATGTGGCCTGAAGTCATACAGCTATCGTGGAGTTGAGCCAGGAACTCAAGTATGTCTGCCTGCAAGTCTTCCAGGACACTGGGTGTCATTTAAAAATAATAATAATTTATCTAATAATAGGGTAGTATGCAAATTGGTCAGGACACCATCACAGTAATGACCCATCAGCAGGTTGCATGCACATCGCATGGGTGGGCGGGGACTTGCGGTGTCAGGGATGGGGGTGCTTTGGGGATGCAATGGCAGCTGCTGCTTGCTCAGGGCCAGCCCTGGGCTCAGGCAAGCTGATGATGGAAGCTGTTGCTTGCAGGGCCAGCCCCAGGCTCAGGCACTGGTGGCCATTTGCCCAGGGCTGGCCCTGAGACTTAGGCAAGCCGCCAATGGCTGCTGTTGCTGCGAGGGTCCAACACTCAGGCAGTGAGGGCTGGGTGAGGTTCAAGCAAGCCGCAGTGGCTGTGAAGGCTGAGGCTCAGGCAGCCTTGTGGCTGGCAGTAGCAGCAGCAGAGGCATGATCGGGGCATCGCCTTTCCCTGATCGCCCTGTCGCCTCTTGCAAGGGGAGGCCAGAAGCAGCAGCAGCGAGTGAGTGATGAGGCAGTGCCTTTCCCTGATCAGCCGGTCACCTCTGGCAGAGGGAGGCATCAGTAAGATATCCTCTGATGGCTCCTGGACTGTGAAAAGGGGCAGGCTGGGCTGAGGGACACCGCTCCCCCTCCATCAGTGTATGAATTTTGTGCATCAGGCTTCTAGTAATAATAATAACAACAGCAGCAGCAGCAGCAGCAACAGGGAGCCCTGGCCAGTTGGTTGTCCCATGCACCAGAAGGTCACAGGTTCAATTCCTAGTCCAGGCACATGCCTGGGTTACAGGTTTAGTCCCTGGTTGAGTCACATTGATCTCTCTCTCTCTCTCCCTCTCTCTTCTTCCCTTTTTCCTTCTCCCTCTCCCTCTCCTTCTCCTCTCTCTCCTTTCCTCTCGCCCTAAAATCAATAAAACTATATTTTAAAAAATAATAGGGAAGCCTTATTCAGAGGCTCTCGCCACACAGTGCCTCAGCATCACCCACCCTCTTGTTTTTTCAGGCTTTTTTTTTTTTAAGTCTGCCATAACATGAAATGTGATAGGCTTTTTATCATGATCAATAATAAAAATTAGGAAGACCTCACTGTATATTTAATGCCTTAAGAATGTCATAGTACTGCATTTGATCTTATGTGAGGGACTAAGAGAGTTCTAAGTTCTTCTGTAAGACTTAAGTTTTATTTTTCAGGTTTCTTTTATTATCCACCTGAAATGCATTCACCTGGGTTATACTACGACTTTTGATTTGAGATAGGTGTTGTCACAGAATTTCTAGTAGTTGGAAGGAGTTGAATGTACTAGAATTTTAGCATGCCTTCAGCTGCACAATTAGTATTCTAGCTGAGGGGAGTTTATTGTTCCAGTTTTAGCCATTATAATGCAGTCCTGTTTAATATTGCATGATCTGTGGGTTGCCATAAACTTGGTACAAATTGGAGTGCTGATATAACATGAAATGAAGCGCCTCTTCTGAATGTTGCTTTTGTTTTGCATTTAACAAATTAGTATGTTGACATTTGTCACTGATGGATTTCATTATTTGTTGAAAAGGTTTTAGAGGGTTTGACAGCATGAATGGTTTGTCCTACAGACTTTTGAGAATTGATAAAAGCATCTTTGTTCTTTATACAAAAGCACAACAGATATCTTATTGATGGATGCACAAAAAGGAAAGGCTTGTATAGCTGCAACATGAAATAAACCAGGACAATAATTTTTGAGTTGCTACTTATGCTTTTATGTGATTTCTTCCTCTCATTATTTTTTTCCTGATTAAAAAAAAATGCATTTCATTTATCTCAATAACAAGCTCAAAAGCAATCAGTGATCTTTTAGGAAATGTAAAACCTTGGTTCCTCTACACTCCATGTGAACATTGTTTAAGAAAGGTGGTGAGATGTTATGAAAGCAGTTACTATGTGGGGATTTGTGGAGAGTGGCTACAGCGTTCAGACAGGATCAAGCCTCAGACCGACTTGTGGAAAAGCCACATACAAGTCCCAGCTTGGAGGGCAAAGCCTTCTTAGCACAATTGTAGCCAAAAGGTTATGGTTGTAAGCTTGACCTTATAGTCCGGCCCTGCAGTCCTAGGTAGATAAGGGATGTGGGCTGCAGGGGGTTCAGCAAGTGCTACCTAAACAAAGCTTGATAGAGTTCAGATAATGGCAACAACAGAAAAGAAGCAGATTTGAAACTCATAAAAACATTGTAAGCATCTTGCCCTTGTTTTGCTTTGTGTGATCTGACTATAAAATAAAAACTCTGCTTACGGGCAGGGTCACTGTTTCCTCATCCAGGCACATTGATCCACCAGGCCTCAACTGTATTCTCTTGTCTGTTTTCTTTAATCTTTCACTGCCCCTCCTCAACTTCACCACTGGCTGTGCTGGACATGGTTCAGGGATTGCATTAAGTAACCATCCTAAGTCCCCAGTAATAGACAGTAAGATGGAAGATATGTACACCCTGTGGAGCAAAAAGCTGAGATTTGCATTAGACAAGAGGAAAAGACAGAACGATAATTTAGAATTCTAATGTAATCAAAACAGTAAAAATACACGTTCTCCATCATTTCTTTTTTGTTGTATTTATGGGAACAGTCTTGTTATTCAAAGGTAACTTCCTTGTATTTCTCACTGAGCTCTATATGTATATGTAGAGCTGCTCACCTCATGTCTTTACCCAAACCCATTAAAACCTATTGTAAAAGATACTCTAGGACATACACACCCCACTTCCAATAAACGCCATGCTAGAAAGCTACAAGTGATGAGATCAATCAGTGATTGGGTAACAATATCTATCACTGACAACCGCCAACATGTAGACTAGCTCAGTCAGCCCCTGTGCAGAACCGTCCGTCACTCCTGCCTTCTCTTCCCGGAGTGGGGAGTGGGACAGCTGGGGAAGGGGCTGTTAGGGGAGGGGCTCTGGAGGCCAGGAGTGAACAGAGTACAAAGCAGGGGTGCAGACACAAACGTGATTCAAAGTTTCTACTGTGAGAACAGGGAGACCAAGAGGGGAAGAGAAAGGAATGACTTAATACAAAAGTAAACATTTTGTTTATTGAGGACCCCAGTCCCTGTCCCCTTTGTTCATTAATGTATTTCAAGCACTGAGCACAGGGCCTGGCACTTAGCAGGTTCTCAGAAAATACTGAATGGATGAATGGATGTATAGTTCAAGATCAGTATCTGCCTTCTATGTCCCATTTGTCCAACCCAATCTTGGACCAAGAACTTACGTCCTCTGGTTGAAATCACTTGGTGTACCATGACCCTCACGGTCCCATTGCATGTATATTCCAGTGGCTCCGCTCAGCGCTGCCCTGCCCACATTGGCTGTCCCCAGCCAGTCATTTCCTCTCTCTGTATCTCCCTTTTCTCACATGAAGGATAATCCACAGCCTTCACAAAATGATTGCAGTTCAATTAAAAGAGAAAGAAAAGATGAATGTGAATGGTCTTTAATATATAAATGTAAAAATTATCAAATTCAAGGGTAATAATGTTATGTTATAAAATTATAAGGGTATCTATTACTTTGTGAATTGAAGGAATTTGGGGGGAGGTCACCAGTAGGAGAGAGAGTTTACTGAGGAAAGCACAAACAGCTTCGTGAGTGACATAGCAGAATTTTTAAATCAGGCATAATTGGTTTCCTGGAGACACAGGAATACTCATGTGTTTGGGATGTGTGGGGGTCTTCATGTGTGTGGAGTGTGTGAGGGTCTTCATGTGTGTGGAATGTGTGTGAAATGTGTGTGGAATGTGTGGACAGCCCCACTCCGTGGCTTCTGGGACACCCCAGGGTCCTTTCTGCAGAGGAGAAAGCTGAAGAGTTGAGCAACCCAGTGTGTGGCCCCAGTTCCATCAGTGTGGGTCCCAGAGTTCCAGGTGCAGGGTGCAGGGCCCTGGCCAAGGGTGCCCAGCCCACACATTAGGCTGTTTACTGTGGGCAAAGGTATAGGTGGGAACAGGTGCCTGGTGGTGTGCCCCTTACACACACACACACCGCCTCTCCAGAACTCCTTCCAAGCAAACTCTCTAGTCTCAGAGTGTCAGCAGGATGGGACAGTTCTCCCTCCCCTCAGCCAGCTACGAGTCTCCATGGAAATTACCTCTGTGCTGATGGGAACTTGGGGTACTTTCTCCCGAGCCACAGCCAAGGTGCGGACAGTTGGCCTCTGACAGCATAAGGCATAGAGGGTGGCCGTCCTGGAATCAGGGCAGAGGCTCATTCCCCAGTCTGCTCTGAGCCTCAGTTTCCTTATTTGCTATTTGAAAGTGAAGACTGCACCCAATAACCCTCAAGTGCTTTGCAGCCAAGGCTCTTTGAACTCCATGCTTCTTCCTTTCCAACTTATGGAAATTATTTTCCCCACTTTTCCTGAGAAGGGAAGTACCAGCCCCAGGCTGTCTCAGACAGCTGCCAAAGCGGCTGTTTCTTATTGGAAAGTCAGCTTCCTGCTCAGGTTGCTCCACACACAGAGGCTGCTGGGGAACAGAGGAGCCCAGTGTTCCCTCAAGTTTGTTGACGTCATTTGCCTGTGGGTGGGTTCCCGCCTGCACCCTCCTCTCCAACCACACCACACTTTATTGCAGACTTAAAAACACTCCTCCGTGCGGTGACCACCTAAAGAAGCAATTGATGTCAGGGGCCCCTCCACTGAGCTGTAGCCAGAGAACTCGGAGTATGCCAGGGGCTGGTCTGGAGCAGGAAATTCGCTCTCATCCCTGCCTGGCCTGACAGGAAGAGCAGAATGCTCACTTGACACTCTCCCATCCGCGCCAAACATGGACATGAAGGCACTTTGCTTCCAAGAGAGTGCAAGGGGGAGGGGCTGGCATGCATGGGTGCGCACGGTGTGCCAGGGGCTGGGTGGCCATTGAACCTCCATTGTTGTTTAGCTCAGCTGTAAAGTCTTCAGACACAGAACTGTCTGACAGTTGGTTTCAAGTCACTAAGAACTGAAGCTTCTCAGGAAGCCAGTGGACAAGCAGAGGGAGGAAAGGGCCACAGGCTTGCCAGAGCCCTGGGAAGCCGAATGTCTGTGGTGCCCTTCATACTATGCCCATGAAGTTTAAGAATCTAATTCTGTCCATTTGCAGTACATGAACATGAGGCATTGGAAATGCATCCATTAACACAGGGAGCTTGCCCATTCAGTGCTTTTGAATGTCAGAGAGTTCAGCGGAATCTAGTCACTGATAAGTAACAGAGATGTTAATCTTATTCTGATATTCTAATATTTTCCTTTCTAAGCTAAAAATCATGTTGCCAACCCTTCTAGTACATGTTTAGGTAATTAGTCTTAAAATATGTAGTAGGTGGTAAATTCAGAAGAACTGAACTTGGTTGCCAAAATAAGCAATGTTGACCATGACATTACGGAATAAAAACGCACTGGCTTGGTCTCGCCTGCCTTAGCTTCCATCACCTAGTAACATGAGCAGTCTCCAGTGAGGGGCAAGTGTGACTCAAGTCTGTTCTCAGAAGAACTGAGGTAATGGCTATTAATATTTCAGTTCATACATTACAGTGTTTGCAGGAGCGAAGGCTGCGGCTAAGGTTACCTGCTCTGCCACTGCCCAGTCACCCAGGGTGTTTGTGCCATGCTTGCCTTCCACAGATATGTTCAATCCAAAGGTGAATGTTCAGAGCCTCAAAAAAAAAAAAAAAAAGAATGAGAGAAAATTTGAAACAATTAGGTAAACCACTGTAGTTCCACAACTGTGCAACATATGACACTTCTCATACTTGGAAAATAGTATGAAATATTTTCTGTTTCTTGTTATTACTTTCCTCCCACATGAAACCAGCAAACAACAAACCAATGTGATTGACTTTTTCCTTAAGGGTAGCGCTTCGTCAGCAGAAGCAAAGGCCCTCTGAAATACATATCTTCAGAGTCAGCTGCTATTTCACCTGTGATATTGGCCTCAGAAGCATTTGGTGAACGTGGCTAGCGGGATGTGTGCTCTCCATCGCCGTTCTAGCTTTGGTGCCCAGGTACAGGCTGCACTGCTGGGACGGGGAGTCTATAATTTGTAAGCCAGTTTCAAATAATGTGTCCTTCAGACTCGGATCTGACGGGAACACTTGTGGCACACAGGCTGCTCTCACCTTGTGGCCCTGGGCCTGGATTTCGGGGTCTTTGTGTTCTCACATGGAGAATGAGGAAGGGTGGTCTCTGAGGTGCCTTTTGGCCTGAGTGTTCAGGGATTTCAGAACCAATTTTATCCCCCCAGCGCATAGAACTGCTGCGAGCCAGCATCTGCCGGCCCAGGGCCCGGGAATGAGCAGTTCCTGCCCTAGACTTGCTCTTCTTTCTGCATTGTGGACTGATTTCTTCTCCTTCACAGTGCCCCACACTCGAATCTTCCCTCCTCACTCCCAGGCCTGTTCTTTTTCCCAGAGCCCTTTCTGGAAGCTGGCTGAAAGAATATGTACACGTGTTCCCTTGTGGGGAATGGCACTGAAACAGCTTGCTGTCCCCCACTGGAGTCAGGGTCCATGCAATGCCTGAGCCCATGTGGGTGACCCCCTTGGGGAAGGCAGGGACAGGCCTCTGCGGCAGGCTAGTGGACATGGCGGCCTCTACATGGAGCCCAGCCTCGTTCCTGGTGGCCTTGTAGCAGGTAGCACATCAGCGACAGATCCGGTCAGCTGCCCTGGGAGCTGGGAGTGATTGCTGCTCAGTCTCCTACTCTGGCCACTCCTGCTCTGCTATTGACTGAGGATCTGTTTCTAATCTCAGACACATGGCTGCACATTGAGCAGGCAAAGTTCCAGGGGCTCTGCCTTGGGGTCCAGCTCTCTCTGAAGACAGCACAGTGTCCTCTGCCTAGGGCCTGTCGTCTGCACTGCTCCACGGTGGGATGCAGAGCTTCCTAATGCTCTGTGGCTTGAGAAGAAGGGGAATTGCCTTAGATCTGTGGGAGCTCCTCACATCTTTGCAAAGAAGGGCCTTGGGAGGGACAGTCTGGTAGGATGAGCCATATGAAACTGCCCCCCAGTTTGGGAGGTTGAAAATGGTCAAATATCAGCAATTTCATGTGGGTCATCCTAACAGTTGAAAAGTTGGAGGAAAGTCAGGGCTTGTCCTGCTGTTATGTTTGCCTAATAAGCATGCTGGGCTTTGCCCAGTGTATTTTGTTACAGAACATCAACAGTCTACATCAAAGAGTACTATCATAGTACTATAATTACTGCTGTTGCTATCACTACTGCTGCTTATGCCAGTGTTATGACTGCTGCTCCTTGTGGCCACTTCAGAAACAATTAATGGACAGAGCGGAGAGAAGGCTGAGCCACTGTCCAGAGCTGTCACCTGGCCTCCTCCGCTCCCCCTACCCTCATCCTGTCCTGTGTTGGCCATTGTGGTTAGCTTCAGAGATAAGGGATGGGTGATCAGTGGCCTCAGACGATGTAGCTCCCTTCGTTTCATTTTCTAAATGTCATGATAATACAAAAAAAAAAGCTGTTTTCTAATAAAAAGGTTGGGATTCATTGCCAAGTGGCGTTCACATCCATGCTGTCACTGCCTCACCCAGATTTCTCCGAACAGCTGCTGGCTCGGCATCGTGGCTGAATGATGTCATTTCAATCATAATGTAATTTTCCAGCTGCCCAGGATGGAAAAGGGGTTTATTATTATGGCATGTTTTCCACTGTGTCTGAAAGAAAATGAAGCAGACCTGTATATATGACAGTATCAGTTCTGTTTTTACAGGTGTGTCTGAAGGACACAAGGTACCTTTCACTTGCAAAAGAAATGCAACTCTATGGCAAAAGCAAATGAAAACAAAATTTTCCTCAAGAGCTTTTAAAAATATATGTATAATTAGTGTTGGGAACCAGCCTCAACTACATTCAACTTAAAGGGCTGTGGGGCAGGCTGCCCAGTCTCTGGCCTCGTTTCTGTCCCTGTGGAAGGGGCTCTAGCTTGATCTTTGTCTTGATTTCTCCATGCAGAAATGGAGACCTCCCAAAATACCTGCTTATGGGTTTGTTTTCAGCTTTTCTATGAAGCAGAGCACGTGCAGGGAAGTGCGTGTGTGTCTTAAGTGTACAGCTCGTCCAATGTCCACAAAATGCACATCAGTGACCAGGAAACAGAGCATAACCAACACTCAGGCAGTCCTGTGCCCCTTCCAGCCACCTCCCACCTAACACACGGGACCTGGCTGCTAACAGCATAGATTTTCATCCAGTGTGACCCGTGTCAGACATCTGACCTGCAGAACTGAAAAATGATAAATTTGTGTTGTTTTAAGCTACTAAGTGTGTGGTAATTTGTTACAGCTGCAAAGGAAACTTGCAGTGATGCAGCTGCTATGTGAGGGGGCCAAGGGTCCAAAGCCCAAGTCCCTGAAACCACTCAACCTAGTCCTGCCTGTAGCTTTTCTAGGGTTTGGTCTTCCATGTGCTGTAAAGAAGGTAAAATAAAAGTCCCAACGCCAGCCAGCATCCATTGAAGTTTAGAAATAGAAAGACTGTGTGTTTGACTTCCTCATATTTGCCCGCCCTCAGTCCCTGTGCTCAGATGCCTCCTGTTTAGAACAGTATCATGGGATGCATTAGCTAACGTTTCTTTTCCAAAAGCATTTGCATTCTAAATGGTGACAAGGAATGAGTTTAATATTTCCGAGGAAGAGGGCTATGCTGGATTGCTGAAGATAACCATGGGCTATGAGCCCAACCCTTAGGCAAACCCTTCCCCTCTCTCTTTCCCAGAGAATCAGAAGGAGCCATGCTGAGTGAGTCATGGGGTTGGGAACGGAGGGGGGTGGGTAACCAAGTGGAAACCTGCTATAGGCTTTCCATGAAAAGTTTTGCTTTCCTGATAAAAGAGATAGAAGTTGTTGGCACAGCTCCCCTCCCCCACTTATTTGCTTATGAATATGAAGGTGATGCCTGGTACTATGGTGGCAAGCATGAGGACAAGAGTGGCCATGCTAGGAAATGCAGAATGGGAAGGTAGAAAGATCTAGAGCCCTGGCTGCATTGCTCAGACACTGAACCAACCCCAGCAGCCACCTTATTCCAGGGGCCTTGTTAGAAGAAAGAAAGAAAAAAAGAATCCTCCTCGTGTGTGCCAGCATTAGCTGTCTCTTCCATTACTTGCAGCCGAATACATTCCAGAGAGACCAAGGTGCCTTTCCAGTCACAAGATGGCAACCACCGAGGAATGAGGACATGGAACTAGGAATTATTCAGAAGGAAAGGAATTCCTGTGATCCTCCCCCACCCTTGCACCCTGGGGAACACATCTAAGAATGGCCAATCAGGGGAACCATCCAGAGAAATGGGATTTCACTGCAGCTAGCCAATAAACCTGATGCATTCCATTTGGAGAGAAGAAATGCAGGGCTCCTAACTTTAAACAAAAGGTTGTTAAAACCAGGAGACTATGGGGAGCAAAATCTTTTGTTTGTTTATTTTTGTTCCTGGTGAGGTTTATTACCCTTTAAAGGGAAATGCTGTTAAGTTGAATACCTCTGAGAATAACCATCTGTCTTATACTTTGTAGGACGACCCTGGGAATATGGGCAGTCTTGTCCCTTTATCTCCGCAAGCTTGCTGGTCAGTCTGTTCATGAGTCACAATTCTAGACTAGGAAATATGGCTATTGTTAATAGCTCAGGGTTTCATGAATCCCTAGGAGCCAGGTGATCCCTTATCCTTAATGAAACTTACTGATGTAGATGAGCACTTCCAAAAATTCAGAGAATTTACATTGTCTGAGACCACTGGGAAGATCTCTGCTCGATAAAGAAAGCTGGAGCAGGCTGCCCTTTGAACAAAGGTGGTGATACATATTGTGGCAGCTGAATGCTTCTTTACAGCCCAGGGAGAACAATCGTTGAATTCATTCGTTTAATTCATGCGTTTTCCTTCTGTTTACGCTTGAAACAGACTTGCCAGTTGTTTGCTTAGCTAACAAGCTCTGCCTTCATTATAAGCCATTAGTAGCAAGTAATAATTGAAACTGTGTTTGGATTTCAAAAATACAATAAACCTAATTAATTTGACTCTTCATAATATGAAATTTCTAGTGACTGACTTGAACTAGGCTGAAATGTGTATCTTTGCCCTCTCCAGTTAAAAATAGTTTGCTAAACCATTTTACAGCCACAAGCAAGGCTGACAGTAGAATTTTTCAGAAGGAAAATAAGCAGGTTAAATCCAAATGCTTATGAGGAGTCAGGCTGCAAAAATAAATGAGCCGATTGGGCAGAGCAGCCTCCGGAAAAGCTTGGTTTTCTCTGCCTACTTGTAATGGAGGAGGGATTTCACTTTTCTCCGAACCCTACTATAGGAAAGGAGGAGTGAGCACACACATGGTGATAAATGACATGTGGACTTCGCCAGTGGTGGGGAGACAGGAGGGAGTGGTAGAGAGCAGAGCCCATCTAAAAGGACCAGAGCTACTCAGCTAAGTTCTACATGGGAATGTGGGCCTAGTATGGCCAGATTTCCCATATAATTTGAAAATCTGGATCTCTAGGTAAAATCTTCCCATTTGTAAACTTTGGCAATGGGTTTTTGTTTTTTAAGTTAATGCTAAGCATCAACCACAGTGTAAATCAGTGGCTCTCTGGATCAGCAACATCAGCCTCACCTGGGACCTGCATCAAAAGGTGGATTCTCAGGTACCACTCAGGCCTACCAGTCAGAGACTTTGGAGGTGGTGACCCAGAATCTGTTTAACAAGCCTCCAGGCAGAATTGCCACAGGTTTAGCAAATATAGCAACGGGCAAAGGTGGCTTTATAGTTGTCCATATGGAAAAAAGCATGCAGGTTATGATTATTACAACAGCTTCATTAGCTCTGTGTTTCATAGGGGACAGACACTGAAAAAGTATTTTTGTCTGATTGACATTCAGATTTAGTTGCTGGGTAAAGATTCCCAGAGCACCACACTCCACATGGGTGAGTGCTCTCAGCTGTGGAAGCTTCTGATGCCCCCACCCCAGTTAAATTTCTAAGTGCTTTTTCGGAAATTTTACTTTCTCTAGACAGGGAACATGGGAAAACAATTTGTGGATCCAGAGAGTACATGCACTGTGTTTCAAAGGGGACTCCTAACCACCCCATCTTACTGAGGGCAGTGCCAGCTGCCCAGTGTGCCCCTTCATGAAGCAAAGTTCCTAGCTCCCACATGGTCACACCTGACAGACCTGCAGCAGCAACCAGCAGAGTGAGCTGTTGTGGTTCTCTGTCGTGCCACTTTATTGCTGTTCTGGAAGTGGAGCAAAACACATTCTTTTATTCAATAAAGATTTTCCCCGTATCACAGAGGAGGCTGATTTCATAAGCTCTTTTATGGGAATAGACATCATGGCTCTGGTTGGGCGGATGGCAGTGGAGCTGAGGGAATGAAGAGCATCACATTTTGTCATCCAGGTGCTTGAGTAGTGGGGTTCAGGGGGGGCGGGCACCAGCAGGTTTTAAAGGGTTATCACTCTCCAGGAGTCCTTCAGATCCTGGAGGAAGTGCACAGCTCTCAACTCAGTCAAGGCAGAGTCATTGGTGACTCGGGAGACATGCGCAACTACAACCAATAGTGCTCACAGAGCATGGATACGGTGTGTCTCTGGGGTCCAAACCCCCAGAATGTTCAGTAACTTCAAAGCAGAAAAAAAACATCGTTTCTTGGTTCTATACTATGAGAATCCAGACTGCTTGGGCTGAATAGGCCCCTTAGAAGGAAAGGAGTCCCTATCAAGTTGAAAATCCAATCAGATACTGTTTTGTTTTGTTTTGTTTTGTGATTCTTTAGCTGTAAAACCTGAGACATTCACTTGCCACTTTATTTACCTTTTATTTTATTTTTTGTTAAATATATTTTTATTGATTGCAGAGAGGAAGGGAAAGGGAGAGAGAGATAGAAACATCAATGATGAGAGAGAATCATTGATCGGCTGCCTCCTGCACACCCCCTACTGGGGATTGAGCCTGCAACCCGGGCATGTGCCCTTGACCAGAATCAAACCCAGGACCCTTCAGTCCACAGGCTGACGCTTAAGCCACTGAGCCAAACCCGCTAGGGCTATTTAGCTTTTATTTTATTTTTTTAAAATATATTGTATTGATTTTTTACAGAGAGGAAGGGAGAGGGAGAGTTAGAAACATCGATGAGAAAGAAACATCGATCAGCTGCCTTCTGTACATCCCTACTGGGGATGTGCCTGCAACCAAGGTACATGCCCATGACCAGAATCAAATGTGGGACCTTTCAGCCCGGAGGCTGACGCTCTATCCCCTGAGCCAAACTGGCTAGGGCTATTTAACTTTTAGATGAGCATAACCAACCCACCACCAGAGAGGTGCTGCTAACACCTAATCATTCAGTGCTAGCGCTGCCTCCATGTGGCACACAGGGCTGAAGGCTGTGGATGAATTGCCTGTTGGTGCAGAAGTAAAGTACCCACTGCGCTGCCAAAGGTGGGCTCAGTTTTCCAGCCCCTCATCCCACCTGCCTTCTCACCGGGAATAGGCCAAAGCTGTTGCTGATCAAAGGCCTGGTAACCTCCAGCCAGCTCTGATGTGGCTTTAAGGAGCAGAGGTCCCAGGCCATGGCTGGTGGCTTCTCTTGCACGGGGGCCGGGGAGAGGGAAGAAGGGGACTCTGAAGACAGAGCTCCTGGGGAGCAATGACCCCCTCCCCACCACCATGGGGCAGCAGCTGGCATAGAGGGGTGAAGCCCTGCAGCCACAGGTCTAAACCCAGTGGGTCCGAATAAGCTTTAGGGTCAAGATTGCATGAGTTAAAGTACTGGTTCCCTTAGCTGCCAGCTGTGTGATCCTGAGCTGGTTACTAACCTCGCTGTGTCTCACTTCTTATCATCTGTAAAGTGGAGATGATAAAATCTGTCTCCTGAGGTCATGGGTGGATTAAACGAGATGGTGGGGTAAAATATAGTGCTGAGCACAATCTCTCAGACAGTGTGAGTCTTCAGGAGAGGACAGGATTGGTTGGAGCCTGTGAGTGGAGCTGGGACTTCCGCAGCCACTCTATGCTGTAGTCACACTGGCATTCTAACCCAAAGTTCACTCAGATAAGTGAGTAGAGAATGCTCTACTTGCTTGCTATTCAGGATTTTTAAAGAAAAACTTACACTAACGAATGTTATTGTGTTCTCTCAAACCTAAATCCTTGTGTTGATCAGGGGTAGTAAGTTTTCCTCACATTTTTGGAACTGGTTTCCACAAAGGAACATTCCTTCATCTCCTAAGCCTGTAGTTTAAAGACCAACTATGTGGCCACCACAGATGCCTGATGGGCACACAAAGGTGATTAGTCCTAAAGAGCAGTCAGAGAGCAGAGGGCACAGGGGCCCTGCCAGGTTACCCGTGCCAGGCCTCTGACTTGAGACAAGGGACGCATGCCCACCATTAGACTCCCCAGGAGAGGAAGAGGAAGGGGCTTCGCTGTGGAGATGCAGGGACAGACAGGTATCTAGTTAAGGGCTGGCAGATTTCTTGCCACACCCTATGAAGAAAAGAGAAAGCCTGTTCTGAACCGAAGGGTGGGGAAGGACATTTGTCCCCCCTTTTAGATTTGCCCGCGGCTACTGGGAGTCTACTCTTCAGGCTTCCAGAGTAAATTAGCACGGAATTGAGTTGTGCCTGCAGAAGTTGCTTTCAGGTGGTTATGAGACCCTTAGAACTCTCCAGTGTGACTCTGGAGGGAAAGGAGCCTCAGTTTCCACGATTTTTTATTTTCCTTCCTTTCTATAATGGGAAATGGACTTCCTGTGTCATTGAAATTGAGAAAAACTCTGAACCCACCAGAAGTTCAGGCTTGATGAATCTAAGTTCTTTGTCCTGGCCGGATCTCGCAGGGATGGTAGGAAAGTAACTCTGCTCCCCTGAGGGGAGGGGTATGGGCTGCAGAATAATGGGAGGGGTAGCCTAGGGCTCTTCTGGTCTCTTAGTCCCACCACAGCCTGTGAGTGCTGAACAGCAAGATGGCCCTCACTGGTCACGTCTCCCTGGACACAGCAGAACTAAATCACAGCCAGTCTCTGCTCAGGGTCTGATGAAATTCTGCATTTCCGCTCCAGAGGAATCCCTCCCAAAGGGCTGTCGCAGTGCCTCGGTGATGAAGCATCTTTTAAATGATTCCAATCTGGGCGGGAAGGCAGCTTTTAAGAACAATCTTAAGAAACCGAAAATGATATTTTTAATCTCGAGGGGCAGCGCTGCAGACGTGCAATACCACATTGCCCTATAGGGAGGCAGCCCCGCTGGTGGTCCCTGGGACAGAAGAACACGTGCTACCTGCAGCCGCTCTGCCTGCTGGGCCCTCCCCACCACTTGTAGCCACAGAGAACTTGTGATGGAGAACACAAGCAAGAAGGCTGGTGCTTCTTGAGAGTGGAAAATACTTTCCTGGCCATCTCTTATTTGGGGAAAATGATAAATTCTGTGATGATTAAAAAAAAAAAAAGGAGTCATTCTAGTGATTACCTTCCATTCTCTGTAATGATGATGAATCGACAATTTGGCATTTTTAGAGGCAGTTGACACAGGGCCTTTCATGGGGGGAAAAAAGGCAACCGGTTTTCAACCAGGTCCTGTCAGCCTGAAGACGGATGAGCTGTGGTTGATTAGGGCCATGAATAGATGCTGAGAACTCGGGTGAAGAGCCAGGGTTGGACTTATAAATAAAGGCTATGGTAGGCGTAGAAAATTCTAAGCCATTCCTTCTGCTCGGAAGGTAGGCATGAAGTAGGTTCTCTCTGGGTAAAGAAATACTTAATATCACTCCGTGAGGTGAACTTATGAGCATTATACTTTTCTTTACTCACTGTTGAAAAAAAGCAATTTAAAAATTCTACTTAACCTGACAAGTTCTGATATTTAGGCTTAAAAGGAGAGAAGGAAATTCTCCTTCAAATATTTTATTGGTCCTTTTATGTCAGAACTAGAGGCCTGGTATATGACATTCATACACTGTGGGGGGAGAGGTTCCTCAGCCCAGCATGCACCCTCTTGCAGTCTGGGACCCCTTGGGGGATGTCCACCTGCTATGGAGGCAGCCCAGTCGTGAGTCCAGATTCTGGCTGAGTGGTGCTCCCCCTGTGAGTGTGCACTGACCACCAGGCGGCAGCTATTGTATTGAGTGCCTGCCCCCTGGTGGTCAGTGCACATCATAGCAACTGGTCATTCTGCTGTTTGGTCGATTTGAATATTAGCCTTTTATTATATAGGATTTTGTTAACAACACTTGATAAAGGTTATCAAAACCTCACTCCATATTTTAATTTAAGCAAGAAGCCATTTCCTTCATAAGAAACCAAAACCCCAGAACCCCCACAAGGAAGCCCAACCTGAGGGCAAACTCCACCCTCCTTCCCTTCCTTCCTCTCTCCATTCCCCCTTCCCTTCCTTACTTCCTCCCTCCCTCCTTCCATTCCTTCCTCGCTCCTGCCCTCCTCCTTCCCTTCCGTCCTTCCTCTCTCTCCCTCCTTCCCTCTTTCCTTCCTTCTTCTCTCCCTCTCTTCCTCTCTCCTTCCCTTCTTCCTTCCTCCTTCCCTTCCTCTTTTCTCCTTCCCTCTCTCCCTACCTCCTCCCCTCCCTTCCTCCCTTCTTTCCCTCCCTTCTCCTCTCCCTCCTTCCTCCCCTTCCTTCCTCCATCCCTTCCTTTCTTCCTCTCTTTCTCCTTCCTTCCCTCCCTCCCTCTTTTATTGCCTTTCTTCCTTCTTTCCTCCCTCCTTCTTCCCTCCTTCTTCTATCCTTCCTTCCGTTCCTTCCTCCCTCCTTCCCTTCCCTCCTTCCTTTTTCCCTCCTTCTTCCCTCCTTCCTCCCTCCCACCCTTCCTTTTTCCGTATTTTTTCTGAATCAGTGCTATGAAGCACTATGGGTGCCCCATGTCCTAGATGCCCTTTTAGTATCTGGACTAGTATCTGGAGCTCCTGGTGGATTCTGGCCAGAGCCTGGCAGACGCTTTTTCATGTGCGTGTCTGCCCTGTTATTATTTCACATGAAAGCTGTCTGCTTTGGCACCCGACCCCGATTTCAGTTGTGCTTGCTGAGCTGATGGGTGATGTTGTGCAAGAGAAATGCAGGTGGGCGTTCTCTCCTGGCGGCCACGGAGAGGGAGGGTGGGTTGAGCGGTCCTGGCTTGTGCGGAGCCCGCATGATGCTCACATGTTGCTTCTGAAGGAAGAACCTAGTGTGGACAATTGCTTAATTTGGGAGTTTCACAACTGTTTTGTTCAGTTGATGGAGGAGAGGTTTGTTCAAGTGCAGATTCTTCATTAATAGACTGTAAACAAGCTCAGGATAACGAGGAATGCCGGAGGTGGGAGCACACGATGCACTGTTGGCCTCCTTTCTCCAGCCTTCCTCCCTCCCATTTCTTCTGTGCAGCTCTAATCATGGTATTTTGGGTTTCAAAACAAAGTATGAAAAAGGAGATTAGATAAATCTCCCTGGCTGGTGCCAGCCCTGGGGCCGTTTGCACACCTGGGTAGGTTAACTCCTCTCTCTTTCTCTCCCCGTAATTTTTTATGCCTTGTGAATAAGTAAACATCTAAGATAGGAGATGATACCATTTACAGACTTTGCCTTACAGATACTCAACTTTTATCTGCATGTCCTTGCAAAGTCACCCATCCATGGCACCTGATACAGTAGTTTGTTAACTCGGTATCAGCTCGTCTGAAATGACTCCCCAATCTGCTTGGAAGCCGCTGAGGTCCGGCTGAAGGTCCTTCTTTGATCATCTCTTGACTGAACAGGCTTTGCATTCTCACACCTGCTCTTCTTTTTCGTCCACATTTCCGATAAACGCTTCTGTCGCCTTGTAGTGTCTTCTGTGTAAACCTGGGTGCAGGTTACTTTTACAGACAACAGCGTTCAGTGACAGAGACAACTGCTCAGCCTCACCGCAACCTGAACCGCCGCCAGGGGTGCAAACTGCCACTTAGTGTGTTTCTAAGAGCACCAGAGCGTGGCCCCTCGGTCATGATGGAGCATGCACATGATAACAGCAGGCTCGGGCTGAGGGCCCGCCCGGCAGCTGCCAGGACAGGCTCTAACAAGACTGTTTTCTCCCCTATCATCCACAGCCCACACATCGTCTTCCTCTCTCAGAGCACCCTAACGGGAGGGAGCCACCTCTGTGGGACCCGGCTTTGCCATGAAATTGCTCATGCCTGGTTTGGCCTGGCTATTGGGGCTCGTGACTGGACGGAGGAGTGGCTGAGTGAAGGGTTTGCCACTCACTTGGAAGATGTATTCTGGGCCAAAGCACAGCAGGTAGGTTTAAAGTGACCTAAACATTTTACTCCCTGCAATCAAGTTCTATTCACAGTCATTCCTTCATTCAACAGATATGTACTGAGTGCTTGTTGTGCAGGTGGCGCCTGGGAAGGGCTGCATCATGGAGGGGAAGTCCCTGTGCCTACGGGACGAGCCAGAGGAGAGAGACACAGCATCACACACCCGTGCCACGCCATGGAGGGAGTGCTGTGAAGGAAAGGGAGTGAGGAGAGGGGGGGCATGTGAACAGAGGCCTGCAGGAGAGGCCGGCACTGGCTACTCCGCTCCCCTGTGGTGTGTTTGTGGCAACAGTAACTGTGTTTTGTTAAATATTGAGATTAGAAGTTAAATCAGACGTCATAACCTCAGATGCCTGCCGGCCAGTAAGGAATGAAGCAGTTGGCATTGAAGATCAAAGGATGGTGAGGGCTGTGGTGAGTAGGCAGCTGGTCCTCAGCCCTTACCACTGTCATGTTGCAGGGAGGGCTCAAGATAGCCTAGGCGCCTTGTTTTTTTAAAGAAAGTTACAAACTTGGATTTTTCTGTGAAATTTATTAACTTAAAAATATGTAAACTGACACACCCAGAGGCCAGACCTGATCAGCACATTCCCATTACCACCTCTGCTTTAAAGAATTGGCCGCCAGTCCTAAGGAGGGTATGGCAGCTAACCTACTTCCTGCTAGTGTCTAATAGTTGGTCCCTTTTTCCTTTCCTTTTCCACCCCTTAAAGGAAGATTTCATACTTTCCAAGTTCCCACAATTGTACGTACCTGTATGCTTTTGTTCAAATTCCTTCTGCTGTTGAAATCCCATTTGTTTCTCACCAACTGGCTCAGCGTCACGTTTCTTGGGGTGGCTGGCCTGATGGCTCTGCTCTGCTAGGAACTGCAAGCCTGCAGGGTTCGTACTAACTTACCTCTCTTTCCCTACGTTCTTCCTCCTCCCTTCCTCAGAGCCAGATTGTGACCTCTTTCGGAATAGGGCTATGTCTTGCTTGCCCTTTCACCCATGGCACTAGTTGTGTGCATGTTTATGTCCCCTGCCAGAGTCCCAGGAAGAGGGTCAGCATGGCAGCGCAATGGAAAGTGGCTGCATTTTGAGTCTGACCAGGCTTAGAACCCCAGCTCTACTGCTTGCCAGCCTCCCTGAGCCTTAGTTTCTCCATTTGTAGAATGGGTATGAGAGTGCTTACCCTGCAAGTTGAATAGGAAAATGTGTAAATGAGCCCAGCACAGTGCCTGACACAAAATAGGCATTCGGCCAAGGTTAAATAGGTTTCGTATAAATGTGCCTCTACCACCATCCCTTTCCTGTGATGCCTCCATGCTGCAGCAGTCAGAGTTGTGCTACTCTTGGTAATGCGGATATATTTTAGGCATCAGATGAGGATTTCTCTGTCCTTCTGACTTCTGCATCCCCAGCGAGCACTCCTCTGTTGCCCTTCCCCTGTGGGAACTCCTTACTGCCCTGAATACCTCTCCACCAGCATAGGCACAAGCATGGCCTGGCTGCAGCTCACAGCTGCACACTTCCCTGTCCACTCAGTGCTGAGAGAACCCAAGAGTAAGATACAGCCCTGCTCTGGAAGAGGTCCGATTCTAGTTGAGGAGAGAATAAAAGCACATGGGAAGGAAAAAGAAAATATTTACAAAAACAGGTAAACACCAAACACTGTGCCAGCCCAAAAGTGGACAGGCCCAGTGAGAAGGTCCCGGCAGTCCTATCACAGTAGGTGACTGCTGTCTCAGCTCAACAGGAAAGGAACTGCCGAGGTGTCTCCGTCCCTCCTTTGCCCCTGGTGTGGCGTGAGGGCAGCCCCACTCAGCCCCTTTGGTGATGCAATAACTCTGTCTGGGAAGGCACAACCCCAGAGGCAGAGTGCTCTTCTAGCATCAGCATGGAGTTTGGAAATATTCCCAGAGCACACCCATCACTCAGCAGCAGACCTCCCGGCCGGAGAGGTTGCTGGGGGCAGGGCAGGATGGGCCACTTCCTGGACTCCCCGGGCAGCAGTAGCCACCCCCCCCCCCGAGTGAGGAGGGAGTGAGGTGGCCACCTTCTCCCGGTGTCAGTGCCATCGGTGCTACTGTGGGGAGAGCCGCAATGGTGTCTCTTCCCCTCCTACAAGGATGCCAGTCTTATTGAATGAGGGCCCCGCCTCCATGGCCATATCATCCTTAACTACCTCTTTAACAGCCCCATTTCCTATACAGTCACATTTGGGTTAGAGCTTCCACTTACGAATTTTGGGAGAGGGAATATAACTCAGTCCATAACAACAGAACATACGAAGTCTGTAGATCAAGCATGTCAAACTCAAAGGCTAATACAGGCCAAATAACCAAGGTTTAAGTTTATGTGGGCCGCAAGAAAACAAAAGCTTCAATTTTCATAGAAATGTAGATTTATTTCGATAGAGACATGCTGAATACAAAGGACTGAAATAAATGAGTAATCGTTAACATAAAGTAATAGAACATTTTAATAAAAATTAGTATTTTTCCTTGAACATTAACTTATCAAACACTGAATAACCACAAATTAATAAGCGTAACATAAATACAAAATATTTCCTGTTGCACACACCAAAAAAATTAGTCCAAGACTAATGTGGCAATCAGCTGCTAAAATAGTCACTGCTGGTATTAGTGGAGAGAAATGGTGCACCTGTACGTAAGACGTGTAAGGGAAATTAATGCAACACAATGATAGTCATCAGTCATTAGCAAATGTTGTAGTTCGTTATTAATAATTATGTATAACAGGATATTGTAACAATTAAGTTATGAAATTTTTATTAAAACATTTCTTACATACCGTTATATTGGCCGGACCGCAAAAATATTTGTTGTGGGCCTTATGTGGTACATGGGCCGTGAGTTTGACATGCTTGTTGTTGATCATCTGGCCTCTGCTGACTGCTTGGCACTTCTGTCCCTTTCCAATGTGGCCTGCTCCTCGCCTGACCACATCCCTGCCATTCCCTAAACACATCAGGCTCTTTCCGACCCCACGAGCCTTCCGTCTTCCTGACATTCTTCCTTGGGGCCTGGCTCCTGCTTTCCCTGGAGACCAGCTCAGGTCCTGGTTGGCCAGGAGGCATTTGGCTTCTTCCTTCAGGGGGTGTTCTTATTTCATCCCCTTTACCTCCCCCGCCCCCACACCCTCCAGACTCCATGGGATAGGGGCTATGTCTGTCATATCCCCAGGGCCTAGCAGTAACTCTGTAAATGTCTGTTGAATGAACCATTAAAGATACGTCTACATACTGACCTAGTCCCTCCCCAGGGGAGGTGTTGCTGCCCTCCCTTAAGAAGGTACAGGAGAGACAGAAGCTGATGGGACAGCAGCGCAGGTGCAGGCCTCCCCCCACACAGGCATCCAGGCCTGCACTGTGTCTGGTTATATGCAAACAGAACCATCTGGGCTGCATTAGCAGGCTCCACAGTAACAGCCCTTTACAAAGATGGGGGCTGGAGGAAGAGGCAAATGTGGGGACCTTCCCCACCCCTGCAGAGGCACAAAGCAGGAAAGGGCTGGTTGGAATCTGAGTGGAAATGGCCCCGAGGGAAGCCTGCTCTCTCCAGGGCGGGGTGGGTTCCTGGGCCAGGGCTGCTTCCCAAACAGGCAGCAAGATGGTGAACAGCTGGTTCTTCCTTCCAGCACCTAAGAAGCCCTGGGCCTTCTGACATTTCCAATGGGATGCAGGGGAGCAGGAGGCCTTCTTTGCCATCCTCCCTGAAATAAAGCTGCTGCTTACCAGGCGGTTCTGACCTTGCACAAGGACAACAGTAAAGGTGTTTTGTGCATGTGTGTTTGTGTGTCTGGCTTAAGCAGCTGGCCCCCCACGAGGCCCAGGAACAGCAGGAGCTTCGGGCAAGCCTGCGCTGGCGGCGCCTCTTGGACGAGTCCCGGAACTCCCCGGAGCAGCTGCAGGTGCTCAGGTAAAGCCCCACAGATCCCTCCCCCCAACCCCTGCTCCCTCGCCTCCCCTTCTCCCCCACCAGCCTCCTCCCCGGTCCCTAGCCTCCTTCCCTTCCACACACATTTAGGCCCTGTATCAAATCTGCTGTGTTTCCTTTTTAATTAAGTCGGACCAGGTTACTCATCCTCTCAGGGATGTGATCCCCCTGGGATGTGGTTGTTATGCTTTAAGTCTTGCAGGGTGTGGATTTGGACTTGCCTTCTGACATTTTCCTGGTGTCTCTATTTAGGAAAAAACTAGCATAAGGCCATTTCTGGGACCAAATTCTTCCTTTGAAGTTCTACTAGTCACTTCATGTGGTGGCTGGGGACTTGGAGAAGGTGGGGTTTGGTAGCCTGGCAGGCAGTAACCCTTTAAAGCCCAAGGGGAAACCCTTTAGGAAATTATTGGTTCCTAAGTGTTTAGTGGAAACAGATGTCTGTGTCAGTGGGGGCTTTTGTTTGGGATCCATCCCAGCAGGAGGCCACTCCAGGGAAAGGAGCCTTCTCCTGCTCCTGCGTTTTGTTTGTAGACTTCCTTGCTGGCTTGTAGGATTACTTCTTGCCTTCTTGCCATTTTTGTCCCTCTCTGCTTTGCTGGTTTTCTTCATTTCTCTGAATAGTTATTTATCTGAAACCTCCAGCCTAGGCCCCCAGGAGCACTGCGGTTGCCATGGCAACATAAGCTCTCATCCTGCCCGCTCTGGAATCCTCAGTCAGACAGGTGGGAAGGCAACCATCTAGGAATCGCCCCACTTCAGATGGCAGTCCCCAAGCCTGTGTGTTCTCACTGATTTTAAGTAAACACCGGATCCCACAGTGACTGCCCATGGAGCCCAAGTGTGAAGGATCTGTGGAGCCAGCCCGATCCTGCAGGCTGGCGCTTTCCTGCAGCAGAGGAGCCAGGATGGCTGCGAACGAACACCATGCTCACAGCTCAGGGCTGCCCTCAGCTCTGACTCATGCATTGTCAGGAGAGCCAAGCCCACCCTTTAGCTTCTCTGCCTCCATTCACTGGGCTGGTGGCTGGCTCCACCCACAGGGACAGGGCCCAGCCCTCAGGAAGCTTCTGCTTAGGGGGACCTTGCCATGTGCAGTGTTGGTTGCAGGTGCTAAGAAGTAGGGTGAAGATTTCTAGTGAGTGGTTGGTAATGCCCCTTGGAGAGGCTCAAAAGGAGCGGCATGCTGGTGCAGAGGGGCAGAGGGGCAGAGGGGCAGAGAGATAGGGACAGAGGGAGGGCAGTACAGCCTGAGGGCAGGAAGAGCGGGCAGGAGCCCCAAGGGCCTTGAGCAGGGAAGCGCCCTGTCCGGTGGGTTTACATGCTGCTCTGGCTGCTGTGTGGTGGGTGCAGGCAGTTCACTGAGGGGGAGCTCAGGTGGAAGACTGCTGTCTGCCATGAGCACCCCACTGGTGGCGTGTGGAGCACAGGGAGCAGGCCTGTTTGCACACGTTCTGGCAGGTCTGGGTCAATGGACTGTGCAGAAGAGGATGAGAGTGCCTGCCCGGCATGATGTCCAGGCTTGGGACTGAGTGGCTGGTAGATAATGAGGGATAGCAGCATGGATTCTGAGAAGGGCAGGCTTTTAAGGGAAAAATAAAGATTCCAGTTTCACATACATTCAGTTGGTGCCCAAGTAGCTCCTCAATATTGAGCACTCGGTGGTCTACAAGTCAGAAGCTCATTGGAGAGAATTGAACCTTTGGCCCAGAAAAACTTTAAAATCTGAGGACCCTGAAATCACCATGGAGAGAGGAAAGTGAGAGAAGAGGTTGGGAGGAATGTGAGGGAGGGGGCCAGATTGGAGTTGGTAGGAGAGTGAGTGGGTGGCCAGGAAGTGGAGACAGCCTGTGGACTTGGTAGGAAAGTTGTGCTTAGAGGGGAAGCTGGTGAAGGTCAGAGAGGCTTGTTTGGGATGACTGTGCCCCTGGGTAACTGTGCCCACGCTGCCACCTCTCCATCGGTTTCTTCATTCTCCAAGTGCCTGAGTCACTATGATGCCTCAGTTCTGTGTGACCACGTCCTGGGAGGTAGGGGGCGGGGGGAGAGCATCGTGATTAACGTCAGTTGATGGCGTGTGTTTCCAGCTTGTGAACCATCAGCCTGCTCCCTTGGAGGTCAGCACAGGTTAGGAGAGCTCTCTTGGCCATGAGTGTTGCCTTCGTGTATGGAGCCAGGAGGAAGAATACACTGTTGGTATCCATGTACTAGAAGGCTTACTGTGGCATTTATTTTTCTTTGTCTTCACATTCAGAAATTACATTAGCCTGAATGTAGGCTAAGAGTCTGCTCTTCCATGGACATGGAGAACCTAGAGGTTATGAAGGGAAAAGAGGAACCAGAGTTGTAAACACTGGTTCTCAGACTTTGTTTAGTTTTGCTACACAAATGAGAGCGTGGTGAAGAAGTCTCCTAAGCAACACAGTGATAAAGATGCCGTTTTGTTTTTTCTTTGAAGATACAGTATGTCTTGAGATGATAGACTGAGCACAAGGTAGAAGCCTTGGCTTGTGCCTTGATGCGCTCCTCCCTGCTGCCAGGTGCTAGGGAACTTCTCCCCACCTCCGCAGCTGCCTCCACCCTGCCCACCTCCCCCTAACAACACGTTCTCCTCCTGGCACTGAGTCACTCTCTCCTGGTTTTCTTCTGCCTCCCTGGCCGCTCCTCTCCAGCTCTCACTGGGATGGCTCGGGCTCAGAAAGACTGAATGAGGAGTAAAGCCAGGGCAGCTGTCCTTCCCTGGACCATCTCCCTGCCTTCAAGGAACTCGATGGCACTTTCCTTGTGTGGAAATAAAATAGTCAGTATACCTTGAACTGAGGGAGGACATGAAGGTCAGGATTAAAAACAAGTAGCTTTGGACCAAGCACCTTTGTCTTTTTACACATGAGAGCATAGCTAGAGGCAGGGAGAAAGCAACATTGTGTTGGTTAGATATTGGAGTGTTAGCAAAGTGAAGAGAGAAAAACTGAAATTCTGTTTGGTTCTGACCTGCTAATTTCAGTAATCTATAGGAACGGTTATCCATTTGTGCCTTTTGTGTACACACACAGTGGTGAACTGTGGGTCTTGTCAGATGTGTCTTAGGTTGGCGTGGCTGTGAGTTTCCTTCGGTTGCAGGAATATCCGGTGCTCCCAGCCTGCTCAGCCTTCCTTGGCTGGGGCGCCTGCAATATGACTGCAAGCTTTAGAGGCCTGGCGATTTGCTCAGACTTTCAAAATGCCAGGGGTCACATTGCTGACTCTGTGCCTTTTCTCATTTGTTAATTATTAAAGATGCCTTTCCCATAGGCGAGACCCCAGCGACTCCCTGTAGACTCTCCCTCTCGCTCCTTCAGCCCTGTCCTGCTCTCCCTTGCCTGTCCGCCGCCTCTTCACTTCCTCCTGTTGTCACCACTCTCAGCCAGGGAGGCATCCTGACTCCGGCCAGGGAAGATCAGGGAGATGGGGACTTCTAAAGGCTCCACTGCCTAGCGCATGGCCCCAGGGCCCAGCTGGATGTGCCTCTCTCAGTGCTGTCAGTCAAGCTCTGAAGGGCTGGTGGGTGGAAGGAAGAGCTATAGTGGCGGGGTCAGAAGAAATCTGTTGGTTTTATTGTGATTTATTACCATGCCCCCATTTTTTATGGATTCATTGTTAAAGTCAAGCTTGTGCTGAGAAAAACATTAAAATATATCATGTTGAGGAGGCAGTAGATGATCAGCCCCAAGTCTGATGCAGCTCTTCCAGCTGCTGCCACCACTGGCCCTGAGGTTCCAAGGAAAGGAGATATCTGCCTTCCCACTCGAGTGCTCACCGAGACACCCCACAATAACAGGGAATTCTCGTGTGTCACTCTGTTTGGGCAAAATGAAATGTGCGCCCTGAGCTCTGGACTGGGTGAGATGGGCCAGAACATGCCCTGGAGCCTTCCCACAATTCCTCCCTGACCCCGATTATGCACCAGTGTGGTCCCTTGGCATCAGCAGGGTCCCTCAGCTTACCCTGTGTCCTCTCGAAATCCAGGACCCATTGAGGAATGTCAGAGAGCCCATTTTGGCTTGATCCCCACAGGCCAGGCTGAGGAACCCCACAGCTGCATGAATCTGTGCACCAGGCCTCTAGTTTGCAAATGAAAAGAATGGGATTAAAAGCAAAAACAAACCCCTAAAATCTTGAATGTTAAACAGAGATGCTCAAACTGATACCTTGCGGTAAGAGTTAGATTAGCAATGTTTCTACAACACATGAAATCCTCCTCTGCTCCTCACTTCTGGTCTGCATGAGGCCACCCTGTCCCCTCGGGTGCTGCCCTCCACAGCGTCCCTTGTTTCTGGGCAGACTGACCACAGCCTCAGAAGAAAGAGCTCTTCCTTGAGCTCCCGCCAGGGCCTGTGCAGCTTCTAAAGCGTCCATGTCCATCTGGGAATCCCTGCCTTCTGCCCTGCATGCCAGGCTGGGGTTCCCTCCAACTCCTCCAGTGATTTTTCTATTTGAACCACCATGTGGACGTTTCTGTCCTTTCTTGACAGGAGGTACTAGCCTGTGCCAGCGTTTTCTGAAAAACCTTGGGTCTCTCAGCTAGCCAGAAGCAGACCCCACCCTTTCCTGCCCCAAAGGCCAGCTCCACCCTCAGTGCTGGCCACTGGTTCCTGTTTCCTGCTGAGGGACACCCTCACTCCCACTTCTTTAGCCAGTAGAGACCACAGACATGTCCTGAACAGTTGAACTTAAATAACCCTTCCTGTTCATTCTTCTAGGCCATTCCCTGGTTACTCATCACGCAGGTATTTCTAGGGGAGGGATAGGCTTCTCCTCCGGAGGCCCCTAATTACATACTTTTACTGTACATGGTGTTACAATTTTGCAGTCACATTTAGTAGGGTGTTTTCATATAGAAAAACGTAAGATATAAATCAGTTTATAATCACTGCTTAGTTAGCCATCATTTTTTTTTCAATAAAAATATTTCACAGGAAAATTTTAACAGTTTAGAAAGGTGTCACATCCCATCCCCACCACTAATTCCTATCCAAGATGTCCCTGCTAGCATTGTCTTGCGAATCTTTCTGAAAATAAAGATTTTATAAGTATATGTACATCTGTATTGCTGCCCTGTGTGGCACTTGTTAGGTTTTCCTATGTAACTACTGTACATGCTTAATCCAGTCCCTAATGGCTCCATCTCACTGCCCATCCTCTTGGCTGTGTCAAGCACTCAGCAATCCTAACACTGTACACATCACAGCCCTGGCTCAGCAGCCTCAGGCTCCCTTTCAGAAGCACTTGCATGCAGTGCAGTTTTCTCAATAATCCTCCTTCCACCTCATTCTACAGAGTAGTCGCCTGCCCACCTTCCTGCCCCAATTAATTTGTGTTTGGGCCAATGGTTTTAACCCAGAATGGCTGATGGAAGCTGGTATAAGTACTTGTCTGGACCTGTATCCTGCTAACATGTTAAAATCCACTTTCCTCTTAATATAATCCCAAGTATTGTTCTGTCACAGACACGCGTAGGTCTATTTTCTTAAACTGATGCAATATCCAGGATGAGAACGTTTCACAACTAACTTTCTTTTTTTTTTTTTTAACGTATTTTATTGATTTTTTTTTTTTTTACAGAGAGGAAGGGAGAGGGATAGATAGTTAGAAACATCGATCAGCCGCCTCCTGCACACCTCCTACTAAGAATGTGCCTACAATCAAGGTACATGCCCTTGGCCGAAATCGAACCTGGACCTTTCAGTCCGTATGCCCCCCCTCTATCCACTGAGCCAAGCCAGTTAGGGCTACAACTAACTTTCTAACCATTTATTAACCACTGGACATCTGGTCATTTCTGGTATTTTGCTTTTACAAACAATGCTGTGGCGAACAGTCTTATACTTCCTGTTAGTGGATAGCGGTTAATCATAAAACCAAATAGTAGAAATAGCACACAATTGCCTACAGGACCAAGAGCGGGGCTCGCTGCTCTCCCAGCCTCTAGCCCCATATGTGTTGGGCTTCAGACTGAGGAAGGAAGGCCTTCCTTAGCTCCACAGCTCCTCCCCAAACCCCTCCCAGCCAAGTCCCTTATCTCGGCTCACAGATCTCTGCACAGAGCACGCACATGCTATTGGGGTTCAAAACATGCTTCTCGCCTCCCATGGAAAAGGAAGCTTGTGTTTGTCCCATTGGCCTGTTTCTGGAATGAAGTCATGGGGTTTTGATGCAGTACCAAAAAAATTTCCCACTTTTTGCTTTTGCTTCCTGTAGCTTTCAGGTTTTCTGTTTTCCTGTGTTCAGACAGCTTGTGTTTTATTATGACCACGTTGGCCCTGACGAGAGTGAGGGGCCTTTTGAAGCTGGCTGACGAGGACCCAGACCAGGTGTGCTTCCAGGCATCTCTCCTCCACACCCTCTCCCAGGAGGCAGCACCCTGCAGTACTTGGCTTCTGTGCCCTTAGGCTAAACTCTTCTCCCCAAATTTATGTGGTTGAGTAAAATTCAGTGAGGGTTCCTCTAATTAATTTAGGATTTAGGTTTTGTGCTATGTTTTCTTTTAATCAAAATCACCCTTTGCGCTGACTTATGAGGCCCAGGCCCCGGGCAGGCCCATTGACTGGTGTGGGATGAATACAAGGTTACTTTCAAACACTGCCGCTTGCATAGGTCCCAGCTGCTTCACCTTCGAGTCATAGAGAACTAGGCTCCAAAAGGGCTTAAAAAGTGATTTTGTTTTATCTCCTGTGTCTCTGACAGATAGCCACCAGCTCTGCCTGAGGGTTCCCTGCCATGGCCTCTGCTCCCTCGAGGAGCCACCCCATGGAAAGAGTCCTCTCAGGTCTTCCTCAGACCCAGGCTCACAGATCTCTGCTGTCCTCTCGGCCCGACCTTCCATGCTGCACAGACTCACCTCGTGCTCACAAACCATCCACATATCTGAAGGTCATCCTCTTGCTTTGCTGGCTACCAGATCCCAGTTTTGATAAATTCATCACAAGCACTGCAGTTGGGAAAGGTTTGCCTTACAGGCCTGGTCCTTTGTGGTCCTGTCCTCTGCATTGACTAGCTTTCTCTGACTGTGACATCTGAACTGAACATAGCGCTCTGTTTGAGGCTGCACCTGTGCAGAACGCACGGGGCCTCTGGCTGCTGCCTTTCTCTGTATAGTCAGAAAAGCAAGGACAAGCACTAATTAGATCGGATGCACTTGCATGACACCTTCAAGGTCCATCCATGTGGTCACAAATGGCAATATTTCATCCTTTTATGGCTGAGTAGTATTCCATTGTATGTATGTGATATTTACATATCATATACACCACATCTTGTTATTAACTCATATACCATGGTTTTTTTTTCTTTTTCTTTTTTTATTTTATTTTCTTTTTTTTGCTCCCCCTCCCTCCCCGGCATACCCCAACCCCCAGTGTCTATGTTCATTGGTTATGCTTATATGCATGCATACAAGTCCTTTGATTGATCTCTTATCTACCTCACCTAACTTTAATCTTCCTGCTGTAATTTCACAGTTTGTTTGATGCTTTACTGCCTCTGTATCTATCCTTTTGTTCACCAGTTTATAATGTTTATTATCCACAAATAAGTTAGATCATATGATGCTTCTCCTTCATTGACTGGCTTATTTCACTAAGCATAAGGCTCTCCAGTTACAACCAGGTTGCTGCAAATTGTAAGAATTCCTTCTTTTTAATGGCAGCATAGAATTCCATTGTGTAGATGTACCACAGTTTTCTGATTCACTCATCTGCTGACGGGCACCTAGGCTGTTTCCAAATTGTAGCTATTGTAAATTGTGCTGCTATGAACATAGGGGTGCATCAATCCTTTCTTATTGGTGTTTGTGATTTCTTAGGATAAATTCCTAAAAGTGGAATTACAGGGTCAAATGGGAGATCCATTTTTAGTTTTTTGAGGAAACTCCATACTGTTCTCCACAGTGGCTGCACCAGTCTGCATTCCCACCAACAGTGCACAAGGGTTCCTTTTTCTCCACATCCTCGCCAGCACTTGTTTGTTGATTTGTTGATGATTGCCATTCTGACCAGTGTCAGATGGTATTGCATTGTCGTTTTGATTTGCATCTCTCAGGTGATTAGTGACTTTGAACATGTTTTCATGTGTCTCTGGGCCTTCCCTCTGTCGTCTTTCGAAAAGGTTCTATTTAGGTCCGTTGCCCATTTTTTTATTGGATCGTTTATCTTCCTTTTATTAAGTTGTATAAGTTGGCTGTAGATTTTGGAGATTAAACCTTTATCAGTGATAACATTTGCAAATATGTTCTCCCATACAATGATCTTTCTTGTTGTTTTGTTGATGGTTTCTTTTGCTGTGCAAAAGCTTTTTATTTTGATGTAGTCCCATTTGTTTATTTTTTCTTTAGCTTCAATTGCCTTTGGAGCAGTATCAGTGAAGAAGTTCTTTCGGCATATATCTGAGATTGTGCTGCCTGTGGATTCCTCTAGTATTTTTATGGTTTCCCGTCTAATGTTTAAGTCCTGTATCCATTTTGAGTTTATTTTTGTATTTGGTGTAAGTTGGTGGTCCAGTTTCATTTTTTTTGCATGTATCTGTCCAATTTTCCCAACACCATTTATTGAAGAGGTTATCTTGGCTCCATTGAATGTTCATGCCTCCTTTGTCAAATATTAGTTGAGCATAGTGGTTTGGGTGGATATCTGGGTTCTCTATTCTATTCCATTGGTCTATATGTCTGTTCTTGTGCCAGTACCAGGCTGTTTTGAGAACAGTTGCTTTGTAATATAGCTTGAAATCTGGTATTGAGATCCCACCTACTTTATTTTTCTTTCTCAGAATTGCTGTAGCTATTCGTGGTCTTTTTTTTTTTGTTCCAGATGAATCTATGAAGAATTCTTTCTAGGTCTGTGAAATATGTCGTTGGTATTTTAATGGGTAGTGCATTGAATCTATAGATTGCTTTGGGTAGTATGGAAATTTTAATGATGTTGATTCTCCCAATCCATGAGCATGGTATGCTCTTCCATCTGTTAACATCTTCCTCTATCTATTTTTTCAGTGTCCTGTAGTTTTCTGCATATAGGTCTTTTACCTCTTTAGTTAGGTTTATTCCTAGGTATCTTAATTTTTTTGGTGAGATGGTAAATGGGATTGCTTTTTTAGTCTCTCTTTCTGTAATTTTACTATTACTGTATAGAAATGCCACAGACTTCTTAGCATTAATTTTGTATCCTGCTACATTGCCGAATTCATTAATTAAGTCAATTAGTTTTGGAATGGAGTCCTTTGGGTTTTTTATGTACAATATCATGTCATCTGCAAATAAGGACAGCTTTACTTCTTCTTTTCCAATTTGGATGCCTTTTATTTCTTCTTCTTATTTAATTGCAATGGCTAAAACTTCCAGTACTATGTCGAACAGGAGAAGTGAGAGTGGGCATCCCTGTCTTGTTCCTGTTTTTAGCGGAAATGGTTTTAGTTTTTGCCCATTGAGTATGATGTTAGCTGTGGGTTTATCATATATGGCTTTTATGATGTTGAGGTATGCTCCTTCTATTCCCACTTTGCTGAGAGTTTTTATCAAGAAAGGGTGTTGGATTTTGTCAAATGCTTTTTCTGCATCAATTGATATGACTATGTGATTTTTATCTCTCAATTTGTTTATGTGATATATCACGTTTATTGATTTGCAGATATTGTACCATCCCGGCATTCCTGGGATGAATCCTACTTGGTCATGGTGTATGATCTTTCTGATGTACTGCTGGATCCGATTTGCTAGAATTTTGTTGAGAATTTTGGCAGCTATGTTCATGAGAGATATTTGCCTATAATTCTCTTTCATTGTGTTGTCTTTATCTGGTTTTGGTATTAGGGTGATGCTGGATTCATAGAAAGTGTTTGGAAGTGTTCCTTCATCTTAAATGTTTTTGAATAGTCTGAGGAGGATAGGTTTTAATTCTTCCTTGAATGTTTGGTAAAACTTTCCTGGGTAGCCATCTGGTCCCGGGTTTTTATTTGCTGGAAGCTTTTTGATGACTGCTTCAATTTCTTCCATAGTTATTGGACTATTGAAATGTTTAGATTCCTCCTCATTGAGTTTTGGAAGGTTATATTTTTCTAGGAAAATGTCCATTTCTTGCAGGTGGTCCAATTTGTTGGAATAGAGTTGTTCATAGTATTTTTTAACAATCCTTTGTATTTCACAGGGTCTGTTGTTATTTCTCCTCTTTCATTTCTGATTTTGTTTATTTGGGTCTTCTCTCTTTGCTTCTTGGTGAGGCTGGCTAGAGGTCCATCAATCTTGTTTATCCTTTCAAAGAACCAGCTCTTGGTTTTGTTGATCTTTTGAATTGTTTCTTTGGTCTCCAGTTGTTTATATCCGCTCTGATCTTCACTATTTCCTTCCTTCTGCGTATATTGGGCTTTTCTTGTTGCTCTCATTCTAGCTCTTTGAGTTGTAGAGTTAGGTAATTTATTACCATTGTTTCCTGCTTTTTGCAGTAGGCTTGTAGGGCTATGAACTTCCCTCTCAAGACTGCTTTCACTGTGTCCCATAAATTTTGTATTGTTGTGTTGTCATTGTCATTTGTTGCCATGATATTTTTTATTTCTCCTTTGATCTCTCTGGTTACCCAGTCATTGTTTAATAGCATGCTGTTTAGTCTCCATGTGTTTGACTTCTTTCTATTGTTTTTATTATAGTTGATTTCCAGTTTTATGCTACTGTGGTCTGAGAAAATGCTTGATATGATTTCTATCTTCTTGAATTTGAAGAGACTTTTCTTATGACCCAACATATGGTCTATCTTTGAAAATGACCCATGTGCACTGGAGAAGAATGTATATTCTGTGGCTTTAGGGTGAAATGTTCTGCAGATGTCAATTAATTCCATCTGGTCTACTGAGTTTTTTAGGATTGATGTTTCTTTGCTGATTTTTTGTTTAGACGATTTGTCCAGTGGTGACAGTGGGTTATTAACGTCTCCTACTATGATTGTATTGCTGTCAATCTCTCCCTTAATATCCTCCAGGAGTTTTTTTTATGTATTTATGTGCTCCTATATTGGGTGCGTATATGTTTACCAGAGTTATTTCTTCTTGTTGGATTGTTCCCTTTAGTATTATGAAGTGGCCTTCTTTATCTCTTGTTATGTCCTTCACTTTGAGATCTAATTTGTCAGATATAAGTATTGCAATCCCAGCTTTTTTTTCTTTTCCATTTGCCTGAAATACCATCTTCCATCCCTTCACCCTCAATCTGTGTGCATCTCTTTTCCTGAGGTGGGTTTCTTGTAGACAGCAGATATGTGGATCATGTTTTCTTATTCAATCGATTACCCTATGTCTCTTGATTGGAGCATTTAGTCCATTTACATTTAAAGTTATTATTGATAGGTGTTTATCTGTCGCCATTTTTAGTCTTTAGCCCAGAGTTCCTTCTTCGCTTCCTATTTCTTTTTATTACAGCAGATCCTTTAACATTTCTTGCATTGCTGGTTTGGTGGTAATATATTCCCTTAGTCCTTTTTTGTCTGTGAAGCTTCTGATTTCACCTTCAATTTTGATTGAAAGCCTTGCAGGGTACAGTATTCTTGGATTCAGACCCTTCCTTTGCATGACTTTGTATATTTCATTCCATTCTCTTCTGGCCTGATGAGTTTCTGTTGAAAAATCAGTAGCTAGTCTTATGGGGGTTCCTTTGTAGGTAACTTTCTGTTTCTCTCTGGCCGCTTTTAAGATTCTTGCTTTGTCTTGCTGTTTGCCAATTTAATTATAATGTGCCTTTGTGTCAGTTTTGTGGAGTTCATTTTGCTTGGAACTCTGTGAGCTTCTTGGATTTGTGGAAATTTTCTGTCATTATTTCTTCAAAAAGGTTCTCTAATCCTTGTTCAGTTTCCACTGTTTCTGGAACCCCAATTATGTGGATGTTTTGTTTTTGTTTTTGTTTTTGTTTTTTCATGTTATCCCAAAGTTCCCTTAGGCTCTTCTCTTGCTTTTTATTTTTTTTTTCTAGAAGCTGCTGTACTTGGGTATTTTTTTCTACCGTGTTTTCTAGTTCACTGATGCACTGTTCAGCTTCTTCTAGTCTACTTTTGATGCTTTCTATTGAGTTCTTTAAAGCAGTGATGTCATTTTTTATTTCTTTTTGCATTTCTTCTTGCTTCTTCTTCATTTCCTCTTGGCTCTTACTCAAATTGTCAAATTTGTCTTCCATTCTTTTCATCCACCTTATGATCATTTCTGTGAACTCTTTCTCTGGCAGGCTTATTTCTGCTTCTATTTCGTTTACTTCTGTTTCTGGTGATACTTGCCTATCTGTCGTATGTGGGCTGTTTCTTCTTCTGCCCATGGTTTTTCTTCTCTGGGTGTCTGGTTTTGTAGTTCTCTCTCCTACGTTGATTCAAAGGCACAAACTACAACATGACCCAGTACAGCACACAAGGCACTGAACAGAAATGTATTCACGATGTTAATAATCACCAATAAGGTAACCACCAATGAAAGACAAATGAGGCGTAAGTAGAGAAAGAAGAAGAGGAAAATGAGGGAAAAAGAAAGGAAAGAAGTGCCAAAATCTAATTGGGAAAGGGAGAAAAAAATAAGTAAATAAGTGAACAAAAAATAAAATAAAATAAAATAAAAGGAGAAGAAGAAAAAGAAAAGAGAAAGAGAAACAAAGTCAGAGAGAAAAGAAAGCGGATAAGAGAGAAAAGGGGAACAAAATATAGATGTCAGGAGAAAACTCCAATAGAACAGTCACTAATCCCAATAAAGGCCAGCAACCAGTGTCTAGAGATTAATACAAACTGCAAATAACAACTGGTATTGAGGGAGGCGAGGGAAGAGAGGTAAAAAAACAAAGCAAGCAAAATAAAACAAGTAGAATAAGCTAAAACAATCTCACAAAAAAGTTCAAAAAATCAATATAATCACTGTTCAGGCAAATAGCAACAAAAGGACATAGAGAAAAAACAACTTTTTGGCTAGTGAAGACAAGAAGGGAGAGGTTTGAGGTTTGTAGTAGGGGATTTGAGATTTGATATATAAGTGGGGTAAAATTTTAACCAGGTAAAGAGAAAGAATAGGGAGAATCTAAAGTTGGAAAAGGGAAAGAGAAACAAGACAGTAAAATGGGGAAAGCTAGGAGGAAAGAGTTGGCATAAAGGTAGAGTTGAGTTGGAGTAAAATTATGCTAAAGGAAAGATGAAAATAGAATGTAGGACTCTAATCCCGAAGTAAAATAAAGAGAAAACAAAATGACACTTGTTTTTTTCCAAAAAGGTAGAATACTAGTAGTAATAATACTAGTTGAAAACAAAAATGTAATAATTAAAAAGGTAAAATCAATTGAGGTGGAAAGAAAAAAATAGTCTTAATTAAAATATGTAAAAATTAAAAATTAAAAAAAAATTTTTTTAAATAGAATGGTCATTCACTTCCACTATTATTCTGCTTGGCAATCCTGTTTCCCAGTAGGGAAAGTATTGCAGTTCCCTGTGTTCCACTGTTGATGTTTTAATCTCTTTATTTTTTTGTGGTTATGCGAGAGTCAATTTGTGTGTCATCCACTGGGTGGCAGTGTTTTGGAATTGATCTCTGAAACAAAGCACATGACCTCTCTAGGCTGTGCTCAGACCCTGCTACTCTGTGGTTCTCAGAACCCGTTTGTGGGGATTTTGCAGCCGGGACACTAATAACTCCTAGGCTGTCCCTCTGCCTCAGATCAAAACTAGTCGTTTTCCAGAGCTCCCCTCTGTCAACAGCTCGGAGAGTTTGCCTCCACACTTAGGGATCACACCCTGCCCCACCTCCAAGGACCTCTCCAGAGGCAGCTTTCCCGCAGCCCGGTTCCCACAGTCTGCGCGTCTCTGTTCTGCGGGGTGGGAGACCTCACCTTTTCCCAGGCGAAATCTGACCTTTCTGTGTGCCGTGTTGATCTCTGAATCTGCTGCCCGCGTGTCTGCGCCGTTTGGAGAGCAGTGCTCTGGGTCCCCGCCTGTTTGGTGGGTGCCTCCGCCAGCCACAGCTTTCAGACCTCCATAGACATCCACCTCCCTCTGCAAGATGGCGTGGTCTCCGCGTTTGCGATGGCGGCTCCGGCAGACAAAATCCCACAGCAGTGGGGCTGCCTGGCCAGGAGAGCCCTGTCCAGCAGTTCCTCACCTTCTCCTGGAGGATAACTGACTCTTAACTTGCCAACAAACACTCCCTGTGCGACTCTCAGCTGCTCTCTCCCTCTGCCCAGCAACAAAGCTCCAGACTCATCCGTCTATTCCGCCGCCATTTCGCCCACCTCTGACCATCCCATGTTTCTTTTATAAACTCAGTGTCAGACATCTTCTCATGGCCGTCTCACCATTCCAACTCCCATACATTTTTCCTGTTAGCAACACACACCAAGTGCTTTCCATGCGCCAAACACTGTCCCAAGCATAGAGAGAGAGAATCTCGTTTGATCCTTACAATGGCCCTGTGAGACAGGTACTGGTACATCTTCCTTCCCAGAACAGCCGAGGAGAGATGCATGAGGTGGTTGGCATGTTCCCACAGCTAGAGAGTGGCAGAGTGGGATGAAAGCAGAGGAGTCTGGCTCTCCACTCTGTCTGACCCTCCCCACAGCCTCCCCTCACACCCATCTGCCCTTATCCCACCTACTTTCCTGTTGGTTGTTTTGGAAGCCACGTCATCACCTCTTGCTGCATGTTAAGCTTACAGACGATTAATAAATTAAATATTTTTCATAGGGAAATGCTTAATTTTAAAAACTTCTCTGTCCCCGTTGACTATTGAAGCCTGTGGTTTCTATTCTTGAAGATGGATGCTGTCTATCAACTAACAAGGAGACTCCTAGCCTAGACTCTTATGCAAATTTGTTAAGCCAGTAAGTCTTCATTCCTTAGACACAGCCCTCAGGTTATAGCAAGTCATTAATCAATATCCTTGGAGTTCTGTTCTTTACCTTCTGTAAAGCCATGAAGCAACACCATACACTTACCACCACATCCATCTGCTGGCTGCTTTGTAGAAGCCGGGATGCCTGATGCCCACAGCGAATTTCTGGCAGAGGCCCAGGTCCTATGCTAACTCCTGTAGTTAATCATGTTCTCTTCTCAGACTGTCTGTTCAATAACCAAGTCACAGATTGCCTCCCTCTCCTCATCCCTTCTTCCTTTACACATCATAGTAAGGGTGTTTCTCTCCATCAGCCCCGTCCCATCTCCGTGATTTGATCCCCTGGGGCCTGTGATTGCAGGGGGAAGCATTCCATGCTGTGTCATGTCCCTTACCTAGCCTGGGGTCGGACTCCTCTAAGGATGAAACGAAGGAGCCCGCTCCACCTGCACTGAGCATCACTCTCTGAACACAGAGCAGACTTCCCGCAAAACAGTGCTCGCTCTACCACTCACACTTTGAAGATCTGCCTCCCTGGCTACAAAGTTGAAGCAAAGTGGAAGTAAATAGTTCTGTTTGTTCTGTCACCTCTTAGCACCTGGTCTTCCTTCAGCTCAGATAAATCACCAATAAGGTGACCACCAATGAAAGACAAATGAGGGGTAAGTAGAGAAAGAAGAAGAGGAAAAGCCCTTTTCATGGCCCTGGATCTTCTCCATTCGCATCGGCTCCTTCGGAATCTTTGCCGTGTTGGCAACAATTTTACAGCTTCCTGGATGTTGGATTTAGCATTGGTTGTTTTCTTTCCCAGCATTCCCTTTCATCTTTTGCATGTGTCTTTTGAAAAATCACCTTATCAGGAACCTCCTGGAAGGTCCTACTGGTGTCTTCACTCCCCATTTCTTTGTCTCCTCGTGTTGAAGATGGCGACGTACTGCTCAGACCATTGTATTAACCTATCCCTTGGGTTTTCTCTGTTTGCAATTCTGTTTCTTAGAGAGGAATTTCTGATTTATGGCTGTTTAAAACCCAAGTGGTTTTGTGTCGATGCCCATTACTTGCCTATTACTGCTTTTCTACGTTTCGTCTTTTATTTTCCTACCTGCATATCAGAATTTGCGGAGTTTGCTCATGTTTTACACATGATCTGCAGTATTTTTCCTTATTACCACTCTTCAGCAGCGGACCTCTCCTCCCATTGGTACCGACCACTGGTTCCTTCACTGTCCCGGACAGAATATGCCCTCCTGGCTGTCTTCCTACTCCTTGGAGAGATGCCTCCTTCTGACTGGTATTGCTTTAGTAGTTGCCTTTCTGGCACCCAGTGATATCCTGCTGTGCCTGCCATAGGACCATGGTCCCTGGTTGCGACACCCTTCTGCTAGACTGCTGCCAATTCAGCACAGAGCACACAGAGCTGCCGGACACTAGCAGCTTTGATGCTGTTCAGCTTCCTTACTTATAAGTGTGCCCCTGGGCCAATGCTCTGCAAGTATCGTCCGAAAGCAAGTCAGTGGCCATTGTTCATCAGGCATACTTTTTAGGTAGAAAAATAATAGCTAAAACAAATGAAAGGTCTAAAATTCCTGTACTTTAAATGATTCTGCCTCCATTTTTAACCCAGAATTTTAGCAGTGTCCTCACTGAATGGTGTAGACTGTGGGGTGTGTATGTAAAGAATATGCCCAGATCTAGCTTACTGGAACTTTATGCAACCCCTAAAGTTTGTTTGTTCTTTTGATTTGTTTGATGATGATGATGTGGCATGGAACAGGCTTCAAGACCAACCCTTAAAGAGATTACATTCAAAATTGGGGGTCTTCCCAAGCCATTATTATGCTCAGTTAACCTTTGATAAAGGAGGCAAGACCATACAATGGAGTAAAGACAGTCTCTTCAATAAATGGTATTGGGAGAATTGGACAGATATATGCAAAAAAAAAAAAGAAAGAAACTAGACCACCAACTTACACTATACACAATGATAAATATACAAGGGATAAAAGACTTAAATGTAAGTCATGAAACCATAAAAATCCTAGAAGAAAATGTAGGCAGAAAATATTAAGTAGCTCACATAGCAGGATTTTCACTGATACAACACTTAGGACAAAAGAAACAAAGGAAAAAATAAACGGATGGGACCACATTAAACTAAAAAGCTTCTTCTGCACAGGAAAAGAAACCATCATCAAAATGTAAAGGGAGCCCACAGCATGGGAGAACATATTTGCCAATAATACATCTTATAAGGGGTTAATTTCCAAAATATATAAAGTACTCATACAACTCAACAAAAAAAGACAATCCAATTTATAAATGGACAGAGGGCTTAAACATTTATCTAAAGAAGACATATAGGCCTAATCAGTATAACTCAGTAGTTATAGCGTTGGCCTGTGGATCGCAGATTCCCTGGTTAGATTCCCAATCAAGGGCATATACCTCAGCTCTAGTAGGAGCTCAGACAGGAGGCAACCAATCAATGTATCTCTCTTACATTGATGTTTCTCTCTCCCCCCCTCCTCTTCCCCTCCTACTCTCTCTAGAAATCAATGGGGGGAAAATGTCCTTAGTGAGGCTTTAAGAAAAAAAGGGGGGGCATACAAATGGCCAGAGACATATGGAAAAATGCTAAATGTTACTGATCATCAGAGAGATGCAAATTAAAAAGAGAGTGAGGTACCACCTCACATCAGCCAGAATGGCTCCCATTAGTAAATCAACAAAGGACAAATGCTGCGGAGGAGGTGGAGAAAAGGGAACTTTCATGCACTGTTGGTGGGAATGCAGACTGGTGCAGCCACTGTGGAAGACAGTATGGAGTTGCCTCAAAAAATGGAGTTACCATTTGACCCAGTGATCCCACTTCTAGGAATATATCCTAAGAAGCCAGAAACACTGGTCAGAAAGTATATATGCACCCCTATGTGCATAGCAGTGCAATTTATAATAGCTAAAATCGAGAAACAGCCCAAGTACCCATCAGTGGATAAAAAAAAAAGCTGGGTTACATTTACACAATGGAATACTATGCAACTCTGAAAAAGGAACTCTTACACTGAGACAGTATGGAGGGACCTGGAGAGCATTATGCTAAGCAAAATAAGCCAGTCAGATAAAGACAAGCATCACATGATCTCACTCATATGTGGACTCTAATGAACAAGGTAAACTGATGAACAAAATAGATTCTGAAATATAGAAGCATGGAACAGACTGCCGAATCTCAGAGGGAAGGCGGGGGAGGGTGGGTGGAGAGAGATTAGTGAATTTATATGCATATAGGCATAGCCCATGCACACAGACAATAGTGTGATGAAGGTGAGGGAGACAAGGTGGAGGGAGTCAATGGGAAAAAAGGAGGGCATCTGTAAAACTTTTTTTTATAAAGAAAGATCATGTGGCACTTAAGAGTCAAGATTCTTGCCCAAACTTCTAACCAGTATGTAGGTCTCACTTGTACATTTGGGGCTCAGATGAGTACCCCGAGGCCAGTGTCTACACAAAGGTAGTTGCAACTTCTCCCATGATTGTGGGTGAATGAGGCCCTGCTCCCCAATAGTCATACTTTGTGGGGCATCTGCATCTGATATGCAGACTGGGATATTGAAATGCTGATTGATCCCTTTCTGTCTCATTTCTGGTTGCTTAATCCTGGCCCAGCACTGCAATATGAGTTTATAGAAGATGATTTTTGCCAAGGAGTGCGAGATTGAGAACGCTGCCAGACAGCTCCTCTGGGCTGTGGTGCAGCAGCGGGTGTCCAGATCCAAGCTAACACACCTGAGCACCTTTCAGAGATTTTCCCACATCCCATCCTTGGCGATAGTCCTGCAGAATTAGTCCTTTCTTCAGGAGGTATGATGCCAAATCAAATCTCTGTATATCAAGTGTCACTGTCCCACTCCTGAGATGACCGCACTGCTGCTGGGAGAGCAGCGGAAAGAGAAGGAGGTGGGCAGGGCAGGTCATGGTAATCTCAGTTGTTGTGTTTGGTGCCAGGTACAGCAGAAACCAAGGGCATTTCAGCTCAAACGACCTTCGTAACTTGATCTCTTGCATTCCTTGTATTCTAGCCAATGAAATAAACACTGGCATGTCATGTCTGAGAAGTGCCTAGCACGGTCACATTTACAGAGTGCTTTTATTTTTATTACCTGAGTCTCGTTACATTCTTTTTATTAGTATTATGATGTTTAATCCTCACTAAGGATATTTTTTCAATTGATCTTAGAGAGAGTGAAGTGGGGGCTAAGGGGAGGGGAGAGAATCATCGAGGTGAGAGAGACAAAGTGACTGATTGCCTCCTGCATGCACCCTGACTGTGGCTAAGGGATCAAACATGAAACTGAGGTACATGCCCTTGACCAAAAATCAAACCTGAGACCCTTTGGTCCAAGAGCCAGTGCTCGAATCACTGAGGAAACCGGCCAGGGCCATCACACTCTATGGGTGAGGAAACTGAGCTCAGGAAAGGTGAGAAACATGCCTGAGACTCTCCACTTAGTATCTGGCACAACCAAGATAGGGGACTGGATTTCATGAGGCCCTGGAATGCAGCAGAGACCAATGTTCCATGGGCCTCGGGTCCAGGTCTGCCACTAACTGGTTTTGTGGTATGTCCAGGTCTCATTCCTCTCCGCTTTTAAATGGCATAATCACAGTACTTGTACTATCAGGTTCTTGTGAGGGTAAAAGGACGTGATACATAAGAAGAGCTTGGCAGAGTACCTGGCACAGGGAGTTCCAGGAAATGGAACTGTGCATTTGTATGTACAGTAGTTTCTCCCTCCCCTCCCCATTGTTCCAAGACCTCCAGTGGATACTTGAAAATGGGTAGTACCGAACCCGACACAAACTATGTTTTTTCTAGACATACACTTAATGGAAGCCCTTTCTGGCTTCTCTCAGGCATATCTGAATTGCCAGCAACACTACTTTTGTGGTTTGGGGCCATTATGAAGTAAAATAAAGGGTGATGAACAGGAGCACTGTGATACCCAGATAGTTGATCTGATCATGGAGAAGGCTCCCATGTGACTTACAGGCAGGGAGCGCATAATCATGTGGATGCGCTGGACAAAGCAGTGATTCATATCCCAGACATGACCCAGGGGGAAGACGTGAGATTTCATCAAGCTGCTCAATGGCATGCAAGTTACAACTTATAAGTTGTTTATGGAATTTTTAATTCAATTCTTTTAGTCCTTGGTTGACTGCAGGTCACTGAAACTGGGAAGAGCAAAAGCTGGGGCCTGGGAGATGGCTATGTTGCGATTCCGTTCTCTCACTGTGAGAGTCACTGTTCTTACACGAAGTGGGGTTGCATTCGTCATGGGTTCCCGCATCCTCTGTGCATTGTCTGTCTTTACAGACCTGAGATAAGCTGCGTTCTGGAAAGTCATCCCTTTCCTGCTCATGGAGCATCTTTGCCTCAGAAAGCGCCATATCCACTTTAAAAGGAATCTCCTGGGACTCCTTGGATGCATTTGCCTTGGAAGCTGTCAGCATAAAAGAATTTTGTTGAGCACTTCTTCATTTGGAGAGGGTGGAAGAAGAGAATAAGAGGGATGGTTTTGGGAAGGACATTTTTAGCAAAGGAGAAAAAAGCAACTGAAAGCATCATAAGGAACCTGGAAGCCAGCGTTCCCCACAGAGATTTATGTCTGTCTTTGGTGCCCCAGCCCTTCTACTAGTCTCATGCAGAGTTCAGGGGCTTAAACTCACAGCAACTCTGGCTCTTCTGGGGCTGGGAAAACTGGTTTGAATTCAGGTTCCAAGAAGTCTTCCTCCCTGCAAGGCTGGCTGGGCTTTCCCTCTCAAAGTCAGTGTGGTTTTCCTTTATAGAATGCTCCACCCAGGACAAACTTGAGAACAAGAATAAAGCTGATGGTTTTCAACAGACTCTTAAATGAAGATGAAAGGGACTAGCTATTCCTGCAAGTATAGGCATGTAGATAAGTCAGGGACTGAGTAGAAAAATTGAAACTATGCAATTTGCTCTAGTGGCTGGTGGTTGTCTTCTCTTGAGGTATCTGCTGGTCCCAGGCCTGTGTCTGCTGGGATAATGTGCTGAAATCTCTGGCAGAGACCTAATGGGACTTTCTGTGCATGGCAGCTATAGAGCACACTGCAAAGTGATTAGCTTGGCAAGCTGGCCCATCCTGGATGCTTCCATTTAGGCCCACATCTTTACATGTTGTGTCTGTGGACATGTGGCATTAAGTGAAAGAACAGTCTAACCCATTGCCTCTAACATGGATGGCCAACCTTGAATTTAGCAATATTTATTACTAACAAATTTATGATATTTTATTAAGTTTGTTGAGTAATTTATGTAGCCCCAGCCCTTACTGGAGATTTTGCATATATTATTTCAATTATTCCCCATAGGAACTGGGGAGATACGTAGGATTATTTGCATTTTGCAAGTGAATAAATTAAAGATTAGAGAATTTAACTAACCTGCTAATCAGAAACAGTTTTAAGAAGTAAGGTTGCAACTCAACACTGGTTCTCTTAGATTCCAATTGCCATGTCCCTGGTACTTATGCAAACTACCTGTTGAAAATAGCCACTGGCCTTTCTGATATGCTCATCCTCTCATCCGCCCATGCTTCCCAGTCACTCACCCAATACATACTCTTCAGTATTCATCCAACAAGGGACTGGTTTTCGGACAGCTAAAATCTGCAAATACCTTATCACATATTTTAATTTTAGCTCATTGGTGAAGTTTCACTGTCACACAATTATATTTTATTAAAGAAATTTTTAAAAATATTTACAACACTCTGATAGATAATAAGGAGACATTGGTTTCAGTCCTAATGTCACCATGAATCAAAACAAGCTGCGAGCCCTCAGCTCCCCTTATTTGTGAAATGAGAAGGTGGAAGTGTGTAATTGCGAATGTCCCTACCTGTTCTAAAAGCATGGCTTAATAATGTGTGTGTGTGTGTGTGTGTGTGTGTGTGTGTGTGTGAGAGAGAGAGAGAGAGAGAGAGAGAGAGAGAGAGAGAGTCCAAAACAGCTTCTTAGTACAAATATTTCTTTTTTAATTTTTTTTATTTTTCAATTACAGTTGACATTCAATATTATATTAGCTTCAGCTGTACAGCATAATGGTTAGACATTTATATAACTTACAAAGTGATTCCCCCAATAAGTCTTGCACCCACCTGTCAGCATGTAGTTAGTAGAATATTCTTGACTATATTCCCTCAGCTGTACTTTACATCCCCCATAACTATTTTGTAACTGCCAATTTGTACTTCTTAATCTCTTCACCTTTTCATCCAGTTTCTCAACCCTACTCCCATCTGGCAACCATCAGTTTGTTCTCTGTGTCTATGAGTTTGCTCCTGTCGTGCTAGTTTGTTAAACAAATATTTCTTAAAGGAACCTCAAATGCAAGTCGAAAGAAATGAATAACATTGGACTTTCAAAAAAAAAATTTTTTTAATGTAAGTTCTTTACTCTTCTAAGCAAAGCTACATTTTTCATTGTATTTCCCAGTTTGTCATTCCCATCAAAAGAAAAGCAGGTTCTTAAATAATGCATATTGGAGCTTAGATTCCATGAGGGTCTGGCAAGTTTTAATCTTGGATAAGATGATGTAAAATATTTCCAATAGTCAACCTTAAGTTGCCAACCCAAATATAAATCCCTACTTGTTCAGTATATGAATATATAATGTAAACTGTTTTAAATTACCGTATACTTGTACTATTGAATACAAATAAGACACTGTTGAGAAATTCTAAAAATAAGACTAAGGCAATATTATGGTCTAATTAGTTAAGAATGTGTTATACTTTTACTACATCATTTTAGACCCAATAAAGAGAAAACTGGCCATGTGAGTGACTCAGGATCATCTGTCATCAAGCATGGGCTCAATCCAGAGAAGGTCTTCATGCAGGTTCATTATTTAAAGGTAAACCCATCTAAGTGTCAGAAGCCAGTGACTATGGTATAGCATTTTTTAGATTATACATATAAACAGTGAAGATTAATAACATGGTTGAGCTAAACAAAACAATAATCAATATTGTAATGACATTTGACTGGGTAGATAACTGATTGTCTAATAATTAAAACACTTTATACCTAAAAAATGAGGCATGAATCAAAGGAACCTGAACTATTTCCTGCCCTGTACCTTCCGTCTCCCTACTTCATGTCAGCTTTGAATTGTTGTCAGGTTCCAATTGGAAGATAGAAGCAAGAAGGAAGCATTTTAAGTTGAAAGGCCTATCCTGATAGCTGAGGGAGAAAGGAGCCAGGACCCAGCCCTTCTGGTTTGAGATGTGCATCTAGGCTTTATGTAAAACAAGGAGAATACCCGGATGAGTTGAAAGCAAAGTAGTCGATCCTTAATTTCTAGAAAGACACATATCCCATGATCTCACTTATATGTGGAATCTAATGAACAAAATTAACTGATGAACAAAATAGACCCAGAGACATGGAAGCATGCAACAGACTGATGTATTTCAGAGGAAAGGGCAGGATGGGGGTAGAGGGTGGGTAGTAAGAGATTAACCAAAGAATTTATATGCATATGTGCATAACCCATGGACACAGACAATAGTGCTTTGAAGGCCTGGGGAAGGGATGAGAGCAGGTGGAGGGGGTCAATGAGGGAAAAAAGGGGGACATCTGTAATGCTTTCAACAATAAAGATAAATTTAAAATAAAAAATATAAAGGGCAATCTGGAACACAATCACATGGGACATTCTAGATGTGCTTAAAGCGCTGGTGGGTACGCTAGGGTTGACTGTGTAAGCATTTTTCTGATTAATCCATGATAGGCATCTTTTTTTTTTCTACTTCCTTTCTTTCAGGGTTATTTTCTTCTCCGGTTCCTTGCCAGAAGACTTGGAGATGACACCTATTTTTCCTTTTTAAGAAAATTTGTGCACACATTTCATGGGCAGCTGATTCTCTCCCAGGTAATATATGAGTCCTTGTGAGTCCATGGAGGTGTGGCATGTGGGAACTAGATTATGTACTAAAAAGTGGGGGAAAGACTTATAATTTAATATGATATGAAAAATAGGAAGTTAATGAATTAGACATAGTAAAGTGTTGTTTTAGAGAGAGTGATCCCCCTGTAGTTTTGGTACCATCTGAGACCCAAAGCTGTCCTATTCAGGGATGGGGATAATTAAATCTTAAGTGACCTTAAAAACAAAAGCAAAAAAAAAGCAGCTCTGCTGTTCCTCTACCTGCAATGATCTTTTCAGGGTTGGCTCCTTCTTATCCTTTTGTCTCAGCTCAAATACCACACACTCAGAGTGACCTCAGCTAGTTACATCTGCATCCACCCTGCTAATTTCTACCCTTTGCCTTTTTTATTGCCTTCATTGTCATTGCCGTTAATTATCATTATACTAGAGGCCCGGTGCATGAATTTGTGCACAGGTGAGGTCCGTCGGCCTAGCCGGTAATTCGGGGCCTATTGGGGCAATGGGAAGTTGCCTTGCAGGGGCAGGGGCCATGAGAGGTTGATTGGCTGGCCAGAGGGAAGGATCACAGGAAGTTGGCTGGCTGCCTTGATCAGGGCCATTGGGGCCAGTTGGCTGGGAGGAGGGACCGCGGAAGGTTGGCTGTGGGAGCATACTGACCACCAGGGGGAAGATTCTGCATTGATCATCTGCCCCCTGGTGGTCAGTACGCATCATAGCGACTGGTCGACCGGTTGTTTGGTTACATAGGCTTTTATATATATTTTTTTTCATTTAAAATCACTTGGCTTTTTTTTTCTTTCTCCTCCATTCTATGTATAAGCTCATCAAAGCATGCTCTTTATTTGATCAGTATTTAATACATGACTGGCAAACAGTTTGTGCACCATATATATTTGATAAACCAAGAGATTGACAAGATATACTGAAATATTCAGGCAACCTAACCTCAAAACTATCAGAGAAAGACTGTCAGTTTATATAGGTGTGGGGCCAAGTTGCACATAGGAATAAATTCAGCCATCCTTCAGGCTTATTATTTTTTCTTTTAATTTTTTTATTCCTTCTTTCTATTCATGTTCTTGTGTGTTGTTGTTGTTTTTTGGGGGTTTTTTTTGCCTCTTGTCTTTTATTATTTCTTCTTTGCCTCTTTTTTCTTTTTTTATTCTTTTTTTTATGTTGTTTTTGTTGGTGGTGGTGGGTTGCTTTTTTTACTTCCATATTGTTTTTTGTTTTGTATTGTTCTGTCAGCACCTGTGCAACAGTTTGCATGACATGGTTGGGGTTGAGTCTCACGGGCAGCCAGCCCGAAGGCTGAACCTATCTACAAATGGGGCAACAAGTGTCAAGACCCAATTAGAACTGGAGTGCAAACATAACCTAGAGCACTCAGCTCAAGAGATAAGGAGACTACCACTGTGTCTCTGAGAACACCCACTACAGGAGGCCATCCTACCAAGCCTGGGAGTCATAGCAAGTCTATCTAATACATAGAAACAAATAAAAATGGGGAAACAAAGAAACAGGCCCCAAATGAAAGAACAGGAGGAATCTTCAGAAAAAGAGCTAAATAAAATGGAGGTAAGCAATTTATCAGAAAAAGAGTTCAAAGTAATGTTTTCAAGAATGCTCAACAGCATAAAAAAGGACATAGAAACCATGAAAAACAACTAGTTGGAAATAAAGAATAACATATCTGAATTAAAGAATACAGTGGAAGGAATGAACAGTAGGTTAAGCAGCAGAGTATGAAATCAGCAAATTAGAAGATAAGATAGAAAAAAATCAATCAATCAGAGCCACAAAAAGAAAAAATAATTGATAGCCCTAGCTGGCTTGGCTCAGTGGATAGAGTGTTGACCTGCAGATGGAAGGGTTCTGGGTTCAGTTCTGGCCCCGCGCACATACCTCTGTTGCAGGCTCCTCCCTAGCCTAGCCACTGGTTGGAGCTCATGCAGGATGCAACCAATCTCTCACATCAATATTTCTCTCTGTCTATCCTTTCCACTTCCACTCTTTCTAAAACTGGATGAAAAATATCCTCAGGTGAGGATTAAATAATAATAATTTTTTTAAATTATAAAATAAATAAAAAGCATAAGGTTAGTTTAAGGGAACTTTGGGATAATATGAAAAGTAACAACATCTGTACCATAGTGGTACAAGAGGGAGAAGAAAGTGAGCAGAGATAGAGAACTTGTTTGAAAAAATAATGACAAAAAACTTCCCTAACCTAGTGAAGAGAAAAGTCACACATGTTCAGGAACCACAGAGAGTCTCAATCAAGATTAACTCAGAGATATCCATACCAAGACACATCTTAGTTAAAATGGCAAATGTTAAAGACAAAGAGAATCTTAAAGGCAGCAAGAAGGAGACAGTCAATTACCTACAAAGGAGCTCCCATAAAGGATGTCTGTCAGCTGATTTCTCAACAGAAGCACTACAGGCCAAAAGGGAAAGATATGAAATATTCAAAGTAATGAAAAACAAGAATCTGAAACCAAGACTACTCTATTAAGCAAGGCTATTATTTAAAATGAAGGTGATGTCTGAATGGCAATCATCAGCAAATCAACAAACGTCAAGTGTTGGCGAGAATGCAGAGAAAAAGAAACCCTCGTGCACTGCTGGTGGGAATGCAGATTAGTGCAACCACTGTGGAGAACAGTATGGAGTTTCCTCAAAAAACTAAAAATGGAACTTCCATTTGACCCAGCAATCCCACTCTTAGGAATACATCCTAAGAAAGTAGAAACACCAATCAGAAAGGATTTATGCACCCTATGTTCATAGAAGCACAATTTACAATAGTTACAGTTTGGAAACAGCCTATGTGCCCATCAGCAGATGAGTGGATCAGAAAACTATGGTACATCTACACAATGGAATACTATGCTTCCATAAAAAAGAAGGAATCCTTACCATTTGCAGCAACCTGGATGGAACTGGAGAGCATTATGCTAAGTGAAATAAGCCAGCCAATGAAAGAAAAATATCACATGATCTCACTCATTTATGGGTAATAAAGAACATTATAAACTGATGAACAAAAAAGATAGATATAGAGGCAGTAAAGCATCAAACAGACTGTCAAATTACAGTAGGAAGGTTAGGGAGAGGCGGGGTAGATAAGAGATCAACCAAAGGACTTGTATGCATGCATATAAGCATAACCAATGAACACAAGACACTGGGGGGTTAGGGTATGCACAGGAATGGCGGGGGAGGGAAATGGGAATATATGTATACATGTAATACATTAATCTAAAAAAATTTAAAAAATAAAATGAAGATGAAATAAAGAGCTTCTCAAACAAGAAAAAAAAAGGCTAAGCTAGTTTATTACCACCAAACCAGAATTGTAACAACTGTTAGAGAGTCAGATGTAAGAAGAAGAAAGAGTTAAAGAAATAGGCATAAAGAATAAAAATGGTAATAAATAAATACATATCAATAACAACTTTAAATGTTAGTGGATTAAATGCTCCAGTCAAAACTCATAGGGTAGCTGGATGGATAATAAAACATAACCCAAATATATGCTGTTTATAAGAAACTCACCTCAGAACAGGCTGAGTGAAGGGATAGCAAAAAATTTTTCATGCAAATGAAAATAAAGCCTGGGTAGCAATACTCATATCTGACAAAATGAACTTTAAAACAAAGGCCATAAAAGAGACAAAGTCACTACATATATATAAAAAGCATGAGTTTATATATACATATAAACTTTTGGTGGATTTTAAGGGAGAGATTGACAGCAATACAGTCATAGTAGAGGTCTTTAATACCCACTGACATCACTGGATAGATCTTCCAGACAAACAGTCAACAAGGAAACAGCAACCTTAAATGACACACTAGATAAGGTGGATTTAATTGATGTTTATAGAACATTTCATCCCAAAGCTACAGAATTTATATTCTTCCCAACTGCACATGAAACATTTTCAAAGATAGAGCATATGTTAGAACACAAAATAGTCTTTACAAGTTCAAGAAGATTGAAATAATATCAAACATCTTTTTTGCCCTAGCTGTTTTGGCTCAATGGATAGAGCATCAGTCTGTGAACTGCAGAATCCCAGGTTTTATTTCAAGGGAACATGCCTGGGTTGCAGGCTCAATCCCTAATAAAGGGGTGTTCAGGAGGCAGCCTATCAATGATTCTCTCTCATCATTGATGTTTCTATCTCTCTTCCCTTCCTTCTAAAATCAATAAAAATATATTTTAAAACACACACACACACACAAAACAACGACAACAACACCTTCTTGGATCACATTGGCATGAAACTAGAAATCAACTATAATAAAAAAATTAGAAAATATTCAAACCCATGGAGGCTAAATAGCATGTTATTAAGCAATGAATGGATTACCAATGAGATTAAGGAAGAAATAAAAAACCATATGACACTGAAGAAAGAGAGGAAGATACAAACAAGTGGAAGCATACACCATGTTCATAGATTCAAAGAATTAGCATCATTAAAATGTTCATATACTCATCATTCTATAGATTCGACACAATTACTATTAAAATACCAGTGGCATATTTCATAGATCTAGAACAAATATTCCAAAAATTGATATGGAAACAAAAGACCCCAATTAGCCTCAGAAATCCTAACAAGCACAAAGTTGGAGCAATCACAATACGAGATATCAAACTATACTATAAAGCCATTGGAATCAAAACAGCCTGGTACTGCCTTGGCTGGTTTGGCTCAGTGGATAGAGTATTACCCGCCAACCACAGGGTCCCAGGTTCAATTCGTCAAGGGCATGAGCCTTGGTTGTAGGCTTGATCCTCAGCCCTGGTCAGGACATGTGCAGAAAGCAAGCAATTGATGTGTCTTCCCACATCAATGAATCTCTGTGTGTCTCTCCCCCTCCCTTTTACTCTCTGTGATAAGCAATAAAAAAAAAATATCCTCGGTAAGGATTTAAAACAAACAAACAGCCTGGTACTGGCATAAGAACTGGCATATAGGTCAATGGAATAGAATAAAAAGCCTAAAAATCAAACCATGTCATTATGGTGAGAAATATTTGACAAAGGAAGCAAGAGCATCAATGGAGCAAAGACAGTCTCTTCAATATATTGTGTTGAGAAAATTGGACAAGTATATGCAAAAAAAAAAAACACACACAAAAAAAACCAACTAGACCATCAACTTACACCATATACAAGAATAAACTCAAAATGTATAAGACTTAAATGTAAGCCACAAAACCAAATTCTGGAAGAGTACATAGGCAGTTAAATGTTAGACATCTTATTTAGCAGATATATTTTTGCCGATATATCTCCTAGGGCAAGAGAAACAAAGGAAAAAATAATTGGGACTACATCAAACTAAAAAGCTTCTGCACAGCAAAAGAAATGACCATCAAAATGAAAAAGGAACCCACTGTATGGGAGAACATATTTGCCAGTGATATACCTGATAAGGGGTTAATATCCAAAATATATACAGAATTTATACAATTCAATACCTGGAAGGCAAAGAATCTGAATAGATACTTCTCCAAAGAGGACATACAGGGAAGATGGCCAATATGTATATGAAAAATGCTCAATCAATAATCATCAGAGATACAAATTGAAACTATAATGAGATATCACTGCATACCAGCCAGAGTGGCTACCATCAATAAATCAGCAACCGGTGCTGGAGAGGATGTAAAGAAACGGGAACCCCCCTGCACTGCTAGTGGGAATGCGGCTGGTGCAGCCACTGTGGAGAACAGTATGGAGTTTCCTCAAACAATTGAAAATGGAACTGCCCTTTGACCCAGTGAATCCACTTCTGGGAATATATCCTAAGAATCCCAAAACACCAATCAGAAAGAATATAGGCACCCCTATGTTCATAGCAGCACTATTTGCAATAGCCAAAGTCTGAAAACAGCCCAAGTGCCCATCAGTAGCTGAGTAGATAGAAAAGCAGTGGAAACAATGGAATACTATGTGACTGTAAAAAAATAAGTAACACTTACCCTTTGCAACAGCATGGATGGATCTGGAGATTATTATACTAAATAAAATAAGCCAGTCAGAGGAAGATAAATATCACATGATTTCATTTATATGTGGAATTTAATGAACAAAATAAATTGACTAACAAAATAGGATAAAATAAATTGACAAACAAAATAGAATACAAAAATTTTCTTTATTCACTGAAAATTCTGGAACATTGTTCTTTGCAGTCCTATAAAGAAAGATCCAGTTGTAACTGGAAAATGCAAAAGGGTAGAATTAAGGTTAACTCTGTATTTCCTGCTTCTCAAGCAATTAAATTCTCCCCCTTATCATTGAGTTAATGTAATCTCTTTTCCCACCCTCCCCTCCCCCCCCCCACACACACATACACACACGTAAGTGAACATACATTACTGGACAAATATGGGATAAGTTGATATGGTCTCTAAGGAGATAATAAAGTGACATTAGTAAGAAATTATACTATCGTATTTGGATTTTTAGGAAGCAAGAATACTGCCATTCAACCAGTGAAATATCTGCAAGGTAACCTATTAATAAATCAGTTGTGATAAATTAATTTCTAATTCAACAGTTATACAAAATAATTATTAAAGTAAGAGCCTCAAGCAAAAATAATTCTTCACATTCTAAATATTGTTCTTGCTTCTTTTTTACTTATTTTCTCCATGTACTGTATCCACTGCGGGTGCAAGGAGGGACTTCAGATGTGAGGGGTTATTCTTTTTGGGCTTGTCCCCTTCCATTTTTTAATATTAGTTGCTGTTCTTTGTACCATTTATTTGGGGTGAAGCAACAATACACAAGTCTTAGAAGGAGAATGGAGTTTGCAAGAAGTAAATTTTTCATTACTGTCCTTTATAGGGAGACCTTGCCTCTGGAAGAAATAGACCTACTACGCACCCATAATCTCATAGAAAGGGCTGGCAGGCTTCGCCCATGTGCGATGGCTTTGCCTCATGTGTTGATAGAAGAAGAACACCTTGTCATACAAATTGTTTGCAGATTTCCACTCCTCCGTGCTTGCATCTGTTTGTAATCCCAGGATCTGAGCTGCTGCTTCCATCTCATATTCTGAGTTAAATGGGTCTCATCAGAGCCTGCACTGCCCAGATCTGCAGGCGTGGCTGGTAGGGGGGTGAGGGTGGGCGGGGGGTGTGGGGGGACTTCCATCGAGGGATTTTAATTTAGCAGTGCTGCAGCTGGTCATATGAGTCCTTGCAAGGACCTGCTTTACAAGATTTTCAGTTTATTAAAAGAAAAACTTCAAGTGTAGATCCCCAAAATGTTAAAGGTTGTTTGCTTCATGTTCTATATTTTTTCCAAAATGTATCTTGTCAAATCTTCAGATGATTGAAGGTTTAATTTAGCAAGTAAAAATGCACAACACCAGGTTAAATTTGCACTTCAGATAAAACAGCAAATACTCATTTAGTGAAAGCATGTCTCCAATTTAATTGGGCATCCAATATTGTATCTAACAAACCTAGTTGAGGCCAAATCAAGATGCTAGAATTAGATGGCCTGAAATGGTTGGTCACAATATTCAAGATGCAAATTAAATATAAATGACATTAAACATTCATATGTGAATTTTTTAGGCCTTATGATATTGTGGTTATGTTTTAAAAGAGTCCTAATATTTCAGAGCAATTTACTGAAACATTGATTGGTTACATTATGTAATGTTTGGGTTTCACTTCTTTTTTTTTTTAATTAAATCTTTATTATTCAGATTATTACATTTGTTTCTCTTTTTTCCCCTCCATAGCACCCCTCCACCCAGCTCCCACCCCTCCCTCTGCCCTTAGCTCCCTCCCTCCCATTGATCTCATCCATAGGTGTATGATTTTTGTCCAGTCTCTCCCTGTACACCCCTCACCCCTTCCCCCCTGAGAATTATCAGTCCACTCCCTTTCTGTGCTCCTGATTCTATTATATTCACCAGTTTATTCTGTTGATCAAATTTTTAATTCACTTAATTTTTAGATTCACTTGTTGATAGATATGTATTTGTTGTTCATAATTTTTTGACTTTTACCTTTTTCTTCTTCCTCTTCTAAAAGAGTACCTTTCAGCATTTCATATAATACTGGTTTGGAGTTGATGAACTCCTTTAGCTTTTTCTTCTCTGTGAAGCTCTTTATCTGCCCTTCAATTCTGAATGTTAGCTTTGCTGGATAGATTATTCTTGGTTGTAGGTTCTTGCTATTCATCACGTTGAATATTTCTTGCCACTCCCATCTGGCCTGCATCATTTCTGTTGAGAAATCAGCTGACAGTTGTATGGGTGCTCCCTTGTAGGTAATAAACTGTTTTTCTCTTGCTGCTTTTAATATTCTCTCTTTCTCTTTTGCTCTTGGCATTTTAATTATGATGTGTCTTGGTGTAGTCCTCTTTAGATTCCTTTTGTTTGGGGTTCTGTGTGCTTCCTGGACTTGTAAGTCTATTTCTTTTACCAGATGTGGGAAGTTTTCAGTCATTATTTCTTTAAACAGGTTTTTAGTATCTTGCTCTCTCTCTTCTTCTGGCACTCCCACAATTCTGATGTTGGTAAGCTTGAAGCTGTCCCAGAGGCTCCTTACATTATGTTCACATTTTTGGATTCTTTTCTCTTCTTGCTTTTCCAGTTGAATGTTGTCTGCTTCTTTATATTTCAAATTTTTTACTTGATTCTTGCCTTTCTCTAGTCTGCTGTTAGGACTCTGTATAATATTTTTTATTTCAGTCAGTGTATGTGTAATTTCTATTTGGTCCTTTATCATCTTTAGTAGGACCTTTTCCATCTCTAGTTGGCTCTTTTGTATCGCTAGTTGGTCCTTTTTCATCTCCTCTTGGGTCTCACTAAATTTATCGAATTTTTCTAGCATATTCTTGAAAAACCTTACAAGCGTGGTTTTGAACTCTATATCCAGTCATTTTTTTTCCTCCATTTCTTTTGTTTGTGATCCCTTCCCTTGTTTCGGCATTTTCACTATGCTGGGGAAACTTCTGTGTTGGATTCAGGCTTATGATACCAGATGCAAAACCGAAGAAGCCTCTGTTGAGCTTGGGAGGGGTGGAGTCTCAGGGCTTAAGGGACCACCTTGCCTTCCAGTCGGCCCCGCCCTCCACAGCCCCTGAGTCTCACGTGACTGGGTAATCGCTGGAGCGGTCCTTGTGCGCGTGCGCACCTGCAGTCCCTCTAACCGCGGCCTTTCCCGCTCCCCTTCGCACTAGGACCACACGAGTCTAGGTCCCCAGGGTTTCGCCCGAAACAGGGGCTTAGTGGAGTCAGAAGTGGCACAGTTGGGAGGGTCTGTCTCCTGCCCACTCGAGAAAGCCAGCGGCACAATCAGCAATCTGTCTTGCGCGCAGCACCGTCCACGTGCGAGACCAGACCTGATCTTCTGCGACTCCCCTAAATTTCCGTGCACCTCTCCCTTTTCACAGTCCAAACTCCCCCCGTATGAGTTTCGCTGGATCTGGGGTTTAGTGTCGTAAAATAAGGGGTTCAATGCCGTTGGGTGTCTCCGTTTGCCTCCCGCCAGAGAAAGCCAGCCAGGTACTCTCAGCGCGCTCTCTCAGCGCACGCGTCTCAGTACCTCGGCTTTTTGCAGCTCCTCTGGGTTTCTGTGAGCCCCTCTCTTTCCTTCTAGCTGTAGAACTTACACTTGGCCAGCTTTCCTGTGGTTCTGGATGATGTCCGTTCTGTCTTTTAGTTGTGGTTTTGAAATTGTTGTGCGAGGCAGCAGTGTAGGTGTTTACCTATGCCGCCATCTTGGATTCCTCGGGTTTCACTTCTAAATAATATAAGAGGCAGATAAGTGGATGGGGCATATTGGCTGTAGGTTGATGGGTATGTTAAGGTTAATTATACTCTTTTGTCTTCTTTTGAATGTGTTTGAAATTTTCCATAGTATAGGAAACCATGAGTGTATGTAAGTCATGTCTTTAGGTTTAAAAAATTTATTATTGAAACATCCTAAGTCAGTGGTCAGCAAACTTATTAGTCAACAGAGCCAAATATCAACAGTACAACAATTGAAATTTCTTTTGAGAGCCAAATTTTTAAACTTAAACTTCTTCTAACGCCACTTTTTCAAAATAGACTTGCCCAGGCCATGGTATTTTGTGGAAGAGCCACACTCAAGGGGCCAAAGAGCTACATGTGGCTCGAGAGCCGCAGTTTGAGGACCATGGTCCTGGGTTGTCAGTGGCATTAGGAGAGGCTGCAGATAGAGCCATGGAACCAGAACCATTCTGCCTGTAGCCACTTTGTTCCTCCCCGGAGATCAGGGATAGTCATCATGTTGAGTTTTGTCATTATCTTTCCATAGAGCCAAGCAAGAAAGTTGCAAGTCACTCACCAGCCTCTTGGCACTGAGGTCGTTCATTTCCTAGGGAAGGCTCATGACAGGGACTAGGTTGGGGGCGGGGGTGGGGGGGCGGGGGGGGGGACAGAGCCTTATGCTGTGGCCAGCCTTTTGAAAATAAATAGTTGAAACATGAAATAAACTGTTGCTTTAGGTCAAAATAACAAACATTACATTTTTAAATTTGTTTGTGGTTTTTACAAAACAAATCTCTTTACCTGATTGGACTGAAGTGCCGTAATTAATAAATCGGGTGCATAGTCTAATGATCCAGCATGGGCCCAGCTTCTCGAGCAGGTGAGCTGCCAGCAGCTGGGGCAGTGACACAACGATGGACATCTTTCATAGTTTGCTTTTTTCTTATTCCAGGATTTTCTTCAAATGCTGTTGGAGAACATCCCAGAAGAAAAAAGGTGAGCACCAACTTAGGAATTTAGAGCCTCGTTTTACTTTTAATGTTAAAAACAACCCTGCCATTGTTTGGCTTACTAAACTGAGGAAGTTCCGTCTTCTTCTCTGAATAGAGGCAAGGACCTGGCCCAGCCGCTGGAGTCCTAGGAGGATCAGCCAAACTTAGCAATGGGCTCACGTGAATATTGGAAGCCAGTGGGCACAACAGGGGTTCAGAGTTGGGGGCTGTAAGTAGTATAGGAGGCAAGCGTAGACACAGTGTGGCCTCAGCTGCTGTGGAAAGAATGGCAGTGAGGATGGTCCCAAAATCCTGGGGGCTATAGATAACATGGCTGGATACAAGGAAACACAGTTCTGTGGAAGGTGAAATGTGGGGTAGTAAGAAAAGCCTTGAAGTTGGGCTCTTCAAGGTTCTAACCCAGCTCTGCCCCTTCCCATATATAACATTCAGAGCAGGTCACCTCGTCCCTCCAAATTCCTGTTTTCTACCCTCTCTGGGCACTTTCCCAGAGGATCAAAGGGGATAACACATGAAAAGTAGGTGCTCAATTAATGATTGATGTAATTAGAACAATAACAACTTCTATGCATCAGGCACTTTCAGAATCTGCTTATAGGAGATCATTGGCTCCTCATTATAGCAGCTCTGCTGCTGCTGCCTCCTCCTCCCTTTTTCTCTTTCTTTCTTCATCATCATCATCATGATTATTTTAAGCCAATACTTCATGGGACGTTACTGTTTACAGGCACTCAGTCAAACCTCCAAATATTGCTATGTGGGGTCTTGTGTTTTTATTCCTGCTTTCCCAGTTGGAGGCCCGAGGTGCCGAGGGCTCAGTGAGCAGCCAGGGCGTCACAGCTCTGTGTGGCAGTTGGGCTCTGCTCCCAGGTGGCCTGGCTCTGGAACCTCTGCTCTTATCCACAATGTTCCACTCGAAGAAACGGAGGCTCACAGTAACTTATAGATCCCTTAGTGAGCAAGGGAGTAAGCCCAGTTTGCAGTGAGGTCTGTCTGGGCCTCCCTCATGCTCTTTACAATGCAAGCTCGCTCTGGAAAAAGGGAGACCTCTTTTTTGGAGGTGCCCAGTTTTAGTCTGGCTGACCAGCTACAGGGATTCCGGGAGGGTTTAAGGCCTACAGCGAAGTTTGGATCAGATTCATTCCAACCCTTGCTTTCTAATTTCCTATCTTAATGTAGGCACTAAAAGCAAATAGCCTGAACATAATGTCTAATAGCAAAATTGGTATTCAAACATTAAAGAGGGCATGTTGGGAAATTAACATTTCGTTCAAGAAGAGCCAATATTGCTCTCCTTTCTGACTCATAGTTTTAGCCATGATTTTATGCTCGGAACATGTGGAGATGAATTCCTTCACACAGACATTGACTTGGACCCAGGCAAGGCCAGACACATCCATGTCACCGAGCCTGCCTGATAGGCAGCCTACTTTGGGGTTGTAAGGGTAAGGTGTCAGGACTAGTGCTCCCAGGAGATGACATGAAGTTCAGGGAGGATTTGGGGGCCATGAAGGCATGGAGAGTTCTTCTTCATCTTCTACCGTCTACCTACAATCCTTGTTTCAACATTTAGAAAGGTTATTGTTAGGCTTTTTTTTTTTTTAATCAGATGGGAACTCACACATAACACAAATTAGTGCATCATACAGAATTAACATAGCCACATCGTTTGTTAATTCCTTAATTTACCTATTTCTGTTCCTGCCTTTGATGCTGAAGGAAGTCTTATCCAGGGAGGTTGTGTGGGTTACAGTCATTGGCTTTTCCAGGAGACTGCTGGAAGGAGGTGTGGCTTGTTTAGGAAGGTCTGAAATGTTGTGGGTTTACCATCTTTTCTTTTTAAGCAGAAATGTGGGTTTTCGTCATGCAAAAATCACATCAGAGGTGGTCATTATTCCTAAGGTCAGGAACAATAATTTACCTGCAGTATTTTCCTCTTTTTCTTGTATACCTGCCCTGGAATAACTTTCCAAGATAGAGTGCTTTCCCTATGAACTAACACCGATGAAACAAGAAGAAAACCAATAGAAGTTGTGTCTTACCTCTTGTCACCAAAGTCTATTTCTGAGTAATGACTGTGCATTCTTTCAGGACTTGTTAGAACACAAATTTTCATAGCAGCAACGAAGTGCCTTCTTAGTTTGGGAAGTCTTCTTTCTTTTTATCCTCTTCCTAATAAGGATAGGGACTACACTTAAACAGCCCTGAACCCTCTGGTTCTGGGGGACCCACTTGTTATCATTGGGAATATTTATGGAGGAGACACATGGTGGGCCCACAAAGAGGCCTTTTTGTGATTGTGGAAGCTATGAGCAGCATCCCAGTGTGATGGTGGCCAGTGGCACCCACTTCCTTCCCCTCTGGGGGGATGCTTCTCCAGGGAAGATCATATCCTGGCCAACAGGTTTAAGCTTCTTTTAAAAATTCTCCTAAAAAGTTAAGGCAATTTCTTTCCTCCAGTGAATGTATTTCAGCAAGTGTCCTGGAATATTTTTTGAAACTCAACCATTCTCCTGCTAACTAATCTCAGAATCAAATTCAAGCTATTGAAACAGACTGTCTACCCTTTTACCTGTGCAGCATATTGTACCAATTTTATCTACTTCTCCCAAGTAGATGAAGGCCCCACACTTGGACCCAGAGCCCCTAATCATTGACCCTACTGCAAAATGATTCTTAGGCACATCTGTTGGGCACCTAAGCCAGCTGTTCTGTAGGGCGACGGTTTTTAGGTTAGACCCGCCAATCAGGGTTAAGGGGCTGTCATGCTGCTTTTGTGTTGTTCTCTTGCTTCAGTTAATTTAACATTCTCTATTGAGCACCTTTCATATCGGGTGCTAAACTGGACATGAGGGAGCAGAAAGGAATAAATCCCATGCCCAGCCCCCCAGGGAGCTCTGAGTTGACTGCTACAGACATACCTGAAGCAGAGCACTGTGACTCCATGTGCGAAGTGCTCTGGGAGCTTCCCAGTCCTGAATGCACAGAGAAAGGGCTCATCAGCCCCAGCCTCCAGCCTCTAGGCAAAGAAGTAACACTGAAGGTTTTAGGTAGGGGAGTGCCACCAGCAGATTGGAGAGGTAATCTGGGTTTGGGGCAGCATGGGAGACAGATGGACGTAGGAGAACTAGAAGTCAGGAGACCAATTAGAAACCAGTGTAGCAGTTCACTCGAGAGGTCTAGAGTTGGAATGAGGGCAGGGATGCTGGCGGTGGCAGTCTAACGAGCAATCTGAGATTCCGGAAATGAGACTTGAGTGATGGGTTGTGAAGTTCAATGGAGGCATCCAGCAGGAAGTTGACCTTTCCTTCTGGGCCATTCTGTCCCTCTGAAGTTGCATTAGAGGTATTTGGGCCCTTGTTTTATCTGGGAAGTCGGTGTGGTGCAGAGAGAATGGGAGGGACATGTTTGGAAGTGGAAGCAGGGAGATGAAGAGTTGTGTTTTAGACACTGTCAGTGAGAGGTTTCTGTTTAGAATATGGTGTTTAAGAGACCAAGGGAAGGAAAAGCTGGAAGTGTTTGGAAGGAAATTGGGACAAATCCTGGGCCCTGGCCTGCCTGGTGAAAGCTCACTGAGGAGCACCCTGCTACCTGTTACTCCTTTGGTATCAGTAGCAACCAATCCTTCCTTTGCTCGTCAATTTCTGTGTTTGTATGTACATGTTCATGTGTTGGTTTCATTTAGTGCTTTTCCTGCCCCAAGGAGCTGGGTGTACTTGTTTTATACATGTTAAGTCAGCAATCTGCATTCTCTCCCCCAGCTCAAACTACTTGTTTTGATCAAGAAAGTAAATAATTGTGTGTAAAGTTGAGGTGTACACTAGTTGCATTCCAGAACAAGAGCACTTTCCAATTCACACCCGATCACTGAAGGTGCCAAAACTTGCCTCCGTCTAGTACCTGCGCTCCCAGGATCTTTCCATCCATTCTTTAGGTCACGTGGCAGCTGGGCCATGTGCTTTCCTTAAAGACGTGGATAGAACATGACCTTGAGAATCCCAAGAGGCAGAAGACAGGAGTAAAGAGTGAAATGTCAGTAAAGATATTTCTCCTGACAGGAACAAATAGCAGATGTGGCTGATACTCCACCCTCAGAAATCAACTGAACGAGCAATGTGGCATGCACCATGCCATTTCCACACAAGCCTGGGTCTACCTCTTTTCTTTAAATAGAAGAGAGGAAGGAAGAGGGGAAGAGAGAAACATCAATGGTGAGAGAGAATCATTGATTGCCTCCTGCACTTCCCCCAATGGGGATCAAGCCCACAACCCAGGCATGTACCCTTGACTGGAATCGAACCTGGGACCCTTCAGACCCGAGGCCAGTGCTCTATCCACTGAGCCAAACCAGCCAGGGCAAGCTTGGGTCTATTTCTTTGTACTTTAACATCACAAAGATACTAGCAATTGCTCACTTTGTGGCTTCTAACCAACATCATGCCAGGATTTCTGACATATTCTCTCCCCTGCTACAGTAACCATGTGTGACCACATTCATAGCTCACAGGAACTGGAGACAGACCCCTGAAATGCAGTCCCGAAAAGGATATTCTTCAGCCAGAGGGTGGACACACCTCTGCTGTGGAGGCCCCGGAGGCCTCAGTCAGGAGGTGGAGTGTCATTCACAGGCCCAGATCTGGAAGACATACAGCTGAGGGCCTGTGTACTTTTAGCTATCTGTAGGAAATCAATTTCCATAGCGATCAGACATGCAGAAGAGTAATTTCCTGTAAGTCCTGGGTTCCTGAGAAGTGGAAATGCTCCTGCTTATCTGTGGTGATGATTCATGCCACATGACTTCGGGGGAAATAGCCCCCAGGGCTCTGACTCTGAGCGTCTGGATAAGAAAAGCCGACCTTTGGCTGTAGATCCTTGTCCAGACCAAAAATCCACCTGCACTGTCACGTCAATAGTTAGGATTAAAGTGCAAAAACTATGTACGTGCTTTATTTTATTTTCCTTAAACACAGTCCATTTCTTCCCTAAATATTGAGCATTTTCATAAAATACATTTTTGTGTCACTTTTAGTCTATGTGTGTCTCTCATAATTTCCTTGTGGAATACAGCCCCTTAGAGTACCTACAACTCTTTCTAGCAGCTGGAGTTCGTGCTTTCATCTTCTCCAAGTTTAAGACATTTGTCCACGTCAGCAGTCCACAGACAGGTGTGGGTGCCATGTGACGTCACGGATGTTGGGAGTCCAGAAATTTGTCTTGTCCTCAGTCTTTGTCTGGGTTGATGTTGGCCATTCTTCTCATGCTAAGTTGCTCCATCTGCTAAAAAACCACACCCAGTTGAAACCCACTCACAAGGATAATACCAAGAATGAAGTAATAATGGTTATAAGATGCTTCGAACCTTCCCAAAGGAAAGGAAAGTGATCTGAAACTTCCCTCATAGGGGAGTCTCTTTTGCTCCTGGATGCAGCTGAATGATGAACTCTCCTGCCCTCACACCTTTGCCCATCCCAAGAATTTCCCCATCTCTTCAGAACTATAATCCAAGGGCACACAAATAGGTCACTTTCAACACAAGATGGAGAGGTCAGCGTTGTTTGGAGCAGGCTTCTCTGCATCATAAGTCATAAAGCGATGCATCATGACACCTGGCAATAATACTGGTTTTGCACAGATATTAAATGAGATTTTTTTGTAATGTATAGTACATAGAAGATGTTCAATAAGCTACTCCTTTTTAAAAATATTTTTATTTTAAAATTATAGTTGATGTGCAATATTATATTTGTTTTAGGTGATTAGACATTTATATAATTTACAAAGTGATCACCCCAATAAAACTAATACCCATTTGACAACATATATAGCTATTACAATATTATTGACTACATTCCCTATGCTGTACTTTACATTACCATGTCTGTTCTGTAGCTACCAATTTGTACTTCCCAGCCCCTTTACCTTTTCATCCATCCTCTCAACCCCCTCCCAGCTGGCAACCATCAAAATGTTCTCTGTATCTATGAATCTGTTTCTGTTCTACTTGTTTATTTCATTTTTTAGATTCCCCTTATAAGTGAAATCATCTGGCATTTGTCTTTCTCTGTCTGACTTATTTCACTCAGCACAACACCCTCTAAGTCCATCCATATTGTTGCAGATGAGAAGTTACATTTCTTTTTATATCTAAATACTATTTCATTGTATATATGCACCATTTCTTTATCCAATCATCTGTTGATGGGCATTTAGGTTACTTTCATATCGTGGCTATCTATATACAGTAATAAAAGCCTAAGTGACCATTATGACAGACTGACCAGAACAACCAGTCACTATGATGCGCACTGACCACCAGGAGGAAGACGCTCTACACAGGAGTTATTCCCCTCATAGTCAGTGCGCTCCCACAGAGGAAGTGCCACTCAGCCAGAAGCTGGGCTAATGGCTGCCAAGTGCAGCAGCAGTGGAGGGAGCCTCTCCTGCCTCTGTGGCAGCACTAAGGAGCAGCAAGCTGAGTGGAAAAGAGCAGCAAGCAGGCAGGCAGTAAGGAGCGAGGGTCCTGGACTGCAAAAGGGCGCAGATTGGGCTGAGGAACCTCCCAGCAGTGCATGAATTTCATGCGCTGGGCCTCTAGTAGTAAATAATGCTGCAAGAAATATGTGGATTTATATATCTTTTCAATTTAGTATTTTGGGTTTCTTTAGATAAATACCCAGAAGTGGAATTGCTGGTCCTTCTTTGTCTCTTGTTATGGTCTTTATTTTAAAGTCTAATTTATCTGGTGTAAGTATTATGACCCCAGTTTTAATTTTTTTTTTCATTTTCATGAAATATGTTTTTGTGTCACTTTTAGTCTGTGTGTGTCTTTCAGTCTATAGTGAGTCTCTTGTAGAAAGCATAAGGGCCTTGTTTTGTTATCCATTCAGCCACCATATGTCTTTTTATTGGAGTATTTAATTCATTTGCATTTAAAGTAATTATTGATATGATATGTATTTATTGCCACTTTATTATTCAGTTCTTCTCTCTCCCTTCTCCCCTCCTTCCCCCCCTCCTCCTCTTCCTCCTCCTCCTCCTCTTCTTCTTCCTCTTTCTTCCTATAGTGCTGGTTTGGTGGTGATGAACTCCTTTAGTTTTTTCTTGTCTGGGAAGCTCTTTATCTGTACTTCCATTCCAAATGATAGCTTTGCTGGGTACAGAAATCTTAGTTGTAGGTTTTGCTTTACATCACTTTGAATATTTCATGCTGTCCCTTCTGGCCTGCAAAATTTCTGTTGAAAAATCAGCTGACAGTCTTATGGGAGCTCCCTTGTAGGTAGTTAACTGCTTTTCTCTTGCTGCTTTTAAGATTCTCTCTTGGTCTTTAACCTTTGCCATTTTAATTATAATGTATCTTGGTGTGGGCATCTTTGGGCGCATCTTGTTTGGGACTCTCTGTGCTTGTTGGACTTGTATGTCTATTTCCTTTGTCAGATTCGGAAAGTTTTTCATCATTATTATTTTTTTATCCTTATGTGAGGACACACATATCCTTAGAGAAAGGAATGGGGATGGGGAGGAAGAGAGAGAGAGAGAAAGAGAGAGAGAGAGAGAGAGAGAGAGAGAGAGAGAGAGAGACATCTATTGGTTGCCTTCCATACATGCTCCAACCAAAAATCAAACTTTGGGATAATTTTCCTGACAGATGATCCAACCAGCAACATTTTGGTGCACATGACAATGCTCAACCAACTGAGCCACTCCAGCTGGGATCATTATTTTTTTCTCATAGGTTTTTAATTTCTTGCTTTTTCTCTTCTTTTTCCAGCAGCACTGCCATGATATGAATGTTTGTATGCTTGAAATTGTCCCAGAGTCTCCTTAAACTATCCTCATTTTTTTTTTTTGGATTCTTTTTTCTTTTTGCTATTCCGATTAGGTATTTTTTGCTTCCTTATATTCCAAATTGTTGATTTGATTCTATGTTTCATCTACTGTACTGTTGATTCCCTATAAACCAGTGGTCACCAATCTATGGTCCATGGACCACTGGTGGTCCATGAGGTCTGAAAGGTTGGCGACCACTGCTATAAACTATTCTTCATTGCAGGTAGTATGTCCTTCAATTCTGATTGGGGACTCTTCTGTCTGCAAGCTGATGCTCTATCCACTGAATCAAACCAGGCTCCCCAGGGATCCTTGGACACTTTTTGAAGTGGTCTCTTGGGCCCACTTTCCTCCTCCTGGCAGAGCAATTATACCACTTAAGGGTGTTTCCAGCACTTCTCCCTGCAAAAGGAACATGATCTCAACACAGGTTGCTCTGAGAGCTGCTTCTTCCCATTTAGTCACCTCTATGTCCCTCCCATGCATGTGGACACACTCACACAGGTGCATGGTTGCACACATGCATGCATATACATCTGTGTGCCACACAAAGGCACATGCATGCATACACACAAGCACATGAGAGTTCACACATGTTTACACTCTCGCAGCTTATGGAGTGGACTTGGCCATTCACACTGAGATTGATGCTGTTAAATGAGAACAAGAAAGTGGGAAAGGCCCAGGGATGGCAGCACCAGCTTTCCTACGGAGGCATGTCCAGGAGCACCACAGAGTCTGGGAACCTGGACCAGCAGGCTCTGGAAGTCACCATCTTCCCCAGACTCACTTATGCTCTCTCCCCTTCCCTGGACTGTTGTCCCACAGATGGGCATCATCTTGAAAATGAATCCAAGGACGTTCTCTGTATGGTCTCCTCTACTTTGTCACCTCTGACAGGGCCTCTTCCTTTGCCCTGGCCAGGAGAGACAAAATGGACAAGTGACATGCTTCTCTCTGGGGAAGAAGAGGAAGGAAAAGTACCAAACAGCCCCTCCATCTCTACCCTTCCCCTACCCCCATTCACCCAGGCCAGCTCTTCTCTCCTTCCCTTCCTTTCCCACTGTAATGCCACACTGCCCATGAGGTGAGGGGCTCACTGGGCCTTCAGCACCATTACAAATGCAGACAGCACCTATCTTTCCACACAGAAAATGTAGCATATAGTATATAAAATTTAAAAAGATACACATCTTAACAACTTGGCAGTATCTTCTTGGGAAAGGTGATTATTGTCTTTAAAAGGAATAGTTACATCAATAGTGAAATGTGTTTTCATTCATTCAAATAAAAAATATCAATAGAGATCCTCTTTTATGCCAAGACTTGTTTTGGCACTGGATTTAGGAAGTGAGTGAAACAGGTGTGGATCCTGGTCTCTGAGAGTTCTGTGCAGCGAGGAGCCGTGTAGAAGTCAGTTATCAAATCGATGATGCCCCAAGTCACCTTCGTGCTGTGGCACAGAGGACAAGCACAACCTGGACAGGGGCTGCAGGAGGCCTCTCTGAGTGGGGACACTGGGCTGTGCTGGAGAGAAATTGCTTAAGCCTTCAGGGAGACACAAGCTAAAGTCCAGTATACTAGTATACTGGTTACTTAGCGCATTTATGGAGTACTCAAGTCAGTGAAACCAAAAGGATTTCAGCTGACTACCAATTGCAGCCTCTCAGGGCTGCTTGCAGCCTAGGCAGAGGTGGCGGAGGCAGCATCTGCGCCTTCCTGCCCTAGCAGTGATTGCACGCTTTCTTGCTTTCTCTCATCCTCGCTCATTGTCGCTGTGAAGTTCCAGTTTCATTTGGACGCACCTTGAACTGCAAAGCTCAGGTTTCATTTTGCCCCTCTTAGGAAGTGGACATACCTGATGTGTCTGTGAACATGCCCAGTCCCTGCTCTGGCGCCCAGCCTGGCGTTCCTCCAAGGCAGTGGTTCTCAACCTTCCTAATGCCACGACCCTTTAAGACAACTCCTCATGCGGTGGTGACCCCCAACCATAAAATTATTTCCATTGCTACTTCATAACTGTAATTTTGCTACTGTTATGAACTGTAATCTAAATATCTGATATGCAAGATGTATTTTCATTGTTACAAATTGAACATAATTAAAGCATAGTGATTAATCACAAAACAATATGTAATTATATATTGTGAAATATTTATTTCTAATTACAAATAAATGAAATTTTGTCTTGAATTGTGGTGTAGCATGGGTAACAGTCTTAATATGACAACAGTAAACTACATTGCTACATTTTGCTACACCGAGGAGCGGTGTGTTGGTTCCTAAGACCATGGGAAATAGGTGTTTTCTAATAGTCTTAGGCGACCCCTGTGAAAGGGTCATTTGACCCCCAAGGGGGTCGAGACCCACAGGTTGAGAACCACTGCTCTAAGGGCAGGAAAGGCCCAAGGGTGGCTGCTGGCATTCAGGCCCATCCTCCACTGCAGTCCACGTGGAGGGTGTGGTGGCCGCTCTTCCTCAGAGAACGGGTTCCTCTGACAACCGTGCTATCCTGTGCCCAAGTATTTAGAAAGACCCTCTGTCCTCCGTGCTCTGTAACTTCTAACTCTTTGCTTCTTGTTTTCTATTTGTAAAGGCTGGGTTTGTCTGTGGAAAGCATCTTCCAAGACTGGCTGGATTGCCCGGGACTACCACAGGTGAGTCCGCCAGCTTCTCGGAGGGAGGAGAGCAGGGAGGTGCTTGCCTGTTAGAAATGGAAAGAGACCTCACCCCGGGCGAGGCGGAGGCTCCCCTCCCAGAGTCAGTGAGGCGATGGCCCTCGGCCTCTGCTCCCGGTGACACTGTCATGAGGATGCTGCCTACCCTGGGCAGAGGGGATGGGAACACCTGCGATGTGCCGTGTGGATTTGGGGTGCGGTGTGGATTGTGGGAGCGGTGTGGATTTTGGGTATGGTGCGGATTTTGGGTGCAGTGGCGGCGCCGGGGTGGGCTTGCAGCTGGGAGTCCAGCTCTGTTCTTTGGATGTGGCCAGTGAGCTGCCGCCCGCAGCTTCCTCTGACCTGCTCCCCATGGCTTCTCCATCACGGTCTCTGCCCCTCCACTCTCTCCTGGAGCTCGGCATCCCTTCCTCAGGTTGGCTCCGCATCCGGATGACCCGCAAGAATCATGCCCCCATGAACTCCTTACTGTCTCCGAGTCTGGGGCATCGCAGCAGCCCAGGCCTGCTGTCTAGAGCCTGGACCTGGCGAGTCCCAGAGGGGCATCTGAGTGGGATGGCCAGAGGCCCCTGCTGGCCTGGAGCTCTCCCACCCAACTGCCCACCATGGCACCTCCCTATACGCCCACGGGTGGAAGTGGACCCCCACAGCAGAGAGAACCCTCCCTGGACCCTTAGCCCCATTAGCCTGCTCGTTTCTGGTTTCATGGCTGGTATGTGAGCTTCCCTTTGGGAGTGTCTGAATGTCAATGAATGTCTGTGAACCATGAAATTAAAGAGCAGGAGCGGGTGTTCTCCATTACCTTTCCACCCCTCTCCTCACATCTTTGTGCTGCTCCACCACACGGAATGTCGGAATGTCCACCACCAGCCGCCAGGAACTCATTCCTAGCAAAGTCGCATTGCCTAGGGCCACCTGTTAAAAGTTGTTTGTTTAGCCCAATCCTTCTGGAATTAAAAAGAGATTAAAATCCCAAGTCTTTAAAAGGCAAAACAAAACAGGGGTGGGTAAGGCAGCACCTGGTCCTGGGAGGGCAGTGCTTTCAGCTCTACTGATTTTAAGGAGCCTCTGATTTCTAAGAAGGTACCTTCCCACCCACACTGCTCCCCGAGGACAAAAAGCTCAGGGAAACAGGGTGAGGCCATCTGACCCTAAAAAGCCAAGCTTGCCCTTGTTTTAGTGGTGGGGGCATCCCCTGAAGCCACTGCCGAGTGTGCCCAGGGCAGCTGTTGCCAGGGTCCTGGACATTCTTGGCTGGCAAAAATTGGGAGCTCAGAAGCAGATTCCCAAATTTACCGGATCCAAACAAGTCCGTGGATGCAGCAGTTAGTCCCCAGGGAAGAGGCCTTACCCAGGAGCCAGCCTCGGGCTGTGTGGGGGCTGCCCTTCCCTCTAAGAGGCTGAGGCCTGCCACTAGCAGCAGGTTTTGCTTTCCATTAAAAGGGGGAAGGGAACCTAAGGGGGAGAGATTAGCCTCTGAGCCCCAGGTTCCTTCCAAAGGGCTAGGTACATTAGGTGACAGCTTATTGTGTAGACAAGAATCTCTGCTGTCAAAATACAGCCAGGTGGAAGAAGGCCAGCCCAGCTATAAATTGTCTTTAAGACCCAACTGGTATTTTCTTGGGTACTTAACTGTTCAGTGAAAACAATAGCATCCGGCAGAAAAGACCCTGATTTAGTGCACATCTCCCCTTGGTGAATGACCAGACGGTACCTTTTCATTGCTGCCATTTCGGCCCTCACTTATATGGTGCATGGTGATGACCTCCCGCCTCCTTGGGAGTTCCTTCTTTCCACTGGCAGGCGGGACCCTCTGGCTGCAGGAGCCTGGGGTGAACGGAATACCTTGTTCTTTGTCTCCAACACTGTGATATAAAGTTACGGTGTCTGGGCAACCGGAGCCCTGAATTTGCTCTGATGCTCTTTGTTCTCATTAAAAATTCCTGTCCCCAGCAACTGAAGTCACTTGCGACAAAAGAGTCACGTTCCACTGGTAAAGTTACAGTGGCTTTTTATCTTCCTCAGGAAGGTATGCCTTATGGTTGGCCTTGATTTTCCTTTTTGGCCACACTGAATGGAAATTGTTTTTAAAATGTGGAAATAGCTTCACCAGCAATAAAAGTAAGCATGAGCTCCAAAGAAGTAAAAGAAATTGGATCCACACCTCCTTAAAGAACACCTAACCCCATAACCTGTGGGTTTGCAAACAGATTAAAATTGATTCTACCATTGGTATTACAGATTATTTCCTTTCATGACTTTTTTTTTATTATAGAAGTATTACATATGTATTTTGGAATATAAAGAAGTTTGTAATAAAAATGACCCAGAGGTAGTTTTTAAAATTAATCCTTTCAGTTCTTTTCCGAGATGAATATGTAGTTTACTCTTTTCTTTGTCTCCCTTTATAAAATAAAAATATCTTCTCTATAGCAAGTTCAAGCAGGAGCAAAATACACAGCATCAAAGGCCTGGCCCTTCATTCACACCCACAAGAGGAAAGTATGCTGATCACAGTTCGCATCTTCCTGCCACAGGTGTCTGTGTCCGGGCTGTACAACATGGAGGTGCATATTCTTTTAAAATAAAATTGGAAGTCTTCACTTAAAAATACACCTGAAGCAAGTGGTATAGGGAAAACTGGACATGTATCTGTTCAGTTTTGGACCACATTCTTTTACCACATGCAAAAATAAACTCATTTAAATCAGTTTAAATGTGAGGAGATTTAAATGTAAGACCTGAAACCATAAAAATCCCAGAAGAAAACATAGGCAGGGAATTCATCAACATTATTTCTGGCAATAACTTTTGGGGTACTGATCTTTGGGCAAGGGCAACAAAAGAAAATAATATAAACACATGGGACTACATCAAACTAAAGAGTTTTTGCACAGCAAAGGAAACCATCAACAAAATGTAAAAAACAATCCACTGAATGGTATTTGCCAATGATACTTCCTGTGAGGGGTTAAATATCCAAAATATATGAGGAACTTAAACAATTTAACACTAATAAAAGCCCAATCCAATTAAAAAATAGGCAGAGGACCTGAATAAACACTTCTCCAAAGAGGGCATACAGATGGCTATCAGACAAATGAAAAGATGCTCACTGTCACTAATCATGAGGGAAATGCTAATTAAAACCACAATGAGGTATCACCTCACACCTGTCAGAATGGCTGTCATCAATAAATCAACAAATAGCAAGTGCTGGTAAGAATGTGGAGAAAAAAGGGAAACCTAATGCACTGTTGATGGATTATAAATTGTTGCAGCCACTGAAGAGGGCAGTATGGAAGTTCCTCAAACTATTAAAGATAAAGCCGCCATTTGATATAGCAATTCCACTTTTAAATATTATCCAAAGAAAATGTAAACACTAATTTTATTTTTTTTAATTTTTTTAATAAACACTAATTTTAAAAGATAAAAAACCTCTATGTCTATTGCAACATTATTTACAATAGCCAAGATGTGGCAGAAACCTAAGTGTCCATCAATAGATGAATGGATAAAGATATGGTATATATGCAATGGAATATTAACTCAGCCATAGAATAAAATGAAGTCTTGCCATTTTTGACAACATGGGTGGACATAGAGGATATTGTGCTATAAAATAAGTCAGACAAATGTCACATGATTTAACTTACATGTAGAATCTAAAGAGCAAATTAATAAACAAGTAAAACAAACAGACTCACAGAGAAGTAACTGATGGTTACCAAGGGGGAATGGGGAGGGATTTTTAGAAAATGAACCATAGGTCAGTTGTAAAACTGAAAAAGAGCAATTATTATATTTTTAAAATATAACAGAAAAAAATCTATTTCCTTATACTTGTGTTGTCATAATTATTTTACAAGATATTAGATTTTATTCCATTGTGATCTGGATTGTGATGAGCATTGTGTTTGCCTGATTACCCAGAATGCTAACTAGCTGAAGAATAAAACTATCTTCCATACCTTGCCCATTTTAGAAGCAGGAAGTTATAGATCACTTTACTTTGTATTTAAAAAAAGAGGATTCTCACATTTAATATTCTACAGTAAATAGTCACCTATAAAAGCATTCCTTAAAGCAGCGGTTCTCAACCTGTGGGTCGAGACCCTTTTGGGGGTCAAACGACCCTTTCACAGGGGTCGCCTAAGACTATTGGAAAACACCTATTTCCCATGGTCTTAGGAACCAACACACCGCTCCTCAGTGTAGCAAAATGTAGCAGTGTAGTTTACTGTTGTCATATTAAGACTGTTACCCATGCTACACCATGATTCAAGACAAAATTTCATTTATTTGTAATTAGAAATAAATATTTCACAATATAAATTACATATTATTTTTGTGATTAATCAGTATGCTTTAATTATGTTCAATTTGTAACAATGAAAATACATCCTGCATATCAGATATTTACATTACAGTTCATAACAGTAGCAAAATTACAGTTATGAAGTAGCAACGGAAATAATTTTATGGTTGGGGTCACCACCACATGAGGAGTTGTCTTAAAGGGTCGTGGCATTAGGAAGGTTGAGAACCACTGCCTTAAAGGAACATAAAGAACATTAGGAGGTGAACGTTTGTGGGCTGTGAGGTTTCCATTAGGTTAATGGGGTTTGGTACTGAGTCCCTGTGCTTCACCAGCCCTGCTATGTGCTCCTAAGGGCTAGATGTAAAACTGGGGTGGATTGCCCTAGCTGATTTGGCCCAGTGGGTAGAGCATCGGGCCTGCAGACTGAAAGGTCCTGGTTTTGATTCCTGGTCAAGGGCACACGCCCAGGCTTGCAGGCTCGACCTCCAGTAGGGGGCATACAGGCAGCCAATAAGTGATTCTCTCTCATCATTGATGCGTCTCTCTCTCCCTCTCTCTTCCTTTCTGAAATTATATATATATATATATATATATATATATATATATATATATATATTTAAAAAACAAAACTGGTGTTGTTCAGGAACTTCCTAAGATTTTAGAATTAGAGTTTTTCTTAAAAAAATAAAGCATAACACAAAGTAAATATCTTAAGTAGTTTCCCATATTCCTCAATATAATTCAAGAGCAATAATTTTTAACAGTTGCAAAGCTTTCTAATAAATAGTAATAATTTAGTTTACTCACACCTGCCCGCCTCCCCCCCACCACGTTTCTACGAAAGTTGCCCATTCTGCACATCTCCACAGTGGGGCGTGTAGGAGGTGGCTGATCGATGTCTCTCTCTCATCGATGTTTCTGACTTTCTATCTCTCTCCCTTTCTTTCTGTAAAAAATCAATAAAATATATTAAAAAAAAAGTTGCCCATTCTGCTAAATTGACAGTTCTATAAATAGATTTTTATTTCTTTTTATCTCTGCCAAAGGTCTGCACCACTCCAACCCACATATGTGGATATTCCAATCTTCTTTTAGAAGTTTTACATGTGAATACATTAGGAATAATTTTGCCCATCCAGCCTTTCTTCTGCACTTTGTATTTTTACTACTCTAGAGCTCTCTGACTCTTCCCTTTCTTTAATTCCTGCCCACATCCTGATCATCTTATGTGCATATTTATTCATTTTCTGATGGTCTTTTCTGGTGCCTCCCCCAGTTTCTCATATTTTGCTCTGACCAGTGCTGGAGAACATTGGTCTTTTAGCTGCCACACTGTCCCCCTCCATCATGATCCACGGCAGTGTAAGCAAGTCTCCCCAACAGCTCAGACCTGATCTCACCAGAAGCTTGTTCCTCGTCAGCAGTGCCTGTGAACATACCCGTTGGCCTGCTATTTCAGGTGGTCAGCAGAAATGCCCCAACGTACCCTTTTACACTCCATTCGCTACCTCCTAAGCATATGCCCAACCATAATTACCAATCAACAGGTATTTGTGAGCTTCCACACCAGCCTTCCTTTGTGAATTTTTCTCTCCTTAAATTGAATGCTGTCCGTTCTCTGCATTTAGCAAGTATAATATCCTGTTTTATATTGTTGCAATTTGTATATATATCTCATACATCCCATCCCTCACCATCAGAAACAAGGGTGAAGGATGGGATGTATGTGTCCAATTCATCTTTGTCTTACTGCTGTGATGTGTAGAGCTGATGCTCAGACTCATTGCTCTACATGGCAGCCACTAAGCCACATGTGGTTATTAAGCACTTGAAAACTAGTACACCTGGAGAGTTGAATTTTTAACTTAATTTAATCTCAATCTACATTAAAATGTAGATTGTAGTAATCCAGTTATTGTTTGGAGTAATATAGGTATGTGAATGAAATCCACTTTTTCAGCTGTAAATTTCATGAAATCAAATATGGACCAAGCATTTCTGATTAAAATTTAGCATCTAAATTGAGATGAACTGTGAGAACACATCTGGATTAGAAGACTTAGTACCAAGAAAAAGAAAGTAATATATCTCATTAATCATTTTTAAATTATTGCTTACATCATAATATTTTGGACACATCATAAACCCATCATAATATTTTGCACACATCATAAACCTAATAAAACATATCATTAAAATTCATTTTAGTTGCTATACCTTACTTTTAAAACATGGCAGCTAGGAAACTTTAAATGACAAATGTGGCTGGCATATGTTCCTATTGGGTGGTGCTGCTCTAAGGCTAGTAGTTGAATTAAAACCTTAGTGCAGAATGCCTTAGAATCATTGAAAGCACCAGTATTTTTTTTCAAATGTATGGAAAAAGAGAGCTGGCCATTACATAGCCGCCCTGCCTTCTCTGCTGGCTCCATGGAGGGCCAGGCTTGGCCCTGCAGACACTCAGAGCAGCGTGATTCATTACCAGTCACACTTGGGCGCTTCAACTCCCAGGCAGCCTGTGTCCTGAGGTACTGACAGGTGGCCCTCTGCTGCCCGTGACCCTCACAGCCCTTGGGTGTCTTCTTTCTACTCTGGGGAAAGTGCTCAGCAGCCAGTATGTGACAAAATTACTGGCAGCAGTGGCAGGGAGAAGCACAGAAAAGGTGGGTACCGGCCAGTCATAGTCAACTCCAGCTCTCAGACTTGCTCCTGATTGGAACGTAAAACAGCAAGTGACTGTTGACTGGAAAATGCCACTTCTTTCAAAGCTGACACCTTCAAGTGGCCAAAGGCCACACAAGCAAATGATGGAAAACTTTTCAGTCTGGCAGGGAAAATGCTGTAGTCACACAGTTGAGGAAACTTGATATGATGTAAGATGTTCTGTCACTGGAGCTCTGAGCACCTAGAAGGCGTCTTTTAGCACAGGTTAGGTAATACTGTATTAGCAACATGATTCTAAGGTCCATTAGCATCCTCAGTCTCAGCGGTGCCGATAGGAATTCTACATCTAATGGTCATTCAAGAAAATGAAACTACTTATTTTGAAAGTTCCTGAGAAATTATATTTGTCAAATTACATGTGCCATGAGATCCTTGGTTCTTTTATATCCATAAATGCAATTGTTACAGTGTGCTGTGTTTTGGGGGCCTAATAATGTGGCTGTTCTATTTGTTCATGGTTGGACTCACTCTGTGTGACTGAATACTTTCTCAAACGTCCTTAGAGGTATAACACCAGGCCTCTGGCCTCAATGAGGGCGAGGCCTGCCATGGCGAGGAGCTGCCACAATCACTTGCCCTCCCCACTGGCTTCTCAGTGGGATGCACGCCAGGCAGTTATGAGAGATGGGGTGCATCCTCCCAGAGAGTTGGTACTGAAGGTCCGTGCTGGGCTTCTTGTTCAACACTGTCCAGATGGCCAGCCTCTCACAACTCAAGTCCCCAGAGGAAACCGCAGATGTTTTCCTGTGGTGCCCTCTCTCTCTTTCCTTCCAAAGCCCGATTCCAGAAAGAACTGGAACGTCACTCACAGGAGTCTGAGACCCAGACTCCAATGCACCATGACAGTGTTTCCTCTCCCCAAGGTGGTCTTTGTACCTGTGGAGAGAAACCCAGTATTTGCTTGGTGGATTCAGGATAAACCTGTTGCTCCGCTTTGAACAGAAGGAAAGGGAAGCTGGAACTACTAGTTTTGAAGTCTGTTTGGCTCAGTCCAGCTGATAGAGGTGGATGATAGTGGCCTGTGCACCTATGGGTTTAATGAGGAGGTAAGGCTGGGTGCTTTCTAGAAGCATAGCTTGGGAGGCTGGGCCTGAGGCCGCAGGTCACCTGGCCAGCTATGCCCAGCCCTGTTCACCAGAATCATCCAGGAAGCTGTTTACACTGCTGGCCTGGATTCAGCCCACACCTGCTGAACAAGGGCCCCTAAGGAGGCTCTGACCCAGAGATAGAATCTAAAATTACTTTATCTAAATTATCTAAACATAGTTACTTAGAGAGTAAGTCTAACCATGGACAAATATAACAGCCAGGTTATTTAGAGTCATAAAAGCACAGCACATTATGGCAACTGCGTTCACTGATATAAAAGAACCAAGGATTTCATAGCACATATAATTTGACAAATACAGTGTGTCAGGTATTCTATCTAAAATCATATTCTGGAATATATTCTGTCAAAGGAAGTTTCCTTCATTTCTATGTACAATCTAAATAAACTCTTAGAATTCTTCAGTTTTATATTCTTTCTGAGAAATCCATAGGTTTGGCTTTATGACTTGGTTTATAGGTTCAACCAATGTGCCAAACATTGTGTTGGGCAGTGGGCATACAAAGTGCTGCCCATGAGCTCACAGCCTGTGGGGGTGTCTATAAATCAACCTCTGTCACAGGCGTGTGCAAGGGCCTCAGCCTGGAGTTGGGACCTGGAGGCACGCAGAGGTCGATTCCCCATATTTGCCATGCTCAGTGGGGCTGAGACTGAATGCCTTAGAACAGTCACTTGCAGGCGGGGCTGATTGCACTCACTGGTCACAAGTCGGCCAGCTCGTTGTGCAAGGAAAGCAGCATGATTGTCGTCAAGGTGCAAAGTCCATGGCCAAATTTGACACATGGGCCTTGCCCATGACGGAGGCATTTTGTGTTTTTAGCAGGGTTGCTTTCAATCCAAATCAGCTTGGTCCCATCCTTGCCTTAGCTTTTACAAGAACCAGGAGGAGATAATAAATAATATAGCAGAGAGCCTCGAGCAGTGATGGGTTTAATCTAATTAGTGCCTGTTTAATGGTTGTTCTCTATTAGACATAAGTGTGCTTTGTGTGCACAGTAGTGTGACGCCTTCCCCTTTTCCAGGACTCTTCATGAGTATGTGCCATGGGTGTATATGCTCCTCTTGCATTTGGATATTTCTAATGGTAGCCCTGTCTACAGTCTACATAGGAAATACTGGGCTTTCTTGCATGGAAGGGGCTGGTGTATATTTTGGTGAGAAGGAATGTGAGCATATATAGAGTGCAGGTCTTTGCCTTAGGAAGGATACAGCTGTTCCTCTCTCAAGATGGAAACAAATGAGACAATACAAACCGGGTCACCAAAACAACAAAGGAGAAGAGAATTGGTTGAGCAAAAAACTGTCTATGTACCTTCTAAAGCATGTAAGGGATGTTTCCTGTATCTTCCTCTTTGCTTTCCAAAGCAAATCCTACCTGGAGGTGGCCAGCCAGGTCAAAGTGAGTCGGTGATTGTCAAGCTAGCTGCCCAAGTCCAAATGTGTGGTTAACAGTTCATGGCACACTCCATGTATGACAGTTGTCCACAGTTTATTTTTTTTTAATATATTTTATTGATTTTTTACAGAGAGGAAGAGAAAGAGCTAGAATCAGAAACATCGATGAGAGAGAGACATCGATCAGCTGCCTCCTGCACGCCCCACAGTGGAGATGTGCCCCTGACCGGAATCGAACCTGGGACCTTTCAGTCCGCAAGCCAACGCTCTATCCACTGAGCCAAACCGGTCTCGGCTGTCCACAGTTTATTGATGTTCGGTCATGAGTGTGTCCAGCGCTTGTCTAGAAGACCCCATCTTTCCAGGCCAGTCCTCTGGCTGGGCCTTCAGGAGCTTCACAGCCACTGTCACATTCTAAGTGGGGTCCACACAGTTGGCTACGTAAAATGCAAGGCTGCATTATTTTGAGGTGACCAAGCAGAATGGAGGCTGGTGAGGAGGGGAGTCGACTGTCACAGCCCCTGAGCTGTTCTCCGTGGTGCTCCGAGCTTTGATGCAGCAGATGCAGCTTTGCAGGCAACTCTCCAGCCTGAGCGCTGTAGCCTGAGGAGCCACTTGCCTTCTCTGAGTCCTCACTGCTTCTCTGGAGAGGCCGGAGTTGCTTTGCACCTCCTCACAGAGGAGAGTCTGGATTGGCTTGTCCTGTGTCTCCCTTTTCTCCCTGGGAACTGCTAAATGGCCTCAGACTGGAAACTTGCCCTCGGCTTGGAGTGGTATGGAGAGTTCTTCCGTGTTATCCCGAGTACTGTTTACCAATGTACACTGCAGGAACCCCGATAAGGTAGTTCTTCTCTCTCACTGCAGAGTTGCTATTTGAAAGATTTTTGGAGAAACCTCAAGTAATAATCAATCTGCAAAAGCATCTGTGCTGGTTGGTCAGTGAAGAAGAGGCACTTGCTTGTAATTCAGATAAATTATTTACAGATGATAAACCTGTTTGACTATTAGGGGATGAAAAAAAAATTTCTAGGGTTTTATTTTATTTTTATTTTTAAAATTTATCTTTATTGTAGGTATTACAGATGTCTCCCCGCCCCTTTTCCCCACTGATCCCTTCCTCCCTGCACCTGCCCCTCCCAAGCCTTAGCCACTATTGTCTGTGTTCATGGGCTATGCATATAAATTCCCCGTTAATCTCTCCCTTATCCCTCCACCCCCACCTTCCCTCTGAGATTCCACAATCTTCATGGTTCTATGGCTTTGGATCTATTTTGTTCATCAGTTTATTTTGTTCAGTAGATTCCACATAGGAGGAGTGGGATCATGTGATACTTACCTTTCTCTGACTGGCTTATTTCGCTTAGCATAATACTGTCCAGGTCCCTCCATGCTGTTGTGAATGGTAAGAGTTCCTTCTCTCTTATCGCAGTGTAAGTACTCCAGTGTGTAAATGTACCATAGCTTTTTAATATCTTGAAATCCCTGCAAATCAGTAAGAACTGAGGTGACATTTTCCATAGACAGTGGCAACTATTATTTCTAAAATACATTTGGAAATATAAAATAAGTACTCATTTATGTCTGTTGTCTTAAAGACCTGGGGGGAAATCCAGTGGCCTTTTGAAGGAAGGAAAATTATTGGGGCCAATTGCTCCAGTAGCAGTTTTTCTATGCTGTTTTTATATTTAAATAATTAGAGTATTTGCCACTTTAAAAAAAAAATAAAAACAAGCAGAGTTGGTCGTGAAATGTTTAGGAGAAATCGCTTAGGTGGGTGCAGCATAGCTTGCAGCAGGATGGTGCCATGTTCCTCATATTGAGAAAGCAGAACCTATTTGGGGTGAGGCAGAACAAGAAATGATCAAAGCCAGATGCTTTCCTAAAATTGTATTTTCAGTGCATTTATATGTCTGTTACAAAGTGTGCTACATGCTAAAAATATTTCCCTTTGTAGGTCAAAGGAAATTTCAGACGCATTGAGGGCTTCGTAGATCAGATGGATTTTCTTAAGAGCATTAAGGGCATCCTGGTTGTCATTATCCCTGGCTTTCCAATATGACATTATTTATGCCCCAAAAGCTTCACAATTTAATTCTTTAATTTCAGCCACTTTGTGGTCTTGAAAATGCATGGAAGGGAAGGCAGAGTCACATCAGAGCTGGGGACTAAGACTCCAGGGCAACAAGTGATAATGGGATTGGACTGGAGGGAGCAGCCTCACCCCCAACCACTTCCTGGAGGCAGGGGCGTGGCCCCAGGTCTCAGGCCTCACACCTGGGTACGTGTCCTCTAGGCCCTGGATCCTCTCTCATTCCTGTGTGCCTTTGCTTTTCATCCTCTGTTCAGCAAAGCCAGCTGTCGGCAAACTCATTAGTCAACAGAGCCAAATATCAACAGTACAACCAATGATTGAAATTTCTTTTGAGAGCCAAATTTTTTAAACTTAAACTTCGTCTAATGACACTTCTTCAAAATAGACTCTCCCAAGCCGTGGTATTTTGTGGAAGAGCCACACTCAAGGGGCAAAGAGCTGCATGTGGCTCTCGAGCCACAGTTTGCTGACCACTGAGCCAAGCAAAGATTCATTCTCTTTAAGATTCTTCTTGTTCACATTTATTACACAGTGGGCTTCTTCAGAGTTCTCAATGGGTCTCTCCTCCTCAAACTGTATTTTTCTTTTCTGAGGTTGATTTTGTAATTGAGGGATGTCTGCCTGGGTTGGGCATAAATGTTTCTAACAAATTAAGCTGTAAACGGGTCAATCCAAGAATGTTCAGCTCGTGTAACGCTCTATTAAATTGTATGTTCATTCAATTCTTCCATTTCCCCTTTCCCCCCCACCCCAATATATCGGTATACTGTTTACACATTAGGATGTCCAAAATGAAAGAAAGGCTATCACTTTTTGAGTAGAGTCTGTGCTAAGTTCATTGGACATAATAGTTATTTACTTCTAGTCACAGTTCTAGAAGGTACGCATTATCATTATACCCATTTTATAGATGAGGAAACAAATATAACTTAAAAGCCCACGTTATTAATTTTTACATTGGTTTAATTGCATTGTAGCTACTGGTAGGGTTTTAAGTGTGTTTGCATCTTGCACCTGGTCATGCTGGTGCCTCAGAGAATGTTGCCGAAATGCTCAGTTCCATTTTATGATCCTTTTGTAACAACAGCAGGCTTATTTTGAATGCATGGGACCAGAGAGGGAGTAATGTCCTCTGACCAGGCAGATCAGAGAGAGACCCTGCTTCCTCATGCCCACTCGTCCTTTGGGAAGGGACAGGTACTTGTTTGCAGTGCCTCAGACATGCCATGTCTCTGCAGGGGCCATCCGATGGCATCACATCTGTGTGGTGGCCAGGCAAGGCTCTTTATTACAATGTCACACATCAGTAACTTGAGACCTTTGAAAGATTATTCAAGTTCAAAATACCAGAAAGCCTTTTGTTTCAGAATGAGCATTTACTGGTCTACATGTGCCTTTGACTTCAGGTGCCATCTCATTTCATCCTCACAGATAGCATTCTCTCCATTTCACAGGATCAGAGAGGTGTGTGACATGCCCAAGGTCACGCAGCTTCTCGGTGGCAGGGAAAGAGGGTACCGAGGTCTGAGTTCTCATCATACATGGCTTTATGCACAAACAGGTCAGACACATTCTTGGAGCAGCACTTGAAAAGACAGAAGCATATTTGTTTGTTCATTGGCATGATTTTCAATTCCCTTGAACCTTAGAGAGTAAGGCAGTGAAATAAACGCTTGAAGAGCAGGTGTGCGTAACACAGACCACAGTATTTACACTATAAATTGAAATCCATAATCTGCTTTGAGACTGTTGAGAATCACAGGGTAAGTGTGTTCACAGTGCAAATAGGTCTTCACCCCTTTATTCATGAACCAAGAAGTCAGAAAGGACCAAGTGATTGTTAGGTTTTAAGAGAGTCTAATATACCTAATGTTGATATGAATATAAGTTAACTGGGTGGATTCTTAAATTCTGCATATTTAGGAGGTGTTTAAGGTGAGTCTAATAAAACTCTAGTGTTGTTTATGCTTCTTTTCCATCTCTCAGTCAACTGAGCGTAAAAGTGGTGTTGTGTGCAGAATGGCTGGGCTTATCCCTAGAAGAAAGGAGTTATGTTTGGTATCTAAAGAACAATAAGAGTTTGCTGCTTGACTGATCAATGCTGGATCAAGTTCACATTCCCCACTCCTACTCTCCCACCTACACACTCAGGGGGTGGGGGTGGGATGGAAGCAGGGCCCAGGGGGGAAGGACAGATCCTTGCTTCACAGAGAGGGAGGGAGACATGAGTGGGCTGTCCTAATATGAACACAGCTGGGCCTGGGCAGCATTCAATGTGAATTTAATCCCCTGCTGGAGGAAACCTCCCACAAAAGGTAAAGAGATTAGCAGCCAATCAATTGGGCCCTTCCCATTGCTTTCCCTGGAACACCTCTTACATAGATCTAAATGTTTGGTGAACAGACATTCTGGAAAACAGCTTTCTCAGATACTGTTTTTATTTGGTTCAGCCACCCCACTCCCAACTGTGCTGAATTTCACTTATGTGTGTGTGTGTATGTATGTGTGTGTGTATATGTATGTGTGTGTGTGATCTTCTGATTAGAGGTAGGATTATTTAGGCTCATTCCTCTTTGTTGCAAATTGTGTCTTCATTGGGTACCTTTGAGAGGCCAGATCACAGGCAACCCAGTCTGAGTGCCAAAGTTTTAAAAAATAGACAAGCTAGAAAAAGAACAGTGGTCATGCTGGGGGTCACAGACTCCTGAAACCCCCTCTCCTTTAAAGGGCTCCTGTGTGCACTACCATCTTAGGGCATGGCCGAGGGACCTCTCTACATGGATATCTGCTTTCCATGCAGTGAAATGTCAATGCAGACGTTTGTGATTTTAAGTAATTAGTAATATCTTTTGGAAGTCATTTCCAGAACAGTTGTCCTGTAGCATCAATGTACTGTGTCTTTTCTAAACAAGGAAGTCCATGTGGTTAGAGCAGAGTGCCCAAGACTCAGAGGAAGTTTAAACTGGTGGCGTCCTGCATGGCATGGTAGCTTTTGCACACAGTGAAGGGTCTCTTGCATTGGTACATACTATCCTCTAATCCTAGCCATCAGTTTCCAAAAGCAAAATGTTCCAGGAAATGGGCGGCTGTTGACATTATTAGATCACTAGTGGCCTGGTGCACAAAATTCATGCACATTAAAAGGGGATTCATTAGAGGAAATATTTTAATAATGCTACTTGCCCTTTCTCTATAATAGAAATGTCAGCAATGAAAGAAAATTAGTAAAATGTATATGAAAATCTTCCTCCTGTCAGAGTCTGGGGTGCACTGTGGGACCCAAAGTCAAGTCCCCACCCACCCACCCACATGTGCCTCAAAATCCCGACTGGCTGCCCCCTCCCACCCCCCATTGGGCTAGATTCAGACCTTGCTGGTTCCATCCTTGTCAAGCCCCACTGGGCAGAGGGTGCAGCCTCAGGTTCCCCCATCAAGCCCTGCTAGGCAGGGGCTGGGGAGGAGGGTGGCCTCAGGTCCCTTGGCCCGGGGTGAGGGGAGCAGCCTGAGGTCCCCTGGCCCAGCACCTTGAGGTTCCCATCAAGCTCCACCAGGCGTAGGTCTCGGCCTGAGGTTCCCTGTCAAGCCCCACCAGCCAGGGGGCATGGCCTCAGGTCCCCTGGCCCAGAACCAGGGTGGAGGTTGCAGCCTCAGGTCCCCTGGCCTGGTGCTGGAGTAGGGGATGAGGCCTAAGGTCCCCCGGCCTGGTGCCAGAGCAGGTGGTGTGGTCTGAGGTCCCCTGACAAGCCCCACAGAGGTGGGGTGGGGGGCACAGCCTCAGGTCCCTGCTGATTGCTCATTAAGGCTCGTTACGGGAATTTGGCCTCCACTGTGGGTGCCACCATCTTTGTGATGGAGTGATGGTCAATTTGCATATTTATTCTTTATTATATAGGATTGTCTGTAGGGGATAACTAGGCAACACCGCCTTCCAGGTCAGCTCTACATTCAGATTTCCTAAAGACAAAGATCCAGACCATATTAACCAGAACTTTAAAAGAAACCTAAAAAGTGAACTATCCATTTATCCTTGCCTCCTCAGTGTGTTGAGATCTCCCACATCTTCTTAGTATGTATGCATGACTACTCTTCCCTAGAGTTTATTCCCAAGTATAAGCTATAAGAAATGCCATGTGGGTCAGCCTGACAGCCCAACCCACCCAGAGCTGTGACTGCTGTCTGCCCAAGGGGACTTACTGGAAGAAGACATAAAAGATGGTTGGTTGTCTTCTGTGGCAATTACCTTGAAATTTTGATGATTGCCAAATATTTGGAATTTCTTCAAAATAACATGTTAGAGTTGGATCATCATTAAAATTATCTAAACCAGTGATTCTCAAAACTGGCTGCACATTGGAATATTGGGGGTGGGGGTGGGGTGGGGAGAACTTTAAAGAAAGACCGACACCTGGTTCCCACTCTTGGAGATGGGAAAAGATAAACAGGTTGGACCTCTTCTCTGAGTTTCGGGCACCATGCTCTGGAGCAGTGGTCCTATAAGGACCACTGGTGGTCTATGAGGCCTGAAAGGTTGGTGACCACTGACTGCTCTGGAGTGCAGCCTGGCAATCTTAACAAGCAGTCAGGAGAGGGAACCATGATCCAAAGCCAGTCCTGCAGAATTTTTTCACCTGTGAAACTCTTTAAGGTTTAGTTTCATGAATGTCAAGCTCCTATAAAGAACTGTAGTCAGACAGGTGTTGAGGGAGATAGACTGCTATCTGCTTTCTAACCTGGTTGTTTCAGCCACCGGTTGTGTTATAGAGTTGTATTTCCTAGGCTGTGTTTTGATATGCAGTTTATCTATCTACATAATAAGCAAATATGTCAGAGCAAGAAGGTCATGGTAGGTGGCCCTAAGTTCTGGTACTGGAGTAGAAAGAGCACTACATTTTTAGACAGGAGACTGATGGACCACACAATATAGAGCCCTAAAGGCACTAAGATCCCTGAGACTCCGTGTCTCTGTCCTGGAGATGGGTCTGTACAGAACATGGATGAGTAGTTGGCATGGGGAAGCACTTTGTAAATGGCTCTTTGTGGACTGGGCAGTCTGGGTCTTCCCATCAGTCGGAATCCCCTGGTCTCACATCCATGTAGCACGTTAGTACTTTTTGGTCTTTAATTCACTTCCCTCCACTTGCAATGATGTTGTTTGCCTCTAAGTTCCAGGAGCCTGGAATTTGATAACCAGCTCCTCCTTTCGTCCTCTTGTAAGCACACACATCACACAGCATTTGATCTTGACAACTCTGTGAGAAAGAGGCTGAGAGAGGCCACACCGCTAACATTGGCTGAGGCTGGGCTCCAACCCAGACAGGCTGGCAAGCTCGTGGGCCACGCGCAAACTGCCTGGTCACAGGACTCCTGGGGACAGGGATGGTGTCCTGGTCCCCTCTGTGTTCACAGGGCGAGTGTTCCACTTTGGGGAAGCCACCGAGTTTGTTTACGTGACTAGCCCATCCATATGTCCGATTTACATTCCTCTCCCTGCAACCCAAACCCCTTTCCTCTGGTTTGATATCAAAAGAGATAAAACACTTGGTTGGTTAACATTTTTATATTAGTCCACATGATGTTGGTATAGTATTATATTTAATTTTTGTTTTATTTTAAGAGTCCTTTTTCTTGAATATTGTAAGTATTCAATGTTGTTAATAGAGAGATATATTGGGGACTAGAAATTTTTCCAGATCCCCCTAGCCACTCAAAAAGAAAATTAAAGAAAGAAAAAATAAACCCAGAATATTTTATTTATTCATACTCCTCCTTGTACAAAACATTGTTAAGGCAGCTTCCAAAGCAAAATATAGCATGATAAAAAATAAATTAAAACAAGGAAAATGAAGCAACATGAAATATTGGTAGGAAATATGTGGGGGCCAGGAATTAAATTAGCATATAGTCCGCACCTCTGAGGTTACTGCACCGGCTTCAGGGAGGGCCAACTGCAGAGCTCAGGGGTAAAACCAGCGCAGCCCAGGCCCAGCTGCTCCTGACGCTGAGGCCAGAGCAAGTTTTTGCCATGAGTCCTCACAGAAAAACCTTCCTTAATGTAATAAACAACCCTCCAAAAACATCTCTATATGGGGCTGTCCCTTATAATGCACCTCAGGAAAGGTTGATGGCTTCTTACAGAATTCAGGGCACTGGCCAGGCGCAGCCCACGCAGCTGTAAGGCACTCTCCTGATCTGAGGCGCTCTGGCAGGAGTCTGGGCCTCAGGAATATCTGTGAATCTCCTGACAGCTGATGTGTGTGGGGAATGGGGGCACTGTGTTTGCTGTAGGTGTTTCTCTCCAGGGAGCCAATAGCTGACCCCTAAGGCTTCATCAGATTCCCAGGGCGTGGGGTAGGTGGGTGGTAATGGGGGAGTGGGAGTTAGGGGGAGTGTTGGGGGATGTTAAGGAAGGGAAGAGCAAGCTCTGTAAAAGGTGTCCAGCAATAGGGACTTCAGGGTCATGGGTGCCCAGAGGCAGAGGTTCTGCCAGCCAGGCCCCTGCGGAGAAAACCATGCTTTCTCTCGACTTCCAGTAAGAGGTCCATTTGGCAGGGCCAAATCCTCTTCAGAAAGAAATCCAGTGTTCATTCTAAGACAGGCAACATGACCAATAGTATAAATTATATATATAGTTTTTCTAAAGTCAATTAGCAAGATATCATAAAGATTACATTTAAATAATAGAGCCAAATTTAAAGACATAAATATTTTATAACGTTGCCACTAATCCTCATTTGTTATTACTTGCAACTTAAACAACCTTGATTTTATTTCCAGATGTGTAGACTCTTACTTTTTTGTTGTTGTTAATCCTCACCCGAGGATATTTTTTCCACATTGGTTTTTAGAGAGAGTGGAAGGGAAGGAGGAACGGAGGGAGTAATGGAGAGAGAGAGAGAAAAAAACATCAATATGTGAGAGAGACATGGATTGGTTGCCTCCTTCATATACCTGACCAGGACTGGGGATTGAATCTGCAACCCAGTACATGCCCTTGACTCGAATCAAACCCTAGATCCATCAGTCTATGGGCCAACACTCTAACCTTTAAGCCACATCTTCCAGATCTAGACTCTTTAATTCACCCAAATATATGTTGGCTATAGAGCCCTCTAAAGGTAGCCAAGGCTTCAGGACCTGTCTACCTTGTTTGGTATTAAACGTTGTTGTTGTTTTTTTACTTCTTATAGTCACAGTTTTCCCTCTGCTGTGCCCAGGGTAGTGTGATTTGCCATCTGAAGTGGTTTAGTCCAATTAACGGGCCCCTTGTCTGCCCTCCCAGCCTGCAGGTTGAACAGGAAGGTGAGTTGTTGCTCCTCATGCCACCTGCTGAACCTCATCACAAGACAGGAGTCATTTCTTCTCCACTAAAATCAGAAGAAAGCAGAAAAAAAGGCTTTTCCTTCAAGAAGTAATCTCCAACCACTAGGCATTTCCCTCTAGAACTGCTGGGTTCCAACTGCTTGCCTGCCTGCCTGCCTGCCTAATTGCCCCTAACCACTTCTGCTGGCCAGCCTGATCACCCCTTAACCACTCCCCTGCCAGACTGATCAACACCCAACTGCTCCTCTGCTGGCCTGGTCACTTCCAACTGCCCTTCCCTGCTGGCTCAATAACCCCTAACTGCCCTCCTTTGCCAGCCTGGTTGCCCCTAACTGCCTGCCCCTGCTGGTTTATTTGCCCTCAACTGCCCTCCCTTGTAGGCCTGGACACCCCTAACTGCCCTCCTTTGCCAGCGTGGTCACTCTTAACTGCCCTCCCCTGCTGGTCTGGTTCCCCCCTCAACTGAGCTCCCCTGCAGGCCTGGTCTCCCCCAATTCACCTCCCCTGCAGGCTTGGTCCCACCAACTCCCCTCCCCTGCCGGCCTGGTCACCCTTAACTGTCTTCCCTTGCCAGCCTGGTCATCCATAACTCCCCTTCCCTGTTAGTCTGATTGCCCAAAACAGCCCTCCCATGCAGGCCACCTTGTGGTGGCCATCTTGTGTCCTCACGGGAGCTGCCATCTTGTGTGTTGGGGTGATGGTTAATTTGCATATTGCTTTTTTATTAGATAGGATAATGTATGAAATATGGTACATCAATTTTAACAAATGTCCCACAGGAATGCAAGATATTAATAATAAAGGAAACTGCCCTAGCTGGTTTGGCTCAGCTCAGTGGATAGAGAGTGTCACCTGCAGACTGAAGTGTCCCAGGTTCAATTCCTGTCAAGGGCACATGTCAGGGTTGTGTGCTCGATCCCAGTAAGGGATGTGCAGGAGGCAACTGATCAGTGATTCTCTCTCATCATTGATGTTTCATCTTTCTCTCCCTCTCCCTTCCTCTCTGAACTCAATAAGAATATATTTTAAAAATAATAATAATAAAAGGAACTCTGTGCCTTCTATGTAAATTTTTCTAACTATAAAAAATAAAGTCTCTTAATAAAAAATGAAATATTGTAAATAACTATAAAAGATAAGCACTTTATAGGAAATAAACAGGATGCTATTAGGAAGAATAGTGGGGTGACATAATTTGGATTGGGGAATGAGGAAGGACCTTTCTGGAGAAGAGTTGTTTAAGACCAGAACTAGAGAATACTGTAAATAGGGCCTGACCAGGCAAAGAAGAGAAGGAAACATTTCCAGTAGCACAAAGTGATCATTTGAACTACCTTTGTAAATGTCATTCATGTTTCTCTGTGGAGGATGCATTGTGGGAGTGAGTGGGGTGGGAAGACAAGAGTACAAAGGAAACACATTAGGAGGCAATTAGAATGGACCAGCACTTTTGCTATCCACTCAAAGTATTAGGAGAGCACAGCACAGTAGGATATTTCCTTGGCTCAGCTTATGCCAGAAACCCTCAGGTTCAGTTGCTGGGTGTTAGGAAGGAGACTCAGTGGCAGCAAGATGGGGTTCATAGGTCTCAGTTCCTAAGGTCTTTTCAGTGGCTCAAAGGAATTTATAGTGTGAGGAATTATTTTGTGTGTGTGTGTGTATGAGAGAGAGAGAGAGAGAGAGAGAGAGAGAGAGAGAGAGAGAGAGAGAGAGAGATACCAAGAGAGAGACAGAGATTGAGAGTACAACCAGATGAGATTTACAAGGGGGAAAAAAAGCTTTCAAGTATTTACTCAGGTGTAACAACAGATTTTTATAGAAGGCTGTATAAGATTTAATTTGCAATAGTTATCTTTATTTCTGCTACTGGATTGTTGGAAGTTATTTTGGTTTTGTTTTTTCAAAGACTACTTGTTTTCATATTGTTGATAAATCAACAGTTAAGAAAGGTCCGTTTAGGTGGGGCACTGTTTTAGCTGATCAATAGTGAACTGTTCTTAGGGATGGTGAATTCCCAAGGAAAACAACTTCAGAGTACTTGTCAGCCTGTAATATATTTCTGTAGATTCTGGAACTGTTATTAGTAGCATGGAAGCTTAAATAGTTAAACGGTTTATTTCCATGAAAAATTAAGTAGCCCTGTAATTACATAATCTGCTTCATCATTTGTCAGTTTTACCTGCCTATTGAAATGTGCACTTGAGAGTTGCAAGACATTAACTATTTTTATGCATTTCTTTTACAGAACACTCGAATGTGCCGTTTATACATTATATACAAGAACATTTGCTCTCTGAAAAAATCTTTAGCAAATTGGCTTGCATTTCATAGCACTTAGCTAATACGGATACAAAATGGTCACTATGTTTATAGTATAAATCTTATAGTTTTTGTTTTCAGTATTCCTGGAAACACTAAGTCAAGAATTCCCCATTTGACCAGATCTGTTGTTTATTTTAGGAAATATAAGTGCGCCATCAATGTAATTTTAAGTCGTTCACTTGTGAATATGGGATGAAGAAGTAAAGTTTTCCACTGTGATGTCTCTATTAAGAAGCTCCTCTTTGTGTAAAAGAGTCCATGACAAAGTTCCTTCTATTTAAAGTAGTGAGTTTGATCTTGGCTTTGATCTAAAGCTTTTGATCTTGAAAGAAGGATGGAGTAGCAATAAAGAGAGGGCAAGGCAGATTTTCTTTAAAGAAATGCGATAAAGTTAAAGTGCTGGTCAGGCTCAGCGAACGCGTGCCCCAGCCTGGTTCAGCCCATTTCGGCTTCGGATGTGAAGAAAGCCTTTCTGGGATCCGCGGGAAAAACTTAGGACATTACACATTTTTGTAAACGAAATGCAAACCTTTCCTTTAATGATGAAAACAGACTGTCCGCCTTTCAAGCTCTCCCGAATCGCTCTGACAGTTCATGGGCAGTGCGTGTGCCGTGCGGGCTGTGCTCAGGGTGCATGGGATGCCGCGACGCGGGGCGAGCGAGGGCTCCTTTTCTACTACCCCAGGGAGATCACCTGCCGCCGCCCCGAGTCCTGAGGAGCCCTTGGAAAACGCCTATTTGATGGCGTCTAAATGCATTTCTGGAGAAAACTCCCTTAGGAAAGTTCCTTTCCCCGGCCAAGGCCATCTGGACACTTGGGTTTCTGACCAGAAGAACGAGTTCAGACTGGCCGCGGGCGTGCGAGCGCTTGTTGGCGCGCGGGCAGCGCTTCTGCTCCCAAGGCGGCCACCAGACCCTTTCGCGGGTAGGCAGTGCCCGCGGCGGTGGGGCCTGGGAAGGTGAGGCGTGCGCACCCCGAGCGGTCTGCCCGTAGGAAGGCGCGGCGCGCGGGCGCCGGCCAGACCGGGGGACGCACGGGGGGCGCAGAGAACAATAAAATCGCTGGCGCGCCGCGGGGGCGGGGGCGACCTGCGGGGAGCGGGAACGGCGCCTATACCTTTAAGGCAGGCCCCGCCCCGCCCAGTGCCCGCCTGCCGCCCGCGCCGCCGCTCCGGCCCCGCGCTTCGCCGGGCCGCTCGGCGCCTTAGGTGTTGCGGGCCCCGCGCGCCCGGTTCTCTCAGCCGGGCGGGCCGGGCTCGGGCTCCGACGCTCCCGCTCCCACTCTCACCTACGGCGGGAGAGGTCGGAGGTCAGCGCCGAGGAGGTGGGCAGGCGGGCGGGAGGAGGCCGGGGCGACTCCCGGGGTAAACTTGACTGTCCCCTTCCCCCCGCAGCCCTTGCAGACGGAGCGCCAGGCCGGGGCGGAGTGCGGGCTCGAGCGGCAAGTGGGCGCAGAGGTGAGTGCGGACGGCGCGGTTCCTGCACCCCTTTCTCCAGAGTCGGTGGGTCCCGCGCCGCCCGGTGCGTGAGCTGGCCCCAGCCTGGTTCGGGGTGCCGGCTCTGGGATGGCCGCCCGGGCCTGAGATGGGAGGGAGCGTGGAGGAAGCGGCCGGGCAAAGGTCACGGCCTCGTCGCGCCGCACACCCGCGCGCCCCGAGGCCCGCCGCGCCGGGCGCTCCCCAGGTGAGCCTGCGGGGCTGCGTGGCGAGCCGGGGAGCGTTCCTCACGCGGAGGGAAGGCGCTCGGGACCTGTGGTCCTGTTTCAAATGCTCTGTGGTTTTTGAACTTCAGGTCGCGAAATGGAATCGAGTGAACCGGAGACCCCGAAAACGGAAAAGAAGAGGGACCGAAGAAGTGTTTGCAAAGGTAGGGGTCCCCTGAAGAGGGCACTGAGTGGGGTTATTGATAAATCTCCCTCTCCGCCCTGAGGACTTGGCACAACATTGGAACTTTTTTTTTTTTAAGTTTAAGTTAAATTTACAGTAGACCGAATTTACACGGATAGTTCTGTAAAAATATTGGCTGGTAATCCTAATGATTGTCAACATACTGTACTATGTTGTCATGAAGTAAGAGTGGGCCGGGATGGAGTTTTGTTTCAGCATCAAGTAGAGCAAGTGGGACATAAGTAGGTTCTAGTACCATAGGGACCAGTAGTATTTTTTATGGCAGTGTTCAGGAACCCCTATAAAAGGGGGAATCTTCTGAGTAAGTCACCCACAGTGTGGGGCTTCTCTATTTGGTTGTGACAGATACAGTGGCACACTCCCTCTTTTAGGTGTTGGAGTAATCTCAGAGAAGCTGGAAAGAGAAGCTGAAAAAAGTGGATTACTTTTGTTAAGCAAACAAGACATTTATTTTTCTAAATTTAGAATTTCAGTTACTTTGCAGAAGTTTGACTACCTATTTCTCCTAAAATTGTATCAAGTTAAAGCGTGACATGTTATTGTAATAAGTATTGTGAAATAAGGTAAGTAGTCAAAACTCTCAAAAATGAATAATGTTACAGCAGACAGGACTGTTGCTTTTTAAAATTATTCGATGTACTGTTTTTTGATTCTTGATAACATCAAGGGATTAAAATAGTGGTGTGTTGTTTTTCTGCTGCTAGATGTATGATGAATCACTCCTGATTCTGAAGCCAAATTCTTGCTGATAGCATTGCTGCCAACTTCTGTAATGTGTTGCCTTAGTATGGGCATTGCAGCGTCCGAGAATGTGCACAAAGCACATCAGAATGAAGGTGATACTGAAGTTCCAGAGTGCGTTTAAGGATACCAAGGGCGGCCTCTCAGAGAACTGGGAAAGGAGTGGAGTCATCTGTAGCTAGACATTCAGCATGTCAAAAGTGATGCCCCAGCTTTTCCCTTTCTAAATAAAAAAGGGCCATATATGTCCCTTCGTTGAAACAATAATAGCACAAGTTGTCATTTTGAACAGACTTGAGTTTTCTGATCATATCTCAGCATGTTGAGGTAGGTTGTGTTTGTTGAACTTTCATGGTCTAGATGATTTTAAAAATGTTTGTGAGTTGATGAAGGAGATCATAAAATGTCCAAAGGAGGAAAAAGAATTATGGCTTACTTAGTATAGTAAAACAGTGTTTCCTAGTTATTCTTTTTTAAACCAAAAATAAGATTGCCCAAACACATAATGTATCATGCATATAGAAGGGGAAGCCATTATCTGTCACTACCAAAATCTGTACTTGAGGTAACCATGTCTGCGACACCCATGATCTGAGAATGAGCCAGGGCCGTGGGGGGAGACAGGAATTTTCCTCCCAAGAAAATAGTTCTTCTCTGAGCATTCTCCTTGAGAGAAGATACTGTGTTGAAGTTTATAGGGAGAATACACAATTCCCTCTTAGAAAACGTGGATAGCAGTCTTACAGAGGATATGAAAATGAAGTAGGTTGGGGGCAACATGCTGAACTACCTTTCAAGGAAAAAAGCTTAAAGCTCACACGTTGAAGATAGAAGTGGCAAAAAGGGGAACTTTCAAAGTTGTGTCAGAAAATAATTTTTTAGGTGTCTCCAGTCTTTTCCCCTTGCCCACTGTTTGCCTCTGCCATGCCCAGGAGAAGGTTTGCAACTTGCTGAGGCGAAGCATGCAGTATTTTCAAGGGCAAGGTGAAAGGCAGTGCCATCAGCACAACAAGGGCACTAGCCCACGTTCCAAAAGGCACAAAAGCTGTCCTGCCGAGGTGTCCCCCGATTGCCCCAGTGTCCATTCCAAAATACAGATGGAATTCTGTGTGCAATGGGTATTCAAACCCCAGTCGTGTAGTAATCTTTTGCTAGGATTTGAACCTGTTATTAGTGGTAATCTAGGTAGAATTACTGTTGAGTTTAGTATGTTTAAATGTCTGCCATGCCATAAGTGAAGTAGATTAGTGAATTTCTCCTTTTTCATGCATCCATTGTATTTTGCTACGACATGAAAACTATGATCTTTTCTTTGCTATTCGCTGCATATTACTGTAAGATAAGAGCCTGGATTTGAGTCATTTCTGGTAGGTGTACATTTTAGATCTAGCTGTTTTCTTTATTTGCCTGCTTTGTTTTCTTGCCCTGTGTCTACCCCATGGCCCACCTCCCCCATCTCTGTCTGCATCTTCAGGACTCACACAGGATTCAGCTCAGCTGAATGAACTTGGTTAACTAGTCTGTTCAGCTCTGCTGGGGTCACAGTATTTTCCCTCAGATGTTTACTGCTTTGTGGGAAGCAGTCTCTGTCCTACATGAGGAAGGAGAATAGCAATGGTGCAAGGCCAGGGTCTGGAACTGGCCTGGGGCGGCCAATTGTGTATGAGACTTGTAATCTTAAAGACCATATTGGTATTCCCCCTTAAAGAAAGGTGCTAAGTGGAAGGCACAGCCTGATGTAACTTGAAATACTATACGAGTTGAGTTCTTCAGTGAACTCTGAAGGGGAAGCAAAATAAACTTACCCTGTGCTCAGCTGTGGGTTAAAATAACGAATAATGAAATAAAGTAAACTGGGTGAACGAGAGGTATCACCAGAGAAGCAATTTGAAATGCTCTCTGGACTTCCCTGGTCTGTTCACTGTGTGCCATTCCCACCCTCCCCCACGCCTGTACTCTCCTGTTTCTATGCTGTGCCACAGATTTTCATCTTTCTGAAAACACATCACTCCTTTACCCATCTTCTAACTTCTTTGACATTTATTTCCATTTTACTTCATCAGATTTTGGTGCTTTCCATGGGTATAACTGAATTCCTTTATACGTGTTTTTTTTGTTTTCATTTTAAATTACAAAAGTCATCTGTTTTGCTTCTGTCTTTGGGTACTTTCTCCTTACATTCTGATATTATTCTTTTTCCATTATTTTGAGTTCCTTTTATTTAGTTTGAACAGTTTGCGTAATAGAAAGGCAAGGAGAGCATGAACAACTGCACAAAGAACATTTAGGATGAATGAATGGGTCAGCCTGTTATGCAAGGGCCGGTGAGACAGTGGGGACTGCAGCAGGGAGTCCAGAGTGTGTGATTTTAAATCCAGTGTTAATAGATTTTACTAAATGGCTATCAGTTTTTGAAGAACAACCCACATTTTTTTTCTGATGTATCTTTAACTGAGTCAAAGACAATGTAAATTACCCATCACATTAAAAGATTAAGGAATAATATAATGTTCTTTTAATAAATATATACATGTAAAATACAGTTTTGAATAATTCTTTAATAAGTATTCTAAGGATTAGGGATAACTCGAATAATATTTTATGAAATTATGTATTTGAAGAAAATATATGAATGGCATATATTTCCTTCCTTTAAAAGAAGAAAATTTCAGTGTTCAGATCTAAAAGAAACACTCTTCCTACTTTATGCATCTCTGATAATATATGGGGAATAAACTTTAAAATACTAATTTCTGGTTATCAATAAGAATTTATGGTGATGCCAGAAACTGTCATAGGTATACTCTTAAAACATTGAAAATTGAACAATATTAAGGTTGTCCATTATTATTAACAGACATACTTTGTGTGTGTGTGTTTGGAAGCAAGTGATCTTGGCAAGGATGAGGAGTTGGGCCTCTGCTACGATTAGTCACAAAGAATACTAGGTGCAGGGTTCCTAGGGAGAGCACCCTTTAAGGTCACCTTAATTATTCTTTTTTGCCAGGATCTCTTGAGCAGAAAATTGCTTAAAATTTGGTGACATTCCCCTTTATATATCAAGTGAAACAAACATCCAGAAAGAGGGTTGTGCAAGAGTGGACTTTATAGTATTTAGTGGCCATTTTAGTTGGAGCGCAATGATAAATTCTATTTTCTGAGTCTTTGAGGGGAAAAAAAAAAATGCCAGACTGGTTTCTATGTGGTAATATCCTTCCTAAATTCTGGAGTTTTGTCACTCAACTTTTATTCATTTGTTCTTTTCACACACTTGATTATGAACTGCAATCAGTGATAATCTTCATATGAGTAATAATAATTCATGGAAGATTTTTAAAATTATATTTTAAAACCAACTTGGTTTATGCTATTTTACCACATTTATTGCTTCTAGAAACTTTTTATACATTTTAAGAGAATACTTTTATTATAATTCTAATATTCAAATACTATGATAAAAGTAGGTGCAAGTTATTTAATTGAGTGCTTTATTACTGTTTGCCTTTTGTGGCAAAGGTGTGTTTTATGTTTGGTTTGTGATTTCTGGAAAACGATATTTAATACAAGTTATCGGGCTTTTTCTTGAATCCATAATAGCAGACAGCAACCGTGTTAGGCTTGACTCCTGACTCGACAGACAGGCTGCAAAGCTTGGCACAGTGGCATGGATGACTTCAGGGAGTGCTGAACCAAGGGTCCCTTCACTTCAAAGGAACTCCCTGTGGTTAGCAGAATGGCGGGCCTGGACAGCCTCTCTTCCAGCTCAGGCGGCCTTTCCCAGGCATTGGTGCCCTGGCCTCTTCTCAACAGTGCTCTTGCCCTGTGAAAATTCATAACTAGCCTACATTTATATAGCTGTAATCTCACAATAGCTTCATTGATACTTGATCTCCATACAAGAGCTTTATGGATTCTACTGAGTCACAGCTTTTGAGGCATCAGCCACCTTCCCTGGAACCCTTCCTGCTTGAGAGTAGCTTTGTGTCCTGTGTTGTTCTGATTGTGCTTTCAGATGACAACTTACTTGAGTGATGGGGGAGGCAGAGTAATTTATTAAAAGTAATTGCAAAGAAACCAACAAAAGGAGTAATTACAATGTTGCTAATGTGCAGTTTGTTATTTTATTGAAATATTTAGAACTTGGTCTTGGTCCTTTTTTTTTTCCTTGTAAATCCTTAACAGATACATAATTTATTAAACTCCATACTGAGGTCTCAAGTTGGATCTGGTTTCATAAAATCTTGGCTTTTTTTTTCTTTCTCTACCCTTTTTTTAAAGCTGGAACAAGGGAAAATTGCTAACAAAATGTTTTTGGTAGTCTCAGGAAGGAAGTCTGATCTGTATTATTTTATTTTATACCATTACATTTTCATCTGTTGATTTACTTTTTTTTTTTAAGTATCTGTAGTTAAAAAATATTCTGAGAAATCTGAATGTACTAAAATTTCTTGCCATTTTCAATTTGCATAACGGGGAAAAAGAATAGCCATCCACTTACCCTCACACACACTTATTTACATATATTTTAAAGAGAACTATTCATATAATAATAGCTGACTCTTGTCATGTGTCAAGTACTGTGCTGCTAAGAGCTTTCCACCAGCTCATGTAAAATTGTACATTAAAATAGTGTCACAAACCAGTAGTGTGATATGAGGTGTTGTAGACTGAGTCAAACCCTTTATGAAAGTAGGCGAGGTGCAAGCAAATCAAGTAATGGCTGTAGAAAAGAATGCTTTAGGCAAGATGTAAAAATTCTTCTTCACTCGGGCTCAGCCCTAGACCACCAGCATAAAGCATACATTTCTAAATTAGGAAAATCCCAACCGGCAGTGTATTTTGAAAGCACTTGAAAGTGTGTAGGTAATTACACTGTTGTTGATTTTAGCCGAGTTGATGCCAGCAGCCATCAACTCTCTCATGCCATGGAAGATGAAAGGCATTTTAATATAAAGCATGGATTTGGATGGAAAGGGGAGGCAGGCAGAGAAAAAATTTGTGACTTTTTAGTTACTTTTATAGGAAGCATAAGTTACGTCCCTGTGACAAAAGGCTTTACTTGGCAATCATTCTCATCTTAGGCATTTTAATGAGCTGCGGTTTTATGCCTGGTGTCGTATGGCACTAATAAGATGCATTGTTTTACTAGCACCTACTGGTGTGGGGATACTGTCGGGCCTGTCATGGTTTCCATTAATCGTCTGTTTTAGGAGACCGACACGACCACTATCTTTAAGTCTAGCAACATGTATTTCACTGCACACAGAAACAGTGACACTCAGGCCTGGGGTCACCCATCCTTGGAAAGGACTGATCCCCTGCAGCCTTGATAAATATTTGTTGAATGAATTAGATGAGTGACTCCTCAAAGTGACATTCACCTTATAAAATCATATTTGGCTACTGTATTGAAAGGTTTTGATGTTCAGGTTTTTACTTCCTTATGTTGTTCTTTCATGATGGGCTTTCCTGGCTTTGGCGTGGGCCCGCTTTCCCTGCTTCTGTGAAGGGAGCTCTCAACCAGGGAGCCTCTGCGTGCACTGGGCTCTTCGAGTTTCCACTTGACTCTTGCTTTCATCTGAAGATCTGTTGTTTAATAGCCCAGTTCAGCCAATTTATGTTAATTACAAAATTAATGTTTGACCTTGATTCTTTCCTATAGTTTTATGCTATCTTTTTTTTTTCTTCCCCGTTTTTTTTTTTTTTTCGGGAAGTCTGATATTTTTGTTTCAATGGTTATTTTGATATAACATAGTTTTGCTCTCGTGTTCCCTCTCCCTCCCACCCCGTGTTTTGTTTTTTTGCTGTGAGAAATAATGAAATTAGATATTAACCATCCCTTGTCCTTTACCTCTTTAACTTGTATTATTGACTTGAAATATTGTCTCTTTACTTCCAGATAAACACTTTTAACACAACCAGCAAGATTTTGTGTTTCTCATATTCCTCCTATTTCCCTCCCCCGATTTTGTGTGTTAGCTGCACTACATTTACAATGTCAGAGCATGTAGACACTTTGTGCTATACTGAATCTTTTATGAAATCACTTAGTTTTAATTCTGCAAGTAAATCTATATTTAATGCTCGTCATGTACCCTTTGTTGCTTTTCACTGTGGTGTGACGCTGGTTCCGGAGGGTAGTCTCTGGAGCGGCTCAGGCGGCTGCTTCCTGAGCTTGCGTTTCACAGGTGTGTGCTCTTCATAGGAGAGGTCAGTTCAACGAGACAGAATCCTTTGCTCATAGGTCTTTTTTTAAGCATCTTAAATATGTTCATTCATTATCTTGAGTAAAGTCTGATACTGGTCTCATTTATTTCTCTGCTCTTTTCTCCTGGATGCCCAGATCTTTTTCCTTAAATTCCAATTTTTTCCCTCTAATACAGTGGTTTTCAATGTTCCTAATGCCGCGACCCTTTAATACAGTTCCTCATGTTGTGGTGACCTCCAACCATAAAATTATTTCAGTTGCTACTTCATAACTGTAATTTTGCTATTGTTATGAACTGTAATGTAAATATCAGATACGCAGGATGTATTTTCATTGTTACAAATTGAACATAATTAAAGCATAGTGATTAATCACAAAAACAATATGTAATTTATATTGTGAAATATTTATTTCTAATTACAAATAAATGAAATTTTGTCTTGAATCATGGTGTAGCATGGGTAACAGTCTTAATATGACAACAGTAAACTACATTGCTACACTTTGCTACACGGAGGGGTGGTGTGTTGGTTCCTAAGACCATGGGAAATATGTGTTTTCCGATGGTCTTAGGCGACCCCTGTGAAAGGGTTGTTTGACCCCCAAAAGGGTCGCGACCCACAGGTTGAGAACCACTGCTCTAATAGGTCTCATTGTAGGTCAGTTTTCCTAATTGTCACTTGACTTCTGAGCTTTATTTTCCTTATTTAATGAGAATAATGATAAGTTACACACTGTTTAAATGTATTTTGTTTTCTTGTTGTTAGGAACTTTAAAGTTTATAGGCCGTCAGACTTGAGCTGGCTTTATATTTGTGAGAAATCCGTAACCTGGTAATAAATAATAAATAAATCTGTACTCTGGCTCCATGCGGTGAACAGGCTGCCTGCATCCTTGTAGGAACTGCTGGCCTAAAGCAGTGGTGCTTGCAAAGCGTCTCATCCACAGAACTCCATCTTCCTTCCATTCTCCTCACTCTCTTGCCCATCGTATGTTAGTTTCCCATCATATGATAGTTACATGATCATAGTTTATATGTACATAGAAATAATTCACAGGGAAAAGTTAAAGGACTCTTACTTTTCAAATAATGAGGAGAGCTGTCTAATCAGCCAACATATTTTCTTGGGTTTGTTGTATTCAAAGCCCATGTAAAAAGCTGCTGGAAAATACCAGAGAAGCAAAGGACATCATTTCTGGCTGTAAAGGTAAAACACACAACATATCACAGATCATTCACAGAGCACATGTGATGAATAAATCCAAACCACGGCAGCACAGACTACGGACATGAATATATGATGCCTGTCACCTGCGGCTACCCTGGACTAGAATTTCCATGCCTGGGCCTTGTTTTGATAAAGCAACCCTTTAAGTATGTAGGCTGGAAGTTATGGTGGGAAATTGGGTAATTGAATCAACTGAGTCCATTTTAATGCTTTTACCTGATTTGTAAGCATAGAGAGGGGGGTTGATTGATAGATATATAAATAGTGCTAGTTTCTTTATTTGAATCTGTGATTTTTAAAAATAAATTTGTCCATGTTTTGTGAGTAAAGCTGGAACCCATCATAGAAATTCTGCTGACACGAATCATAATAATTTGGAAAGCCAAGGCCAGAAATTTAATACTGCCTATAATTCTGTATATAACGTATTCTTTATTAAATTCTGTTATTTATTTAAACAATGTATTTACTAACTTCTTTGCATATGTACAACATACAAAACCTTCAGTGAAGAGCAAAGATGAATGGAAAATGGTCCTCAAAAGAGTTTACAGTTGAGAAGTAAAAAACTATGAGGCGTAGAAGACAGAACGGAACCAAACCTGTGCAGAAGTATAGCAGGTGTCTCTGTGAGGAAAGGCCCCCGCTCACACTGTCAGCACTGTCCTGGCTGATCCAGAATGAATGCTGTTCCCGTTCATTCAGCTTTTGTTACTTGGTAGAATGAGGGTGCCATAACTTCTGTTTGTAAAATTCAGATTGACTTCTTGAGAACATACTGAAACTGTGAAATTAGAATTTATCTCTGCCTCACTAATATGAAACTAATGCTGCAGCAAATTTTTAGGCTCCCTCTGAACTTGGGGACAGAGTTTCCAATCTATTTCACTCCCTTATTTTTTCTTTCATTTCCATTAAGTGTTGGTGGCTTTCTTTTTTTCTTCACTATAAACTTTTGGTTTCAAGGCAAGATAAGAAGATTACAGGATTAAGGGTGGTGACTACAAACAGAAGTTATGGCACCCTCATTCTACCAAGTAACAAAAGCTGAATGAACGGGAACAGCATTCATTCTGGATCAGCCAGGACAGTGCTGACAGTGTGAGCGGGGGCCTTTGTGATGAGCTGCTCTCCCTTGTGATGTTTGGATGTTGTGTTCTGTCACTCTAAAATGCATCCCATAGCCCAGCTGGTGTGGCTCAGTGGTTGAGCATCAACCTTTGAACCAGGAGGTCACAGTTCAATTCCTGGTCAATGCACATGCCCAGATTGCCGGCTGGATCCCCAGTAGGGGGTGTTCAGGAGGTAGCCTATCAATGATTCTCTGTCATCATTGATGTTTCTTTCTCTCCCTCTCTCTTCCTCTCTAGAATCAATAAACATGTATTTAAAAAAAAATCTGCATTTTCAGCTCCACAGATACAGCACAACATCTTAAAAAAAGTGGGGGGGGGGCACTGCACTAACTGACTAGCTGGTTTGGATAAAGTGTCGGCCTGCAGCCTGAAGCGTCTTGGGTTTGATTCCGGTCAAGGGCACGCACATGCCTGGGTTTTGGGGCTAGATCCTCAATAGGAGGCAAGCAGGAGGCAGCCGATCTCTCTCATCATTGATGTTTCTATCTCTCCCTCTCCCTTTCTGAAATGAATAAAAATATTTTTTAAAAGGTATTAAAAAATAGATATATACCCCTTGTATCTCTTTGATGATGAGGGCAAATGGACTTGTCAGGTGGGTTACAAAAATGGTACCAATGTCTATCCAAATCATTTAACATTGTGCGTATCTTTCTATAAGTAAAGAAATATTGTTTTTTTAGAGCATTAAGTCCTAAATCTTACATCTGTGAAAATTCAGATTTTATATATATGAAAGCAGGAAAATAAACTGATTTATGATAATTAATGCCAGGGAAACCATGTAAAATGAAAAAAAAATGGTCTTAGAATATATGTTTTTAGTTTTTTTGGCATTTTCATAGAACAGGCAACGGTAGTCGTTTTATGTGGCCTCCATTTATAACAAAGTCATAAAGCTCATGCTTTTAATTTTGAGTGGCAATTTTCATTTGGTATCCAAGGAAAGAAACTCATGATGTCAAGGAGGGCATGAGATAGTAAAGAGAACCAGCAAGACACAGAGTGAAGGAAGACAGAACATTATGTTCATATGCAATCTGGTTTCTGATCTTTTCTCAGCTGTCACACCCAAGCCTTAGTTTTCACTGTTGAAGATCTGCCTTTAGCAGTTATTTGTCACTGGTAAAGGGTGTTGAGTGTTCCTGATTCTCTCTCTTAGCAACTTCATTAAGTTCTGTGTAATACACGTTTTATATGCCATGAAATTCACTCACATACAGTTGGTTAAATTTTAAGAAATATACCCAGTTGTGAGCTATCACCATAATTCAGTCTGAGAACATTTTCATCACCAGAAAGCTTCCTCATGTCCAGTTGGTGTCATGTCTATTCCTGTCCCTTACCCCAAACAACTACAAATCTGCTTTCTGTCTTTATAGTTTTGCCTTTTCTGGAAATTTCATATAAGTGGAATCATATAGAACTTTAGCTTTTGGATCTGGCTTTTTCTTTTAATCCTCACTCCAGGATATGTGTTGTTTTTAAATTGATTTTAGAGAGATAAGAAGTAATAAAGTGAGAGAAGAACATTAATTTGAGAAACACCGATCAATTACCTCCCAGACATGTCCCAACTTGGAATTGGACCCAAAAGGTTTTTGGTGAGCCACCAGGACAGGGCAAATCTGCTTTTTTTCATTTATTATAGCTGTTTGAGGTTCAGCCATGTTGCATGTATCAGTAATGTGTTCCTTTTTACCATACAGTTACTATGTTGTATGGATGTATATTTTGTTTATCCATTTATTAGTTGACAGATGTTTGGATTGTTTTTTGTAGTTTTTGGCTATTAATAGTGGCTTAGCTATTTTTGTGTAGACCCATTTATCTTAGGTAGATGCTTAGGACTAGCTATATTGTTGGGGTATATTTAACTTTTTAAGAAACTCCTAAACTATTTTCCAAAGTGTCTGTACCATTTTACATTCCTACCAGCAGTGTTTAAGGTTCCCAGTTTCTCTGCCTCATCATCAGCACTGGGTATTGTCAGACTTTATTTTAGCCATTCTCATGGGTGTTGAATCATGCCTTTTGTACAGAATGGTTTTATTTCTTGCCAGGATCTGAAAGCGTCCAGGTACCCTAATAATGCTTTTGTCCTCCATTTCACAGGTCAGAAGGCAGTGGCCCAGTAAGTGGAAAATGTAAATGCTTCACCTAACATTCCCAAATGAGTCACTTAGCCCACGGTTCTCATGCGTCAGAGTTGCAACAACCTGCTTTTGTTCAGTCTCCTGGCTCCCTGTGACTCAGGGTCCACTGTGCCTCCCCTGTGACTCAGGGTCCTCTGTGCCTCGTAGCCGTGTTGGGTGTGGCTTTCTTTTGATCTTTGTAGCACACTCCCTTCTTATCCTCTCTGGAGTTTCCTCTGATGAGACCCAGTTGTTTCTGCAGAGGTGTGTGCCTGTCCTGGAGGGGTGACCTCCTCCCCTCAGCTGTAGTGCACAGGCTTGTGGGGCTTCGGCCTGGCTTCCAAGGTGGACATCTCATCTTGGAGCCGTGCCGGAGCCTGGGCCGTCGGGAAGAACTAAAAGTTGAGGTAACTCCAGAAAATAAAATCACCACCAGCGCGGTGCTGTGTAAAATAACTGGAGAAGTCATAAGTCAGAGTCCAGAGGAGTGTGCCGGGGACAGTGCTGCGGAGCTGGAGAAGCCCCAAGTACCTGAGTGTGCCTAGCCACAGCGGGAACAGTGGGGGCTGTCACGTGGAAAGTTGAACAATTCAAGTTTTACTTCAGTGCCTTTTAGGAGCCTGTTCAGAATGCAGTGTTCAGGACAGGAGTTGTCTGACGTGGAGAAGGCCTTATAGCTTTTCTAATTCTGCTCCTACTTTATATGCACCTGAGAATGTGGAGGCCTTGAGAGGTGTTTTGTTTTAATTCTCACCCAGTGATGTGTTTATTGATTTTAGAGAGAAGAGAGAAAGAGAAACATCAGTGTGAAAAGAAACTTTAATCGATAGCTTGCCTCCTGTACCTGCCATGACCCGCCACCTGAGTATGTACCTTGATCAGGAATTGGACCCACAAGTTTTTGGTGTACCAGATGACACTCCAACCAATTGAGTCATACTGGCCAGGGCAACCCTGATAGGTTTTAGGTCACAGGCCGGAAGGCTGGCCTTGGACTGGAAAAGGGTGTGTCCCATTTTTGCTCTTTTCTGCTGTGTGCTTGGGCGGCTCCTCAGAGTAAGGTGTGGAGGAGGAGCAGCTTTTGGTTCCTGGCGAGAATTGTGTCAAGATGGTCCTTGTTGTTTTGTGGGGCATAGACACAGGGAAGTAGGGAAAGATAGTCTAGGACAGTGGTCACCAACCGGTGGTCCACGGACGTCCGAAAGGCTGGCGACTGCTGGTCTAGGAGACTCACGGTCCCCCTACAGGGCCCTCCCTTGTGGCCCAGAAACCCAGTCAGAGTGCATTAAGTCAAACAAGGATGTGACCAGATAACTAGACATTTTATTTTAAAATGCAGTAACAATATGTTATTCATACCTTGATGTGTTGGAGATTAGAGTTATGGCTACAGCCTCTCTGACTTGGCTGTCTTCTTGCAGGCCACATTGTACCTCCTTCATCCCAGAAAACAGTATGGATAAAAGTAATGCTGAACTTGGATTAGGAAAGGTTAGTTTTCTAGAGTACTCTGTACTGTTGGCAGGGCTGAGCGAGGAGGGATGCAGTGTTTTATTTAGGAAAAAAGCTGCTTATGTTTTCTCTGCAACACAGCAGATACAGAATAGTGCCCAAAATGGGCAGGTAAACCAATAAGGTAGGTAGTGAGCTGTTCTGAGTGTAGAAGGCACCCTACTGGCAAAGTGAAAGGTGTTGGAGAGAAGGCTCAGATGATCCCTCTGCAACGCTGCTACTCGCATATTTTGAGTCTTTGTTAGAGGTGGAGTTAGTAATGTGGTCAACAGTAGCATTGCCCAACTATAGAGCACCAGACAAGAGAAGTAATGCTGAACTGATGTGCTCTTGTGCAGGCAGCTCGGACATGGGTGCAATCACACACACACACACACACACTCACACACTCACACTTCACACATTCACACTCACATACTCACACTGTATCTTTCATGGGCTTTTGACCTCTAAGCAGGGGAGGTTTGGGCCCAGGCCCACAGGCTCCCATCTTGGAGGGAAGTTGTAGGTGCTATTTCCAGACCTGGCACTGCTGGCCTCTCTGACTCACGCACAGAGAGCCGCCCTGTTCAAAATGTAAAGTCATGGTCATCAGGAGCCATCCTGGAGAGAGGCTCTGTGGGAATAGTGTAGGTAAAGCAAGCCAGGCTCTAGAACAGAAGGCAAGAAATACCTCTTTTGTTTAGTTTTGCTGAACTTCATAATCACTTTTTAGGGAACTGTTATAATCCTGATGGAGTTCAAGATGATAGAAGAGAAGAACTCTGACTTGTTGCTGCTTTCTCTTGTGTTCAAATTCTTAAACAGGTGAAGAAAAAGAGAGCAAAATATCACAAGGGATTGTTGTAAATTCCGAACGTATATTCGCAATTCTTTAGTTTTTATTTTTTTACATCAGGCCTGTTTCTTCCTTACCGAGTTTCGTTCTTCAGGATGGCCTCCCAGCACCTGAAGGGTGAGGGCATTGTTCATGTGAGGATGACGTGCAGAGAAGCATCGCTGTGGTATTCTTGGTAGGACCTTTTCCTGTGAAAAACTTACCAGCATATTTGGAAAGACTTTATTATTACTATAAGTTTTTAAATCCTTACCTGGGGATATGTTTTTATTGATTTTAGAGAGAAAGAAAGGTGGGGGTAGAGGGAGAGGGATATATCGATATGAGAGAAATCCCCACTGGGGATTGATCATACAACCTAAGTATGTGCCTTGATCAGGAATCGAACCTGCAACCTTTTGATGTACAGGATAATGCTCCAACCAAGCCACCCAGCCTGGGCAATACTTCCTTATTCTTTTTTAAATTTTTTAAATTAAATCTTTATTATTCAGATTATTATATTTGTTTCTCTTTTTTCCCCTCCATAGCTCCCCTCCACCCGGCTCCCACCCTTCCATCTACCCTTACCTCCCTCCCGTTGACCTCATCCATAGGTGTATGATTTTTGTCCAGTCTCTACCTGTACACCCCCTCACCCCTTTCCTCCTGAGAATTATCAGTCCACTCCCTTTCTGTGCTCCTGATTCTATTATATTCACCAGTTTATTCTGTTGATCAAATTTTTAATTCGCTTAATTTTTAGATTCACTTGTTGATAGATACGTATTTGTTGTTCATAATTTTTTATCTTTTACCTTTTTCTTCTTCCTTTTCTAAAAGAGTACCTTTCAGCATTTCATATAATACTGGTTTGGAGTTGTGAACTCCTTTAGCTTTTTCTTCTCTGTGAAGCTCTTTATCTGCCTTCAATTCTGAATGATAGCTTTGCTGGATAGAGTATTCTTGGTTGTAGGTTCTTGCTATTCATCACGTTGAATATTTCTTGCCACTCCTGTCTGGCCTGTTTCGTTTCTGTTGAGAAATCAGCTGACAGTTGTATGGGTGCTCCCTTGTAGGTAATGAACTGTTTTTCTCTTGCTTCTTTTAATATTCTCTCTTTGTCTTTTGCTCTTGGTATTTTAATTATGATGTGTCTTGGTGTAGTCCTCTTTGGATTCCTTTTATATGGGGTTCTTTCTGTGTGCTTCCTGGGCTTATAAGTCTATTTCTCTCACCAGATGTGGGAAGTTTTCAGTCATTATTTCTTTAAATAGGTTTTTATCTTGCTCTCTCTCTTCCTCTGGCACCCCCACAATTCTGATGTTGCTACGCTTGAAGCTGTCCCAGAGGCTCCTTATATTATCTTCTCATTTTTGGATTCTTTTCTCTTCTTGCTTTTCCAGTTGAGTGTTTTCTGATTCTTTATATTTCAAATTTTTTGCTTGATTCTTGCCTTCCTCTAGGCTGCTGTTAGGACTCTGTATAATATTTTTTTACTTCAGTCAGTGTGTGTTTAATTTCTAGTTGGTCCTTTTCAATCTCTACTTGGTTCTTTTTAATCTCCAGTTGGTTCTTTTTCATCTCCTCTTGGGTCTCGCTAACTTTATCCAACTTTTCTAGTATATTCTTGAAAAACCTGATAAGCGTGGTTTTGAGCTCTATATCCAGTCGTTTGTTTTCTTCCGTTTCTTTTGTTTGTGATCCCTTCCCTTGTCTCGGCATTTTCACTATGTTGGGAGAACTTCTGTGTTGGATTCAGCCTTATGATACCAGACTTGCAAAACCGCAAAAGCCTCTCTGTTGAGCTTGGGATGGGTGGAGTCTCAGGGCTTAAGGGACCGCCTTGCCTTCCAGTCAGCTCCACCCTCCACGGCCCCCGAGTCTCACGTGACTGGGTAATCGCTGGAGCAGTTCCTGTGCGCATGCGAGCTCTCTGGCAGTGCCTCTTGACTCCTGCCCCTCTGGCTCCCCTGTGCTCCGGGACCATATGAGTCTGGGATCCCAGGGTTTCGAAACCGGGATTTAGTGGAGTTAGAAGTGACCCAGTTGGGAGGGTCTGTCTCCCGCCCACTCGTGAAAGCCAGTGGCACAATCAGCAGTGGGTCCTCTGTGCGCAGTGCCATGCGCACCACCAGACTTTTGATCTTTTGCGACTCCCCAGATTTCAGTGCACCTCTCCCTTTTCACAGTCCAAACTGCCCCCGTATGAGTTTCAGCTGGATCTGGGGTTTAGTGTCGTAAAATAAGGGGTTCAATGCCATTGGGAGTCTCCGTTTCCCTCCCACCAAAGGAAGCCAGCCAGGATCTCTGGCACCCGCTCTCTCCATACACGTGTCTCTGTACCTCAGCTTTTTGCAGCTCCTCTGGGTCTCTGTGAGCCCCTCTCTTTCCTTCTAGTTGTAGAATTTCCACTCAGCCAGCTTTCCTGTGGTTCTGGATAATGTCCGTTCTGTCTTTTAGTTTTAGTTTTGAAATTGTTGTGCAGGGCAGCAATGTAGGTGTTTACCTGTGCCGCCATCTTGCATTCTCCCAATACTTCCTTATTTTTTAAGACTGCATTATAGTAAATAATTAAAATAAAATAGCTATTGTAACAAGAGCTCAGTTAGCGGGTATTCCTTTGTCAAGATTATTCACCTCTCCAGCAGTTTTCCAACTCTAGTTTTCTTAGCAAAGGAATGTTAATCTCTAGGGGATGCATACTATTTTTTTTTTATCCTTTTCCCAAAATATGTGGTTTCCATTCATGTCTCTCTCCATAGAATTTTGGAGATGGCCTCTGCTGGTGCCTGTGGGTTATCTGTGCTCTTAGAATTAAATTGGAAATGTGTAAAGTACATTTCTCTCCCTCGAGTCCTTCAGGACATGGAATTGATAGTCAGACGGATGGACTGAAATCTTTTCTTCACACCTTACCTCAGACCACAAGCCTGTGTAAGCCTTGATTTCCTCATCTGTAAAATAGTTTCTGTAAAGCACTTAGCAGAAGCTGCTATTGGGTCATTGCTCACATTGTTAGTAATATTAATAACAGTAGTTATTGCTATAATTGGTAGTGGGCTTTTCCAGTACCATTTTCAGGGTTTAGAGTCCTTTGTCACCTGTGGTATATTATAAGAACCAAAGAAGCCCTGAGAACCAGTAGGATAGACCAAGAGGTGTGTGGCTTCCATGGGCCAGTTTAAGTATGCCCAGTGGTAAGACGAGGGAGGCAGCCCCATCACTTCTCTGGCAGGCCCCAGTCACTCCTGGGGGTACACCTCTCTCCAAGGCTGACACAGGAATCGGCTGCATGGGCCACTTTGTTCCAGGTAAATACCACTTCAGGTTCTGTTGAAAGTTTCAACTAGTCTCCTCCAAAGAGAGTTTTAGTTGAACTCATCAGAGTTATTTTATTGATTTGGGTTCAGGGCTTAATTAAAATGAGCTCAGTTTGCAAATGGTTTGGCCATCAAGAAATGCAGTGCTTGCTGGTGCCCTGAGCACTGTAGAGCTGCAGGCAGCTTTCAGAAACGAGGCCTGAGGATCTCACCCTCAGCAACTATGGAGGTCTGGGTTTACAATAACTACCATTCTTATAGAACTGGTTTGGAACAGTAATGTTCCCCAGGCACTGACTTACTAATAGAAACCCACTTAGAGAAGAAAGGGGCCCAGTGTTTATCTCCAAGTATGAGTAATGTGTTAAGCATGATTTTAAAAGGCTTCAATAGAATGTCCTTGCTTCTATAAATCAGGATCAATATTTTTTAGGAAGAAGTTTTTATAGATAAGCCATAACATTATTTGATAATCAGACATCATTTTCAAATAGTTAAAAGGGTCATTGGACAAAACCCAGTGGATTGTCTTTGGCTTCCTGATTGTAAGGACTGAAGCTTCACATGCCCTCTCAAGTGGATATTGAGCATGCTTGAATATTTTATGGGGAAAGATTTTTTTATATAGATTAATTTTCATGTCAAATGTGAATTGCCACTTTTACCCACCTGATCCCAACTTTTCCCCTGTGAATTTTTTTTTTTAAATAGAGAGGAAGGCATGATAAAAGGATGGGACCTAGGGGAATGAGTCATGAGAAAACATTGCTGATCGATGTCATTTGTCCTTGGCATTCTGTAATATTCTTACCACTGTTGACAAAGACCAGCAGTTCAGCAGCAGGCTCACGTAAGTCAGGGACAGGCCAGAGGAGGCTGCTGGAACACCTCCGTTTCCTCCTACGAGGTTCCCTGCATCTCCATGAGCATGGAGGGACTGGCCCAGTGCGGTGGTTGACCCTGTGTATTGGCCTGATGCTGTTTGAATGCCGCCTGCCCTGGCATACGGTTCTGTCCTCGGCGCCTGGCCGTGGGGCTCATCATGCCCGTTGGCCTGTTTGTCTGACAGTATGTCTCTGAGTGGGGGAGAACGTTGGTAAGGAGAACAGTCTTATTGCTGCTATCTCAAAATAGAGGAAATACTTAAGGAAGGGGAGGGGGGAGAGAGGAGGAGATAAATATAGCATTTCTGTTTTCCTGCCTTCAACTCCTTTCCACAGCATTTCATTTCTCATAGGATGAATTTTTGTCCTACCAACTTCAAGTACAAGTAATTAAATACAGTTTCTATCAGATTGGCCCCTCTTACCACTTACATACTTACGTACTATAATTTTTCCCCTTTCAGAAACTTTGCACAGTGATGTATAAAGTAATCCTAGAATGCTTGTCTTTTAGATGTGGCACATGGGTGAGGTTTCCAGCTGGGACTTCCTGTGAATAGGGGCAGGCAGTATTGGTGTCCAGACTGGGAATACTCAGGAAACTATGGAGACTGGCTTGTCCTTGTTCTGATTTTTTCCACATGCTGTTTCCCAGCAGGGCTATTCCCTATACTTGCTGTTCCACCCCTTAGCCTTCCATGAATACTGTCAGCCCATAGCATTCAGGCGTGGCCCCAGAGCCCAGTCTGTCTCAATAGCAGCCATGCTGGCCACCATCTAGTCCCTCTTCTTGCCCAGAAGGGGTGTGTCATGAGTCTGCAAAGCAAGCGGCCACGTTGGCTCTCAGACCCTGTCCCTCTGAGTGTGTGTACTTAGTAGGTGCTTGGTGAAAGTTGATTCATATGATGACTGGAGGGGAAGGCGAGATAGATCATCTTGGGGCATCATACACAGTGTGCGTGTTTACCCGATTGTGGTTTTTCACTATGCAAAATTATGCAGTTGATATTGATTTTAACAAAACCTAACCTTGAGGTTTGTTTGGGAGGTAAGTGACTTGTATTAGAATTTCCTGACTTTTTCATTTCTTGGTTGTTTGGAACACCGTTATCATGCTTGGGTTTGTGCCAGCCTGGGTTTGCCATCACAAAGGTCCTGTGTTCATGTGGCAGGGGGCTCCACATTCCCAGGTCCCTGGCAGCAGGCAGTAATAAGTAAGCTTCTCATGGTTACGGGCTAATAGGGCCGTGACCCGGTTTGAACTCTGTAATGAGGAAAGAGCAGATTTATTTGCACCCCCTGAGCGCCTTCCTCCCCCCACACTCCTCTATTATCTTTAAGAGGAAATTGAATAGCAAAATTCTGCATTCTCATAATGTTAATGGCCTGATGTCATCTTTTCCACTCTGAAGTCAAGAAAGTGAGAGGGTTGACCAAAATGCAGATGTTACACTTCGTAGCTGCCCAGGGATTCAGCTGCAGGCTGTGTGTGTGTGTGTGTGTGTGTGTGTGTGTGTGTGTGTATAATAGTTTGAAGTTGTAATTCACATACCCTAAAAAAGGGTATGTAATTCCCTGGCTTTGAGTAAATTTTCATTTATCACAGTCCAGTCCAGAATGTCTGCATCATCCCACTGAGATCCCTGCTGCCCAATAGCAGTGACTCCTCTCCTCCCCAGCCCCAGGCAACAACAATCCACTTTCTGTTTCTATAGAGTTGCCTTTTCTGGGCATTTCATACAGTGGAATCATATATGTGGCCTCTGTGATTGCCTCCTTTCACTTAGCATCAGTAGTGTGTTCCTTTTATTCCTGAATAGTGTTCCAGTGTGTGGATACATCACATGTCTGTCTGTTCACCTGTTGGTGGGCATCTGGGTGGCTTCCAGTTTGGGGCCAGAATGGATAGTGTTGATATAAAGACCCACGGTTTTTGCATTTCTCTTGGGTAGTAAGCACCTGGGAGTCATAGAGTAATTTGTATTTAACTTTTTAAGGGGTTGCACTGCCAGATTGTTTTCCAGAATGGCTACCCCATATGACATTCCCACCAGTGCTGTGTGAGGCTTCCAGTTCTCCACATCCTCACCACAGACCATATCTAAGGAATAATCTTAACCTTTGACTCTTGATGTTTTTATGAACCAAAGTAAGCTAGGAACTACTTTAAGGTTTTTGCAATTTTTTAAGGATTGTTAACACACACTAACGACATGGTCCTTGGCACTCTCCTGTCTCATCTTTAGGTTCTCCCGCAGGGGTGTGTTCAGTAGTTTAGCAACATGCTCTTTTTTCTTGTGAACTTGATGTAAAGTAGTAAAGTATGGAAGGTGTGTATGTGGGAGAGAAATGTTAATTGTCTACACATTAAATTAGTTTGAAAAGGAATTTTATTTTTTGAACTTTTTTTTTGTTTCCTTGTTATTCAACCAAGGTTGTAAGTTTATATTTCTGATTATGCACATTGTTTAATATAGAGACACACATGTCTACAGAACCATGTTCTAGGGTGCTTTACATAATTAAATTGGTACAGGTTCTATTTAAGGGCTCTTTATTAGACATGCACCCAGGGCTCTTCCAAGGGCCTGAGGAAAGCTGCCTGAGGAAGGGTCGTCACATCATAGGGCATGGCAGGGACTAAATGACCAAAGTTATTCCTTAGTTTTGTTTGTTCTAGGATTTGCAGGTGTGTTTTGTTTTGGCAATGAGTTTATCAAGTAAACTTACTTTTCTAAGTAATTCGTAACCAAGCAGTCTGTGAAAATAGCCTTTTCTTTGTGGGTGAGGTAACCCCTCCAAGGATGAGCACTCACTGAAGGCCCGCTGGTCTTTTGAGTGTGTGCTTGTCCCCAGTTCGCTTCAGCAGTGACCAGGTAAAATAATACTCTTTAGAGAGCACACGACCCACCCAGAGGGAAGGGGGAGAGGGACATCCAAGTGACAGTCTGCAAGGGGCGTAGTAGAAAAGATTTTCCTATGGCCTGGTGTCTGACTAGACGATCTCTAAGCAACACCATTTGCATGAGTTATTCTGGCCTCCATTGGCACTTGGTTCTGAGGAGGCAGTTTGGTGTAAAGGACTGGTTCTTCTGGGGCAGAATCATCATCATGGGGTGACTTGGGGGTGCTCTGGCCTCCAGTGGGCTACGCCCAGGAACGTCAGGCCTGCCTACACATCACTGCCAGCATGGCCAGGACTGTGCCACCTCCCTTAGCTGGATGCCTGCTGCAGAGTTACAAGTGAAAAATATTTGAGCTTAGAACCTAACTTTTATGTGCACAGTTTTAATATTTACTGAACTTTCTAGGAACGCTACTGGCTGGTAAATCTGGGAAGATGGTGTTTTGTTTAATTTTCCCAAGAGTTGTTTGCACTTTTAGAAAGTCTTGTCGTCAGTGGGGAAGCTTTTGGGTATGACTACAGGGTACACACACCTGCTGCAGTTTTTGCCAGCAACTGTGTTCACAGGGGACCCGTCTTTCCTTGTCTCCCAGGGCGCTCAGGCCTGTAAAGACTGAGTCCATCCCAGGGCACTCTACCACCTTCCTCCTACTCCACCTCTAGGCGAGAGAGGTGATGTTGTGTTGGGGACCCCCTCCCATTGCTTGTGTTATATGAGTTAAGGTATCTAAGAATCCTATTTTAAGACAGCTTTAAAAGTGAGTCATAATTTCTGATGCCATGAGAGCCATCGGCTCCAGGTTACAGGCTTCTGGTCCATGTTTCTGAGATACTAAACTCTTGTGAATGTGGAGGGAACTGGCGAGGTGATGGGAGGCAGTAACAGCTCTCAGAGGATGCAGAGAGCAAAGCTGCCAGGTCATTGTTGGGAATGGGAGCTGTCTATCATTGATCTGTGCTCATTCCCAGTGAATTGATTCTCTAATGGGCCTCTGTGGGGTGGTATTCTAGGACTCAGCCTTCTGACTCGCTGCCTGATGCGGTACAGAATCCTTTGGTCACAGTGCACCCTTTCTGGGAAAAACCGGGGTCAAGAGACCAGCCTCCTGTTTCTGAGAAGGGGTGTGGCTGAGAGGTATAGGACAGAGATGAGAATGGGGAATCAAGCCTGCCTCTTGCTGACATTACCAAGTTTCTTATGGCGTTAACGAGACACAGACGTGAAATCTCCTCACTAGGCTCAGTTTCCCGGGTCTTCGCCCTTGTCTGTGTGCTCCTGGCAGTGCCTGTATTTTCTTAGCAGGTGAAGTGAGTTGGAGCCCTCACATGTTGGTGCCGAATCTCCCCCTCTTGAGTTCCCCCTCCCTGCCATCCATTCATCACGCCAGGCACCTGGTGCATACCAGTCACCCCTTCACCCGGGGTTTGAGAGCTGGCTCCTTACCAGTTCCTCACAGCTTTAGTACTGACTAAAGGTGGTAGATTTTCCAATGGTGAGTGTTCTGCTCTTCCAATTTGTTGCTGATATTTTAGACATTTCAGTGCTATAAGCGCCTCTTTTCGAAGCTCACCAGGGGCACAGGGAGGAGGAGGACATTCAGTCAGCCATATTGCAGAAGCTCCTGAGGAAAGGACTTGGGCAGGAGGCTAGAGTGCATGTAGTTTGCTCTCATTTGTAACGACCACGTCCCCTGCTGATATGAAAACTTGAGTTTTCTTGACATATGCCTTTGAGAGTCTCCTGGTGAAATCTGAGTGACATGCAGGGTGGCACTGGCTGCAGTGTACCCAACGGGCTGGCCAGTGGCCCCCCGGGACTCAAATTGGAGTTGGGCAGATTGTTGAACTTCAGGTTGAGTGAGAACCGACTGGTTCAGTTCCGGTCTGGTCCCAGTTTCTGCACAGAGGAATCAAGCTTTATTTTCCTGGGTGGCACCTTTCCTGTATCTTTATCTCAGTTCAGCATATTTTGCCCCCAATGAGCCAAGAAAATTAGCAGTTTTTTCCCATTATAAAAGTGATACTGTCTACTAGAGAAAATTCAGAAAATAGAGGAAGATATAAACAGGAAAATTGAAAACTACTGATAATCTAGTCATCCAGAGAGTGCCTTATTAATATTACAGTGTTTGTCCTTTGAATCTTAGAGAAAACAATTATTTAGAAGAAAAGGAGCCCTGGCCAGTGTGGTTCACTTGGTTGGAGCATCACCTGTGCATCATAAGGTTTGATTTGATTCCTAGACAAGGTACATACCCAGGTTGTGGGTTTCCCCCATCAGGGCATGGACAGGAGGCAACCGATTTATGTTTTTCTCTCACATCAGCGTTTCTCTCTCACTTTTTCCCTCAACCCCCTCCCCTTCCCCCTTTTTCTCCCCCTTCTCTCTCTAAAGTCAATTTTAAAAAGAAAGAAGGGGAGTGTGTTTTATATTCGTGACTTCAAGATGGTTTATTTGGGCTACTTTTAATTTTTTAAAGCTAATTGAATTCAGTGATTTTGAAATTCTGCCTTTTTGGAAACATCTGTTCTGTGCCTTTTAGAAAAAATAACTTGAGTGACGATGAGTGCTAGATTTCAGCATTTAACTGCAGCTGTGGCCCTGGCTTTCCCGGGACGTGTGTACCTTCACCAAATCCCCTTGAAACCCACCCCATGTCCTGGAGGGCATTTGGTCGTGCAGACTGCGATTTGATGTCCCGACTCCGTGGTAGACTTGAGCGACAAGAGCTTGTGGGTTACAGGCACATCTCAGGTTTGGTTCCAAAGCATCGCAATAAAGTGAGCCATAATCTTTTTTGTTGGTGTCATGCCTTCAGTTTGTAAAAAACATACCTGTGAAGTCCATAAAACGAGGTGCGCCTGTCCTCCTTTCACCTTTGATTGTGTGACCCTCGGTGTGACAGGAGCAGAGCCTCTCCCAGAGAACCAGACTGACATAACGTCAGGAGAGGGGGTGGGCTCCAGCGCACTGCGGACAAGTGCATGGAACATGAAGTCACAGTGTGGAAATCACGGAAGATGAGGCCTCTGTTCAGCATCGCCTGTGGGCGGTTCCTGCTCTCCTCTAAGAGGGATGCTGGAATCAATACTCCCAACCTATTTCTGAGGAACATGCAGCTACACAGTCGTCTCCTGCGTTCTTGTTTTTATTAAAATGCAAGTGCTCTTGACTTCAGAGTAGCATAATCAAACCCTGAAAGGGGTGTAATTCTGATGCTTTGCCTCTTCTTTGTTTTTTTGTTTGATTGTTTGCCTCTTCTTTGTTTTTTTGTTTGATTGATGGCTTTTCTGACCATCTTGCTTGCTCTCTGTGTTGAAAATCCTGGCGGTGAGGCTTGGTCCCAAGCTAGTGGAAGGTGTGGCATTTGCAGTGCCCAGTTCATCCTGGGGTGGGCAGGCACACACGTCCTGCACACAAAGTATGTTTCATGTACAGATTTGGGTGAGGAGTATTAATTACTTTGGTAATTAACAGATTTCTCTGCATTTACCTGTATTTACTTCAATGAAATGCTTTCGTTCTTCAGATATCTGCTCTTAGTTTAAAAAGCATGGGTGCCCTTCTCTCTCAACATACAGCAGCAGAACGTGCTCCCAGGGTGTCAGAATACCATGTCTTGTAGGTCTCCAATTCAGTGTGGAGAGAACTAAGTCCCTCAGGGCAGTTTCTTACAGGAACCGATACCTGATTGAAAGTTTGTTATCTACATCAAAGGCCAGGAGCTGATGCCCACACACTGACCAGCGGATGGAGCAGGAGGTCAGAACTGCATGCCCAGGACCCCAAAGGGGGCTGTTGGGTGTCAGTCCCACGAGGATCCAAGCAGTTGCTGAAGTGTACCTGTGTACCTCGATCCTGTTCTCGATGAACCCCAGAAGGTGGGAGGTGCAGATTAACTAAACAGGTGGCTGGACCATGTCATTGTAGGTCCCCCTGTGGAAATATATCTCAATTCAGACCTGCTGCAGATAGTACTGTTTGGCCCCAGCTCTCTGGACAGCTTTCCTATTTATGGACTGGGTACCACAGCTGATGTTCTGTGATCCCCACTCTTCTTAGTGCATGTGTTTTGCTAAAGATGTCTTTTTCCAGTGCTTAAGGGACATGAGTGGTACCTTGGTCCCCTGTAGCTTTTTGTACCTGTGGTTTTTTTCATCCATCTGTATTAACCATCACATGGAAAGGGGCCTGATCCAAAGACACATGGCCCAGGCTATCATACTGCAGCATGATGCCCAGAACCCCTCTAGCGTGACTCAAAGTGGGCCTGGAAATACACTTTGTCACACATATATGAGAAAGCCCACGACCCTGCCTAGCCGAAACCAACTGTCCACAGTGTGCTTTCCTTTCCGGGTCACCCCTCTGGAGGTGCAGGTACACCTGGGGCCCGTCATCACCCCAAGGCCTGTCAGCCCTCACATGGCCCTTCAGAAGGTCCATCCTTTCAGGACCAGAGCAGGCTCTCGCCCCAGGGAAGCAGGGTGGGCCCTGCAGCACTGGTTTTAATATCTGCCTCAGGTATGTTCTCAGCTAAAAAAGTGTCATTCCAAGGTGTTGATACTGATACAGAAGCCACAGGGTGAAATCACAGATGCTTCCTGTCTTTGGGGGCCTTTGAAAGACGATGTTGGCCCTCATGTTGGTGTCCAGTAGCTGATGCTTTCCCAGCGCACCCTCTGCTCGCAGCGTTCTTGAAGCCAAGGCTTCTTTTAGGCATGTTTCGGTAGCATAAGAGGCTGGCTAGTTACAACTAGTCAGGCATAGGTGTTCTTTAGGAAACGAGCCTGGATCATGTCCGGGCCACTGCTTTGTGGTCGCTCCTACTTCGTGCCTGCTGCTGCCCTGAGTCCAGGGTCCCCACGAGGTCAGTAATGTGTGCAAGCTTGTTTCCTCAGTCATGCTGAGGGCTAGAACTGGAGCTCTTTTTAGAATGGCTGATTTTAGGGTCCCTGTGTGACTTGCAAGATTTCACCTGGAAAAATGCAGTTGGGGCACACCTGACATGGTTTGGGGGAAGGATCTGGCAGCTTCAGCCAACACTGATAGCTAAGAATAGCCCCACTGCTGGCCTGCTAATCTCGGAGGCAGTTCTTTACCGCTGAGCCACAATTGAGGTAGTTGCCTAGTGTGTCCTCATTTCACCTCACCTTTTGATACCTTTGTTCCCCTTTCTGGTGCTAGTCTGTCCTCTGACTTGTCTGTTCAGGTGCCTCCTGGCCTCCTGGTGACAAGGTGTGTCTCCATTCTCTTCTCTGATCTGCCAGCCTCCAACATGGTGACTCCTTCCCTCCTGAGAGCCTCCTTGTCCAGCTCCCCGCCTTCCACGCCCTAGTGCCTCCTATCTTGCTTTTCTTCCACAGTTGCTGTGCATGACACACCAGCAGGAATAATGGGCTGACTTGTGTGCAAGCCTCTCTCCCTCCGCCATTGATTCTTAAGTCAGATTAATAAGAGGTATAGTTCCATAACTCCAAGTTTCCCCCTTCTTGAAAATGGAATATTAGTTTAATTATATGACACTATATTTAATAATAAATTTAATCCACTTAACATGCCTTTCACCAAAAAGATGATGTTGGAAAATTTTTGACACCTAGAAATATGAGGTTTACATTGAGTCCTTGACAAGATTTAGCAGATCACAATACTATTTTTTTTGTATTTGTTTTGTGACATTTCAGAAATTGTAATAGGAATATGAAATACATAATGAGTCTACATACAGAAATGGTAAAAATATTGTATAGCCAGAAATTGAGCGATTCAACTTGGTATACTGTAAGTAGAAATTTATAATATCAAATTGCATTATTCGCTTAACCCAGTGGACATTTAACAGTTGTGTCTGTTGAGTTCGGTTTTGCTGTTGGCTGCATTAGTGCAGCGAAGCCACGAAAGGTGAGAGCTGCCATCTGAAGGACACCTGAGGACAGGCCCTCTTTGGGCTTTGCCGTCCACTAGAAATGTGAGTCCAAGCACTGACATTCCTGCTGCTTTATTCACAGGGTGCATGTTTGAAGGCCAGGGATTTTTCAAAATATATTTGAAACATAATCAATCATATTCTTTTTTGCTCAAAGCCAAGATGTAGGCAGAGATCATTTCAACTTTGTTCTTACTATATTTTGGATATCCTGGACAAAGGGAAATAGACCCCAGACACCCATTAAAGCATGTTTTCCCCCATTTTCACCTTCCTTATAGAAATGTTAAATTTGATAGCAAGATGCCAGAGGACAAAACTGGTAAATGCAAATTGAGTTCTCTGACACAGATCATCGAGATAAGAGCGTTGGAGACCACACTTCCCATTTGAGAATTATGAATGGGACAGAAATGGCATGAGGAATGAGGTTAAAGCAGCTTAAGAGTAAAGATGGCTACTCTTAAAACTCTACTTGGATATCTACCCTGTAGCCTTGGAGGCCTCTTTGGTTCATCAGTTTTTTATGTGGGCTAAAGGCATTTGTGTGTGTGTGGGGGGGGGGAAATGGGTTGGAACAGGCATGCTTCCGTTTCTGACTATCTGAGGGCCTTTGATTTGACATGAGCCACACCAAGATAAGCAGATGCTGTTTCGACGGTGTGACGGTGTGATCTGGGCCACTGGAGAATGGAGCTTGACAGGCAGGCCTTGCTGATTCTCTGTGGTGTCCGTGTCTCACTGATTGAGACATTGTGGTTTTGTTATGACCGTGGGAGAGAAGTGGAAGGCACCCTACATAAATAGCATTTCATTTAATAATTTGGAAAAAAAATTTTTTTAACAATAATCAACCCCAATTTTTTTCGAAAACTCATCACTAATTGTTGTCAGAAAAAAATCTGCTGCTCAATCATGCATTCTGTAGGAGCAGTAAGTAACCAGAGCTAATAGTATGGATCCAGTGAGGACCAGTTGGAACATCTTAAAGAGCTAAGTAGAAGTAAATCTCTAAGGAATTTTATCTATAGGCGTGTTTTGCTGTTTCTTAAATGAATCCCTTTGACACCAGATTCTGAGAATATTTTTTTTAAGAAATTGCTGCATGGCATATAGCATGTCTCTCAGTAAAGGCAGTCACCTGCCCCCCTCATTTATTCTCTCACACCCCGCCTACCATGCGCTTTCAGATGTTCCACACAGAAAAATGGACGTGAGCATAGTGACCACGTACTCCACGGAGACGCACCTATGGCATTGGAGGCACTGTTCTCTTGAATACAAAGATGATACAAATAACTGTGTTTAAATCCCCCCAGATTTTGCTATCTAGTGATGGAGATGTTTTTAAGATTTCCTTTATGGAGGATGTACATGTTACCTCTGTGAGCAAATTTCTCTAAGCTTGAGGGCAGTTGGAATCTTCCAGTGACCTTGCTTTTTCAAGATCTTACCACTGATTCATATTTGAAAATATAAAAATATTTTTATTTTATATTTTGATATAATGCATGAAGATGGAATTTATCTAGTAAGTCCTATTTTCTTTGCTTATGAAAAAATTCCTAAATTTTAAATAAATTTTTAGGAGTAGCTGACCCTTAAAATGACAAGAATCATAATGGAAGGTGGGTGAGGGAAGGTCTTTGTTCCCTCATAAAGGTGTTCAGTCTTTTTTAAATAAAAGCTTTCCTTATTTCCTAATTATCTTTAAGTGTATTAGCTATAAAATACGAATTTACATGCTTTTAAAAAACAAAAAGTGTGGCATTGCATTATTTTCAGCAAATGTCAGAATGGTGGGGAGTTTTTAACTTGGGGGAATGCTGACATTTGTTCCGAATGTTACCAGGCGTGGCAGAGGGACCGATGGAGGAGAGCTGCTGCCGTGAGCTCCACCTGACTCCAGCCCAGACTTGAGTCAGCTTGCGGGCTGGAGTTAGAGCTGGTGGCCTTGTTCTTCAGCCTGGCTTCAAGCTCGCCTTAGTAGCCAGTGCCCTGAGCGTCATTTCTGGCCTGTCAGTGGTTATGGGTTCAGATGCTCACTGCAGTTTGGCAGGATATGCATTCTGAATGTGCCTCTTGGAAAAGTGGAAACATCTATTGGACTTTCATCCAAAGCAGATGGGCTGATGTTCCATTGGAACATGGCGAATGGACAAGGTGTCTGCAGTCTGACCAGGCATGAAAACTATATCCCATAGAGGCTTTTGAAGTGTTTATCCCGAACACCTCAGGGCATTGCTGGTACTTTGGTTATGAGTGACTGTTTTAAGAAGTTTCTGGGATTGTATTTTTTAAATCCATGTTTTAGCCTTTATTGAGACTTTTTAAAAAAGGAATTTCCTTTATCAACCTCTAGCCACTTTATCTTAAGAATTCTTTCTGAAGTCATCCATTGATTATTTTAACCAGAAAGCCAATCAGAGTTCATTGCTAGAAAAGGATAGGCTGGACAAATAACCTTGAAAAATGTTTTTGTTCTTGTCCCCTAAAAGTCATTGTTCAAAGTATTGCCACATTTGGTTATATAGGATGTGCAGGGTTTTATTATTTGAGATTATGGCATAAAAATCACAGCATTTTGAATGCAGGTTTTGTTGAAGTTTAACTTGCATTTTCCCTGGAATATCTCGTTTCTCTTCCATGCTCACTCTGTGAAGTAAATAAGGCATAACATTTGCTCTGGGCCAGTGGTCGGCAAACTGCGGCTCATGAGCCACATGTGGCTCTTTGGCCCATTGAGTGTGGCTCTTCCACAAAATACCACGTGCGAGCATGCACGTACAGTGCGATTGAAACTTCGTGGCCCATGTGCAGAAGTCGGTTTTCGGCTCTCAAAAGAAATTTCAATCATTGTACTGTTGATATTTGGCTCTCTTGACTAATGAGTTTGTCGACCACTGCTCTGGGCAATCTCGGAGATTGCTGAAGGGCTGCAGAAAGAGCATCATCTTAGGAGCAGTAAACGGTTCAGTCTGCTATATATACTAAAGAGGAACCCCGCAGCCCGTTATTCCTCTCCAGCTACTCTCTGCATGCCTTCTGACACTCTTGAAGAAAGGCGAGCATGTAGTTCTGAGAACTATGGCAACATTACAAGTAATTTATCTAAATACTTGACAGAACAAGCTAATCAATTCCTGAGGGTAGATCTGGGTCTACTTTCTGATTGGCAGTGATCCTAACCAGCTATCTGACTGAGCCCCCATTTACAAAATGTGACAAGGAGATGACATGGTGGGGAATAGTGACACCTCTGATACATAGGAAATACATGGGGCTCTTTAGATGAAAGTGTGTGGGAAATGGTTCCATCCGTCCATCCTTTCACCCATGCTTCATTGCAGAGCAAGTTCTTTAGTATCACCCCAATCTAAAGCTATACGTACTGTCTTGACATAGGAGAAGGGATCTAAGTTTCCTGAAGAATCAAGTGCATTCAAGCAGGGTGAAAAGACAACAACACTGATTTCTCTCTAGTTATACCAAAAGTGGTGGTATAAGCTATAGCAGATTCCTGGAAAGCTAGATACCATCAACCTTGAATGACGACGGGGTGGATAGGAATGAATGCAGCCCGAATGTACTTGAGAAACTGTTTCCAGCAGCTGCACTTTAACATGCATTAGGCTGTGAGTTCTTCTGTGCTCTGGTTTCTAGGTAATTTGCGCAAATTTTAAATCTGAATATAAACACATATACATACTCCCCCCAAAATGAATAAAATTATAGAAAATCTAATGATTTAACCCCTGTTTGCTATAGCCCTTGGTAACCACAGCAAACAAATCCAGGCTACTATCTAGTTATGTAGAGATTCTGGTGGCTAAACCTAGCAAATGAAGACAAAACAGCCATAAATAACTCCTGTTGTTGCAAAATAGTTAATATTTCCATATTGCAAGCAAACATGGATACTCTATCTCCATGTTCCTCTGCAGGAGAAGGGATCTCCTCATGGGGATAGTTTTTATTGTTAAGGGAGATATCTTTTCCTGTACTTTTTATTAGTCCTACATTATGATTCTAAGAACTTGTAGATCTTATCACCAGCAGCAACTTCTGTTCCTGACTGAATTCTAGTTGGTGCCCTGAATGTTGACACTGTTAGTCCCACCCAGCCATTCCTTGTAAGGGGACAGGTGCCCATCAGGGCCTCCTTCCACCAGGGGGAGGTAACAGGAGCAGTTGGACTTGAAGAGAACCTTTGGTAAATTTATTGACCAGGCAGGCTTAATAAGGTTTCCATTAAACTTGCTGATCTAAGCACTCTCATTAGATCAGGCACAGTTTAGATTCAGGTGGGGAACTGACCAGCTGGAGGGTTATTGTGGACCTGCTGGATGCACGGATGTCAGATGCAGTACCTGTAGGTGTGTATTCAAAGGCTTTAAATTCTTAATGGTATAATGGCAGGGAGGTTAGGAGATGATCGACAGGCTACTTTATATGCTTTTGGAACTTGCATCTTCAGCAGTGTGGATCAATTAACACAGGTCCAAGTAAAAGAAATATTAAGATCTATGAGAAAAGTTTTAAAAAACGGAATTTGTCCCACCTGGTGACGGCAGTGCTCAGGGCTCTCGGGGAGAGCTGGCGCCCGGCTGCCACCGTTGTGCCTGCGGACAGGTTGCTCAGGTCTGGGCTGTAAACTATCCTGCAGAGAGGAAGCCAGACCTCCTTCCTCTGTACCTTTATTCCTTTAATCAGGGGGGGAGGGAGTGACTGCAAGTTCTTTATTTTCACAGCACAAATATTAAATGACTTAGGTTGCATTGGCAGGTTTAAGAATAATGTGTTTACAAATAATAAGTCAATAACAGATATTCTGTGCAACTGAAAGAGACAGATTACATACTTAGTGTTTTTACATGGCTGTCTTTAATGTTGGTTATTTGTGGCTTTGCTAAAAACTGGATCACAGTTCTAAGTTAAGTCCTATCCTAACAGCAAAACATGTATTTCACTTAATACTTCGCTCTAAAGCTTTAGGGCAAGCTGTATAAACAGAAACAATATATGAGTTTGTTGTTTTGTTTGTCTTTGCCATGGTATCTTGTTTGTTTATTCAATCATTCATTTTTCATGGTATTAATTGTAAGAAATCCTTAAAATAACACTTGTGTTATTTATTGTCAAGAACAAGGATCTGTGATGGCAGATTAAATAACACTGCTTACTCTTCAGCATTTATAAAAACAATTTTGGGGATGTTGAGTTTTTTAGTTACTACATGATTGATTAGCCCTCACCCCCCCTCACACACAGAACTAACGCATGTTAAAGATGCTGTCTTAATTTAATTTAATTCTGGGGATATAATAGCATTAGAAGCACGTAAGAGGAGCTGGAAGAGGCAAGCACAGGCCGCCCTGTTAGCCCTGTGTCATGCCGAGCTGCAGGAGGTTACCACCTGGTCTGTCCTCAGTCCCAGAGGACCTCAGTGGGGGAGAGCGGGTCATGGGCAGGTGGCTTTAGGTCACAGCTTCACCAGATGCTTGCACCTACATTGATAGCAACAGTTGCCCTTATGAAGTCAAACAGCAATTACTTTCCTGTCCTTTGCAAAATTTAATGCCCAGCATCTTTATTCATTTTATTCTCCATTTTAGAATTGTTATTACTACCAGGAGTGGTTTTCTGAGAACTAGAGACCAAGGAGGGCTATATCTGATGGTGTTGCAATTCTACTAATAAAACATGATCAAACACAAAGGCAAGTTTAGCTTTCAGCCTTTGACCATTGTATATAGCCACATAGAGGAAAAGTGTGCAGGGCTGAACCCAGATGTATTTCATCTTGAGCTGCTTCTCACTGCCTGAGACTCCATGTTTTCCAGTCTTTCCTGGAACCTGTCTCCATCCCTGAGATACAGGGAGAGCAAGTAGCTGGGTCTTCTTTCTCCTCCTCTCCTTCACATCTATCTGATGAGGTGCTCCCTCCTGGTGGCATGGTCATGGAGGCAGAATCACCCCATCTCAGCATTCCTCTTTTTTTGTTTTTGTTATTCCTAAAATCTGTTGCTTTTCAGAGAGTGGAAGGGAGGGAGAGACAGAGAGAGAGACATCTTGTTTGTTGCCTCCCGCACACACCCTGAGCCTGCAACCAAGTTACGTGCCTTTGACCAGAGTCAAACCCGGGATCCTTCAGTCCCATGATGCTCTATGCACTGAGCACCACCGGCCAGGGCCTCAGCGACCTTCTCTTGTGGTGGTCCCAGCTCTTCTCATCTTGGTTGAGCTCCGAAGACAGTAATGAGAATAGATGGTGTAAAAACCACTAAGTGTGAAATGATAGGGAAAATTTGTTTTTCTCATGTAAGACATGATAAAGAACTGCATGTCTTTCCTCAGTGAAGAGTTTACCTGAAAAAATAAGGCTGGTTAATTGTTTCCCTTTGGGAAATAAAAACAGTGTGAACTTTGGAAAATATCATAATGAGGCAGGTCCATGAAAAAGTCAATACACCACTAAAAAAAAAAAAGTAATGGTGTTGATTGTGTGAACATGTGGGTTGCTTCAACCTCTTATCCATTCCCTTTACTACTTACACATCTTATGAGGCTTCTCAGTCCAAAAAGCCATGTGCTACTCAGGAATTTAGCCAGGTTTATGTGTTTGGGGGCAAAGGCAAACCCTGTTAGAAGACTGATTTGTGCTAGAAAAATAGTAAGGGAAACTATTCAGAAATAAGATCAACTTTTAAATCAATTATGCAAAATGTAAAATCTGATACAGGCAGATTATAATGGCAGTGCTGTGTATGTAGAGTCCGTGTGTGTGTGTGTGTGTGTGTGTGTGTGTGTGTGTGTGAGAGAGAGAGAGAGAGAAAGAGAGAGAAAGAGAGAGAGAGAGAGGGAGAGGCGCAGGGGGCGGGGGTGAGGGAGATTGATTGATTGTGTTTGGGGGAGGGGGTGACACATGAAAAACCTACAATAAACCGGGCTGTGATTTCACCATATGTGTTGAATTGAACACAACTCTTCTGCATTTAATGAAGACTTTAGCCTTTAGGGGTAAATAAAACATCACTAACCAGGGATGGCCTGAATATTTTTTACTGGCTGTAATAATTAAAGCCATGAAAAGGTGGTTGGGTTATGTTACTTATTAACTTGAATCGCTCTTAGATTTGATCAAGACGTGGTTGCCCATGGCGTTTTGTTTCATGCTTGTCCTTTGTTTCATTGACATGCTCTGCCCTGGCCTTTGTGGCACTATAAAAGTAGCCAGGCAGTGAGGAACAAGACCCAAAGGGGCTTTAGACCTCAGTCCAGCTTTCTTCTCATCCACCCACCCCCAACAACAAACATTCAGCCAGTAGAACTGAGCTTGCAGTCCCCTATAAAGCTTGTACTTGCTGGAAGATGAGCAGAGGGATCTAGAGGAAATCTTTCCCTCTTAGAAGGCAATTGATCAGAGTTCAGGTATAGCTGAGAGATTTCAAAGGTTGTTTTTATTTTCCTCCTAGGTTGAGCCAAACATTGAGAAGCATTGATGTTGATTATAAGAGGAGCTTGGAACCCAGATGCATTGGTTTCCTCTTGTTGCTATAACAGATCACCACAGATCCAGTGACTTAAAACAACACAGATTTGTTATCTTGTAGTGTCTGGAGATCAGATGTCCAAACAGACTCCCTAACGGCAAGGTGTGGGCAGACCTTTGTTCCTTCCTGGAGGCTCTAGGGTAAAATCCTGTTCCTTGCCTCTGCCAGCTTTCAGAGGTCCCTGCATTCCTTGGCCCATGGCACCTTCCTCCATCTTCAAAGCCAGTGGAGTCAGGCTGAGTCCATCTCAAAGCAGCTGTCTCTCTGGTTCTAATTTTCCTTCCTGTCTTCTTCACTCAAGATTGTCTTGTGATTGACTTGGCTCATTCAGATAATCCATCTCCCCATTTCCAGGTTAGCTGATTAACAACTTTAACTTCCCTGTGTCATGTCACTTCATGTATCCACAGGTTCCAGGGATCAGAACATAGCCATTGCTGTGCTTAGCACACCAGAGAATGTGGATAATGTAAAGGGTGGTGAGTTGGAGAGTTCATAGGGTTACAGAGTAGACAGATACAGGGTGTGCTATTAGAAGTGGATTTTTATAACTTCTTGCAGTTTGTTATAACTACTGTCAGGAAAAATACATACACACACACACACACACACACACACACGTACACAAAAATACACTATTAATTACACTATAGAAAAAGTCACTTGTATTTTTAGTTTAAATGGTGTTTCTATTTCACTGTCATATCTAATGTCAGCTACTGAATGTAAAGAGAAATTTAAGTGTGATATACAAAAAAAATTATAGTGTTAATTTGGGGGAAATTGGCATTTCTTTATTCAAAAGCATGATCCACTTATAGTTTTATTGACTTAAAAATGTTTGAATTAATCATGCTTTGTCTTGTGAATTTTTTGTGCTATAATTTTTCCTTGACGTTTAACTTCACAGAGGAACCTCTAATAAAAATGATGTTATTTTTGACAGTATAAACATCCTTTTTGGTGCTCATATCTGTATAATTTTTACAAAGTGATAGCCGTTGTGTACATGTTCTTGTGTGCTAAGTGGCTTGACTTTTCCATGACCCTTTTCCCCAGTCATCTCATTTAAGGCTGGATAGTGTGTGCCCTTATTCCGCGTGGCACCATCCCCTAAGATGACAGACAGATGTGTGAGGTAGTCTAGGAGAAAAGTACCACCTGTATTTGCATAAAGCAGAGCTACAGTGGTTCAGCTGTCAGCTGCTTCCTCGTAGAAAATGTCCCTGAAATAGATATGACATTTACCTGTAATGGCTTTCTTTTTCTGTGAAATTAATGGTGTAAGGCCTTTTAAAAAAACTGTCTTATCTTTGAATTTCTCTTTAAAAATTGACGCTATTTAAAAATTTTTTTTCATCATCTAGTTGCTAAAAGTGCTAATGGGCACAAGATTGATGAATCTTGGTTCTTGCTACAAGTACATTACCTCAAAATTGGCTGTGCTGGATACTTGGCAGTAGGGAGACTTTTAAAAAGGAATCCTAGCCCTATAAGGAGCTCAGAGATTTGAGCATATCCAGTGGCACGTTAATAATTGTTACATGGCAGAATAGAACTGCTTACATGAGAATGAATGAGGATAAAACCCAGAAAGCAAAAGTGGTTTCTAGAAAGGTTCTTGAAAAGTGGTGGTGGAGGGAGGAGGGGCCGAATTCCAGGCAAAGGGGCTGGTGTTAGCAGGTCATATCAATTTGCAGAAAGTTTGTTGACTGTCGGAGGAGGAGATGATTGGAATGGAAATGAGCATACTGAGCCACACACATTGGGGAATGAACGTCATTGTTTAAGTCAGAGGACAAGGAAGGGAACTCACCTGGCCTGAAGGTGGTGGGCAAAGTGGGTTTATTATCCATGGCCTTGAACAAGGCAGGCCTGGTGAGGGCTCATGGAAGGGGCCCCTGGAAATCAGGCGAGAATGGAGAGCTTCTTTGGCAACTGGTTTACATTTAGTGTTTAATTGGGTAGGGTTGGGGGTGCTCCTCGCAGCTGCATACTATATTGCACAATAGCCTTTAAGGAGGGCAGGCCATTGTAAATTCACATCTAGGAGCTAAGTGGTTGCTGGGATAGAAAGTGTCTTTAGACAGAATGCCAGTGGTGTTTCCTGACACCCTTGAGAGCTGGGTGGAGTTTTTGCTTCTGAGAGAATGGAAGTTGCAGAGTTTGTGCCAAGGTTACTACCTAGGTGAGTATCCAGGCAGCATTAGACCTAGGTTCTAGGTGACGCCTCAGACCTGCTGTTTGTGTTCTGAGGCTCAGATCATCTGCACCAAGCAAGACCCTAGCCCCCATGGGTGCAGCGTGCGTGCGAGGAGTGGGCCTCAACTGCCTGGACATTGCACCGCAGGGGCAGGGCGGGGCCCACAACCGCCTCTTTTATGGGTGTTCCACATCCCGTCCTGAGGCCCCGCCCATCTTCCAACTCACTCCAGCTGCTGACCCTGCCCCCGGAAGGGTGGACCCCGGAATCACGAAGCTGCCCTGGACATTGATGCCAGGGTGGACTTGAGCCAAGGCCTGCAGGCCGGTGAAGGTGAGGGTCTGGGGTGTGGAGGACGAATTGCGGCCGTGGGGCCCCAGGGTTGACAGGACCTGCTTGATTAAAGCTTTCTTGTGTTAGGTTTCTCCAGGCTTGTACAGACAGGAGATACCCTAAATCTCTTCCTCCTGTCTTCCCCGCGGGGACCTACTGCGCAGTCCTGAAGGATACTGGTGGCTTGATCCTTCTGGTGAAGGGCATCTGTTTGTAATGTCGGGGGTCCCGAGCATCCCCGGGGCTTCGGCTTCGGAACCCGGAGAAGTACACTCGTCAAAGGTTGCTGCACCGCAACTCTCCTGGGGCTAGGAACTTCTTTTTTAGACTTGCTTTCAGAAAAGAAAGTGCTCCGGAGACAGATGTCAATGTCGTTCTCTCCGTCATCAAACTTAGGTGATGCTGGTTTGCTAGTGAGGAGCAAGGCTCGTAGAGTTCGCGCGGCGTCGCCCAGCGGGCCCTGCGTCTTTGAAAATCCTGGGAAAGGGGTCCCGGCTGCATTGCGTAAAGGGGAGGTGATGCGCAGGGGGCTCCAGACCTGCGTGCCAGCAGAGGACTTCGGGCTAAAGCCAGGATCCAGCTTTTTACAACAAATCATTTTATGGAGTAGGGCTGTTGATTTGACCTCCAAAGGAGGAAATAAAAACAGCGTCATTATAAAAACAGCGTCAACAAATAGTATTGGATCAATGAGAAATGATAACTGCGATGTTGGTGAGAACTATTCTAAGTGGAGATACTCTCAGGACAGTATGTGGTTTCATCTTAATCCGTGGTCTCTATCTTTCAATTTAAAGCAAAATTGCAGATTTGACTACCACCTTAATGGCGTTTTACTTTTAAAAGTAAATGCTAAAATAAGCGCGGAGACTTGATACCAGCATGATATTCCCCCTGCTAACTTTACTTTTACAAGAATATTTTGTAGATTGTCTTTATTTTTATCTGCCTCTCATTAAAGAATATTTATTATGTTTATTATCTGAAGGTAGATATGGATTTTTCAAACTGAAGTATTCTTTTTTTAAAGAATTATACTGAATGATTTAAATGTTCTTATATATTTGAAAGCATATATAATGCTTATAAATGTTAAGGGAGGTGTCCTGTTTTGTACACAGAGATTGATTTAGCTAAGACTTTAAAGCCATTTAAAAGTTTATGTTTTAACTCAGTGGGGAATTTTGGAAGGATAGGTTTTGAGGGAATATTATATTTTCTCTGAAAGAGCTTTCTGCCTATGTTCCCACTTGCTCATCATGTTTATTTCATCGTTCAGAACAAGTGTTTGGGAATCTTACCTATTTTTATTTATCAGGCACCTGTTTTTTTTTGTGTGTGTATGTGTGTTGTTTTTGAATTTAAGCATTTTAAGAATGCCATCTTATTTTCAGGGCATTAAAGTTAAGCAAGGTAGACACATTAGCATTTGAAAATGTTTGCATTTGTTTTTAATTGCTTCTTTCTACTTGTTTTAACTTGAAATTAGTTTATTTACATGTTTAAAAAGAGCTTAACTTAAAATGGTTACAGTGAATTAAGTTGTGTTTAGATATTTGTCATTTAATATTTAGAGAAGTAAACTTAGCTGCTAAACAAAAAATAGCATTTTGTAATAAAATAAGGCACTAAATTAATTTTCCATAAAGTGAATGAGTTAAGATTTTTTTTATTTAAAAACTGAGACATCTAAGAGCATGTCTTGATAAATGCATGAAGATTGAAAACTATCCTGGAATTTTGAAAAAATTAAAATCTGGTTTTGACAAAAATATACAGTGAAAGGGGAAGATATATGAGTCATATAACCTATTTTATGCAACATTTTTGTAGTGGTTGTTTTTATTACTTTTCTACTCCATTTCATAGTTCATTGCCTATGTTTTTTTCCCTAAATCTTTCTCATAAACTTCTAAGTTGTTCAATAATTCTTTTACTGTGGATACAGATTGCTTTAAAAATAAAACCAGTAATAGAAAACAAAATATAAAAAGGCTCTTTTTTTTTTTTTGGTGTTTTGTTGGCTTTTTGTAAGCACATATGTGCATGTATAATTTTACTCATCTTGAAAATTCCACTCTACATTTACAACTTGAGCCCAGCTGGTGTGGTCCAGTGATTAAGTGTCAATTTATGAACCAGGAGGTTATGGTTCGATTCCCAATCAGGGCATATGCCAGAGATTCAGGCTTGATTCCCTGGTGTGGGGCATGCTGGAGGCAGCCGACCTATGATTCTCTCTTATCATTGATATTTCTCTTTCTCCCTCTCCCTTCCTCTCTGAAGTCAATTAAAAAACACACAACAACTTGTTTAATATTCAAAACTGTGAATGGAGTATTCTAGTTTTTTTAGGGAAAACAGGCCTAATTATTTCCCTTTCTGAGAGTTCCTCTCACTTTTCCCCAATAAATAAATTTCCCCATAATCCTTGAAATAGTTGTTCTAGTTGACAGTTGCAGTTTTGACTTTGTTGTTTGAATCTGGTGACCTTTACTGGGATTGCTGTGAGAATTGAAATAAGACCGGCCTCTGGTGTGTTGCTGGAATGTTCTGGTGGTTTCCGGTGAAGATGCCAGTCATTAGGCATTAAAGCTGCCCTTGCACCCAGAAAACTGAATTCTGGCATTTGGTGTTTTCCCCTTTGGACCGACAAGTAGCCATTCAACTGATGGTAGTGCGAACAATAGCAGCCTCCATCAGTACTAATTAAAAATTATGCAAATTCTGCATAATTTTACTAGAAAGATAGTAAAGGGTAAGTTTCCTGGAAGTTTGCTTCTCTTTTATTCACAAAGTCTGTAAACTATAAGAAGACAGCTCCCCCACATCTATGTACATCTTGCTTATTTCCACTAGGTGATCCAGGAACATTTATTCTGCAGGAGGGACCAAACTTTCAAGTTTAATATCTATTTATTTGAGACAGTAGATTTTTAGATTTTTTGTTTGTTTTTTTGTTTATTTGTTAGTTGTAGGCATCATGGTCTAGCGTTTTTGCACAGAAATGCTAGTTTCCTTGTGAAGTGGCATGTACATTAGAGGTTAAACTTTTTTAAAAATTATAAATACCATGCGTTCTGTAAATTAGAGGAAAAATTGCTACAGCTCTGATTGCCTTTGTTCTCAAAGCCATTTCAATTGCCGGCTGTGCTGAAACTGGTTCGTACATTGTTTAACTGCTGAGACTAAAACTTCTAATTAGAGTAATCACTGGGTGGGAGCTGACTGGCGCGGCTGGGGGTGGGGGAGAGGGCGTGGCTGGGAGGGGGCGCTGCGCGTGCGCGCGGTGGGGACCCGGCCCGACTGCCCACGCGGGGCGGGGCGGGGCGCGGCGGGGCGGCCTCCGTGGTGATTGGCCGGGAGGGATGGGGCAGCACGCGGAGGCCGCCAGACTCTGCAGCTGGCGCCCCGGACGCCGCTGGAGGAGTCCAGGCCGGTCTGTGTCCCCGCGGCCGGCGGTGGGAGCTTCAGTAAGTAAGTCGCTTTCCTCCCTCCCGCGCGAGCCGCGGCCGGCCTACCTGACAGCTGCGGGCCCGCGCTGTCAGCTGGTGGTGTTCCTTAGGAGAACGACCCCTTCTCATTTTCCTCCTTGAACCTCCTCCGTCTTCCCACCGGGGAGCTGTGGCCCGCAGGACAGCCAGGTCGGGCGCACTGTTACTCGTTCCGCTTCGTCATGCGCCGCAATGGCTCGCAGCTCCGTGGCAGTTGGCATTCCCTACTGTGGGGATAGCATATGGTGTGAATGGCAGTCCTAATTGCCCTGAAGTTTTTCTAAAAACCTACATAAGGAAAAGTATGCTTCAGAGGGGTTGTTGCCTTTTTTTTAATAACTTCTTTATTGATTAAGGTTGCCTTTGTTTTAATGCTTTTATCGTTGTTATAAATGGGTGTCGGAATTGTAATTTTGTGCGTTTGTTAGGTTTACCAAGCCTTCAAGGAAAAAAGACCAGGTAAACAAATATGCGCTCTGCTGCACTCAAGAGAGCTCATTTGAAGGACGAATGCAGCAGGGAGAGTAACAAAAACGACTGCTTCCGGCGGGAGCCTTCCTAGGAACGTTCGCAGGTTCACTTCAGTCTCTGGAGCACTGCTCTCGGTCCCTTCAGTGGGGCTGTGTGCGACCGAGAGGTGTCTGGTCTTTGGTCCCGGTTCTTAGCAGCCGCCCTTAGATGGAGACGTGGACCCAGTGCTGGGCAGCTAACTCAGATCATAAAGCAGCTGCATTTTAAACTGATTTCTAATGGAAGTCTGTTTGGGTTGTCCGCAGGCCTCCTGTTTACATCTTATTTCTGTCTCAGCTATTATTTGTAAAGGTCTGAATTGGGACCCTGCACTGTGAAATCAGCAGGAAAGTGGTTCTCAGCCTGTGAGGTTGATTCGTGATTTTAAAATCTATGTCCACCTTTCCTTTTGGGGGATCTGTGATTACTGGTTATGCAAGTTCATTTGTTCTAAATCAAACTTCACTTTGGAATAGAAATATGTAGGTTATAATTGGTATGCTGTAACTTTGATATGTGAAAAACAAAGTAGAAAATCCATTAAAATGTGAAAAGTAGACATTTTATAAAAAGATTTCTATATAAGAAAATTTTCTAAAAACCTATGTAAAAAAACACTTGCATTCCTGCCTCTTTTTGTTTTTTATAGACAAATTTCAAATTAATATAGATAAATTAAGCTGGAATGCCGAGGGAAGAGAAAATTTGGTTTTCCATAGGCTGATTATTATTTTCTATTAAATTTAACAACCAGAAAACTAAGAAATCCAGATGCTTTCCTGCAATTTCCAAAAGTTCTGTGCTGTTAAAACATATACCAATAAAATACTGAATTTTTCTTACATAAGCACATTATACATGCATAAAGGCAGGTACAAAATAGTAGAAATGCTAAAACTTCGAATTTTAGTTTCATAATTAGCAATTTTTAGGCCCATGGCTAAAACATTTGCTTTGTATTTTTGAAGACTTAACTTCTGTTGAGTGACTTTAAAGTATTTGAATTCACTTGAGAAATTATTTCCATGGCAGCAAACGAGGCCGAATTTCACATTTCCTGCTCCTATATCAGCTTTAGGCTGCTCCAGGACCTTGAGTCCAAGCTGGGAGTTCGCAGTAAAAGGAAGATGATAATGTCTGAACTTTCATTGCAATAAAATGGCCGTTTTGCCCTAAAAGAACATTTTTATAATGCTATTTCAGTCTACTTGTGTAGCTTGTTGTAGTTTCTATTAAGATAGGAAATACATTAATTTATGAGTTATTCAACTGTTTGTACATAGCATGAAACTTTGGGGTAAACAAACCTGACATCATTTCTGTCCCTGTGGTTTTACTATTGTTTCCCATCCACTTGTTTGCTTCGCCTTCCCACATGTATGCCTCCAGGAGACAGCCACTGCTGGCTCACTAAAACTTTCATTCCCTTCAGATGAGCTGGTCTTGAGGTGGGAGAGAGAAAAAGAAGTTTAAAAATTAAGTAAATATTTATTGAAAATATGTGAAATTTGTTTCCTGCCTTTCTCCTGAAGTTTTACGTCTATATCTTTTTCAAAAATACAAATTTCTATCCTTTAAATTAATCCTTTTGCTCTATTCCTCACAAAACTTCAAAATTAATCCAGGGTATAAATTGTCTGGACTAGAATCCAAAAGTGTACAGGATTTGAGTGAAGTTCGACTACTGTGCTTTATGCTTTATATACATTTAAATCATTCTGTGAAAGGACACTGAGACGTTGGGTAGTAAGTTATATAGTACTCTCAACACATTTTTATTACATAAAAACAACTTCTTTATTTTTTAGCAATAACTCAATTGGTTTGACTCCTTACCCTCTTCCATCTCACTCCCTACAATTCCTCTTTAGTTGTGGTCAGCTCTACATATATTTAAGATTATGTTTGTCTACTTTATGACAGAAGCCACAATAAATTGTGGACATGTGGCTAAAATTTATGCTTAGTTTGGAGTTGGTAGAAAATATGGAAAGAATATTGGAAAATAAAATCTGACCAGAAAGATACTTAGGTTGTTTTGACTATGGGCCTAATGAAGAAGCAAGGGCAAGGAACTAGGAATATGGGATGTTTGTATTTTAGACTATAATAAATACCCAAGAGTGAAAATTGTTTATAAATTATGTTCTGTGCTTAAAAATACGTTGAATGTGTATCCATGCCTGAGTTTGTTTAAGCTGAGAGCCAGAGTGGTTGACTTGGTTTCTCTCTGCTCCCCCCCCTTTTTTTTTTCTTACCTTGCAACTCTTGTCAGTATCATTGTGTCTAAGTGACTGCCTTTTTTTGAGCTGTTCATTTTAATAATTTGAAAAAAGCTTATGACAAGTTTAAACATGGAGGCTATGGAAAGCAAAGAGAAAGATCTCTTAGAAATAGTATTGAGTTTTTCCATTTAGTGCACTCTTATATATTAGCTTTTTAAAAACATTGCAGAGCCATCATTTCACTGACCATAGTTGATTACAGTTAAGAGACATTTCAGCTATTTTACCATTAGTTTTTAAAATAAGAATCACTTTCCACATTGTTATACAGAACGTTTATAAAACTTCCTAAGTTGATATATTTGAATGTGTGTATTTTGTGGATTTTTTTAAGTTTCGAAGTGAGAATCACTTCTGGCCTGAATTTTCATTTGTCAGTATATAAATTATCTTCTAATAGATTTACTTAACTCACCAAATTGCTGATTGATAACCATCTTGTAATTATTTTTACTGTGTTACTCCATCTTACTAGATAGGACATTAAGGACATGAAGTCCTTCATTTAAATTTGACAAACTTGTATCGGGCATGCTACAGGTGGTGCATGAAATGAGCAACATTGGGTTCCATTCTTTAAGGAGTTGCCTTAAAAGTATACATTCTTTTTGTAGAAGTTAACATAGTTTTGTTTGAACTCAGTTATTCATTGTTTAAACTTAAAAGAAGAGGAGTCTATTTTTATTCCTAAGATTCTGAAGAGCATATTTTCAGTAAGAGCTGAAGTTTTTTTCCTATTTGCTAATCAGTCACTTGTAATTTAGAAGAAAAATCTGTTTTCAGACTGAATATTCCTAAGGATTGCATATTTGTGCATATGAATACCTTAATTTTGTGTATACTATAAATATATATAGGTCACTTTTCAACAGGAACATAAGGTAATATGTTGCAAAGAAGAACCTAATGTTGATACAATTATTTACTAAAAGTGTTAAATTTGTAATAAGTAATCTCACACAATCTGTCTCATTGTGATATAGTGGGAGTAATAGGAAGAAATTCGGGGTTTGAAGGAAATTACAGTTACTGTTTTATTTCCCTTTGCAAAAAAAAACTAAAAACACTTAAATTCTAGTTCATTTAATATTGTGACAACGTCATAGTCTGGGCATATGACTGATCCACCGCTCTATGTATATTTGTAGAGTATTTGGAAAATTTAAGATTTTCCCAATATTTGTGTGTTGTTCACATAGAACTTATGCCTTATATTTAATGGCGTTAGCATTCATCTCTTTGTAGAAGTATTGGAATCAGAACAATGGAGATCTATGCTGTTTTCAAGTATTATTGTTATAACTAAGAATTGAGAGTCACTAATAGATTTCTAGGTGCAAACCAGTGCGAGTGCGAGGGCCTGCCTATATCCTAGACCTGCTTTGTTCGAAGGCCCTGGTTTTTGCTCAGCACCTCCTTGGAGCCTGTGCTTCAGTCATTTACAGATTTCAGTGCTCCCAAGATTAGGTCACAGCACTAAATTTCTTCATAAAGTAGATCTTCCCTACAGTGAGTAAACTTTGGGGAAAATTTTTAAACACGATTTAAGAAAAATAGTTCAGCTTGAGCTATAGGCAAGAAAAAAAAGGAAAGATGAAAAAGACCAGGAAGCTGGTGTAGGTTATTCAGAGAAAAAATGGACTCGAAGAGTTATTTAATTTTTTTTAAACCTATCTCTAGAAAATTATTTACCCAAATCCAAACATATTCTGTAATCTGTCCTTAACTTTGACCCCCACTTAATAACATTCCTTGCTATCTTACCATATTACAGAAAATTCCATTTTATTCTTTTTAATAGTTGCATAGTATTCCGTTGTGTGATTATATACCATTTGTGTGCCCTCATTTTTTTAAAAAAATATATTTTATTGATTTTTCACAGAGAGGAAGGGAGAGGGATAGAAAGTCAGAAACATCGATGAGAGAGAGACATGGATCAGCCACCTCCTGCACACCCCACACTGGAGATGTGGCCGCAAGCAAGGTACATGCCTCTGACCGGAATCGAACCCGGGGCCTTTCAGTCCGCAGGCCGACGCTCTATCCACTGAGCCAAACTGGTCTCATTTTGACACACAAAACCAGCTGACAGTTTTCAGTACCTTAGAGTGTCATAAAGTAGTATATAACTAGAATTTTGAATTAGGAAATACCACTCTTTATAAGTTAGGAACTCAGGTTTATAAAATGTATATGCTTATTCAGGATAAATACATTAGTTATTAAGTACAATATTATTAACTTAGGTAAGAGCATTAATTCTAAAGAAATTAAAAGAAACAGATTTAGCCTAACCGGTTTGGCTCAGTGGATAGAGTGTTGGCTTGCATACTGAAGGGTCCTAGGTTTGATTCCAGTCAAAGGCATATACCTTAGTTGTGGGCACATCCCCAGTAAGGGGTGTTGCAGGAGAAATATCGATGCTTCTCTCTCATTGATATTTCTAACTATCCCGCTCCTTTTTTTCTGTTAAAAAAAAATCAATAAAATATATATATTTTTAAAAATCTGTGGCCGAGACCGGTTTGGCTCAGTGGATAGAGCATCGGCCTGCGGACTGTGAAAGGCCCCGGGTTCGATTCCGGTCAGAGGCATGTACCTTGCTGCGGGAAATGTTAGCACATGAAATTTTGACTCTTATAATCTAGAAACGTAAGAATTTGTGCCAGTGAATTATTTCGGATACTGTTTGCTAGTGATGGTATCTGTTTTCATCAAAGCAGATACCACGGAGCACCGTGACCAAGCCAAGGCTCAGAAGTGCAGCAATCCTTTTTAAATGCAGCTGTTAGAACCGTTTCCCAAGAAGATAGTAAATACGCTTTTTCCTATGTATAGTGAATTACATGAATATTTACTTCTGCTTGAATTTTCTTTCTCAAATTTGACTAAAGAATGTTTGATAATTAAAAATAATGATTCTGCTGGACGGATACATGCATGTTGATGGATTTATTTTGAAGAAAGTTATTTTCATTTCTAATTATTTTATTGTGACTCTTATTTGCTGGCAAATTCATGTCCCCCAAATTATGCAAACTATAAGCTTTTATACTTAAACTTCAGTTCTTTAAAATGTGTTAAGATTTTGCTTTAACCTGTAAAGCATGGTTCTCAATCTTTCTAATGCTGCAACCATTTAATACAGTTCCTCGTGTTGTGGTGAATCGTAATGTAAATATCTGTGTTTTCTGATGGTCTTAGGTGACCCTGCTAGTGGTTCTCAACCTGTGGGTCACTGCTGTAGAGCCTAAGACCATCAGAAAACAGGTCATGACCCACAGGTTGAGAACCGCTGCAGTGTAAAGGATGGTTTTTCCTTTCTAACTTGTTTTCAGCTTGGTTTTTGTTGTAATTTACATAATTCTGGTTTTCCTGTATACAAGTTACTAGTTCAGACTAAAGATGTTTTAATATCATTATGATACCTTAGTTGACAGCTACTCTTATTAGTTCATTTTTGAGAGTTAAAAATGTTTATCATTAGGAAAATGATAGATGAAAGAAAAGATTATATACTATCATGGTCTTACTAGTGTTTGAGGTGGGCGGCTGTGGTCAGCTGCAATGCCAGAGTTCTGATACTTTCAGGATTTTGTGTTCCTTTTTGGATTGTGACGAACTCTTGTTTTGAGGAACTTTCTCAGTTATATTTTAATTTTAACCCATTTTCAAAAACTGTAAGAAAACAACTTAGAGATTTCTACTTATTTTATTTTGGTTCAGAGCAGTGTCTGAAAGGTGACATGTTTTCAGTTCTGTCTTCTGTCCTGCAGTCAGTCCCTTTGCCCTTAAGGAGAAAATTGTGTGAATGGCAACTGTTTGCTCTTGTACCTGTGGATGGTGGGGGCACCTGAGGGTGGATATTGGGTGTATTTTCTGGGAGGAGTAGGAAGGAAGGTGTTGGTTTTGGAGAAGTCTTAATAAAAAGCATTGCATATCTATGGATTACCTTTTTAATCCAAGGGGCAAAAGGAGAACTTCGGCCTCTATTGTGCCCTATGCCAGAAAGCCTTCTGTATGGGACTCTGGGAGGTCAGCCGCTTGAGTCTGGTTTGGACCCTGCTTGTGTTGAATTTCAGCCAGCAAGTCTCCCGCATATGGGAGAATTTGAGATTTTTCCCTCCCCCATTTCTTCTCTTTTTGTTCAGTGTAAACAGTTCCTGCTGTAGAAACATAGACAAATATAGCAGAGAATGCTTTTCTGGAAGAATTCTCCCTAAGCATTTTTTAACCATTTTTGGGAAGAATTGATCTTTGAGTGTATTTTAGACAGACTGAAAGAGAGGGAGGGGCTGTTGCTGTAAATTGAAGTGACATCATAAGTATTGCCTCCATTGATCTGCTTTTAGTCTGCAGCCAGGATAAAAGGAAATGGCATCAGGGAGGAAGCATGCTTCATTTAGGCAGAGATCCCAGAGTGATAATGGGGTAATAATAGAACTCACGCCACTGTCAGTCGGAGGCTGCATTAGTCTCAGGCTCCTTCCTTGTCTGGGAGCTGCTCAGAGACTTCCTTCCCGTTTGCCATCAGCCAGTTGGGCCTTGAGGGAGGTGTCCTCCTGTGCCTTTGGAATGGTGTGGATAGTGGGGCTCAGATGTTGTACACCCAGTTCCTTGTGCCGGGACCTGCCTGCACAAGGTCAGTAGTGAGATGCGTTGATGACATTTTCTACAGGAAGCGAGCTGGCCTTTCTGGATCCTGCTAATGGAAGGAAGGGCCGAGGGCCAGTTGCATGGGTGGTCCTTCTGGGAGCAGGAGTGAATGGCATCCCTGACAGCAGGAAGAGGTTTCTGGAAGAGTCAGGGTGTGCTTTCTTTTGCTGCTTGTAGACTGGGAGGGTGGGCTTGGAAAATTCATACTTTCTTTCAAAGAGTCTAGACACTTCAAAAGCTATTAAGTTGTGTGGCTTGCCACAGTTCTTAAGTTGATTGGGAAAAATACATGGTAGACTTTTCTTTGCTTTGTGAATTTCTGGGTAGTTAGCAACTGTGGACTCCTCCACGTTCAGTGCACAGCGCAAGAATACAGACCACTAAATTCTTAACAAATGGTATTTGTATTGCCTGACTCCTCTTAGTATTGTGTGTTTTTTTGGTATTTGAATAAGCTTTACAGTGTTGTGGTGGAATTCTCTATTTCAAGTACTCACATGACTTTGGCACCTCATAGCCTTATTTTGTATAAGTGTTGAGGCAGATGCATTTTAAAAATACCAAACTGGTTTCCATGTGGAAAAAATAACAACTCCTTGTTTGTGCAAAGGAAAGGACTTTCTACTCCTGTTACTATGGCTGTGAGCACCATTGGACCTTCAGAAATAAAGGCAAATTCTTTTTATAATGTTTGACAGCTTCTTTCTAATGAGATACTGCTCTGAACCGTGTACAGTATTTTTCTTAATCACTCTGTATTGTGACTAAAGCCATATTTGTCTCTCAGATCTGCTGTACTAAAACACGGTGGGCCTAGAAGTCACGTGACATTTAATATGATTTCTGTGTCGGAGGAGGGGAATGACGCACACAACATTTCCCATTCCCACCTCACCATCCAAGCACATTTGAAAGTGCATCTCTCTCAGTTGCTTTGCAAACTTTTGGTTTATTACATAGTATTTTTTTTTTCATCATATGGTGCTTTACAGGGAGTAAATGTTTATTTTACAAAGAGAAATGTTCTCTCTTAAAATGAGCTACTTACCACATTTTTGCTTTAATATCCTCCTGTAAGGTCTGTAATCTAAAAATTGTGTAATGTTTACTTGCTCATTTGTGAATGAAGGATACTTAGTTTTATTGTCTGTACTAAAATATTTGATCCCTGACTTTTCTCCATTTTTCTCATTGCTTAGAAACTACGTTTTCCCCTGGCAAATTAGAGAAGAGTTGGAGTTGAAAGGCAGGCGACTATAGGTTGTTTACTAAGTGAGACTCATTTACACGAGCCCATTCTGCAGTGGGCCGGGCAACCCTGGGGCATTATGGTTATGGAGGGAGGGCTGTTCTCACGCCTGCGTGGGGTCCTCTGCCTTCTTCCACCTCTGAACAGACCGGCTCTTGCCACAAAGCCATTCACGGCGCCTGTGTGCCCAAGAGGGCTACCTGGCGCGCTGTGTGCATGCCTGTTCTTTACTTCTCTCTAATTAGAGCAAATTAAACTTATTAAAAACCTCCTCCGTTCCATTTTAGCTGTTTATCTTTAGTCAAGGGCTTAGCTTTAAGTGTTTCCCATTGTGTAAAATCAGGAGAGGACAGACATGTTCAGGGATCCTTTTGTTCAGTCTCTGTGTGCAGATACACTGACTTCTGCTTAGAGAAAGGTCGCAAGAGACATAAAAGGGTGACTCCAGATGTTTCCATGGGCTCACATTGGAGTGATTCTTCCATTTCAAACTGCAATTGCGTTTATTGATTAAACCCAGTTAGGTGAAGTCAAGGACTGAGCTAATCTGGCTTGTGGCCACTCTGACCCAGTTTGGGTCCCTGTCCTCCCTTCCCCTCCCCACCCCCTATTGAGGCAGGAGGGTTTCTGCTCCAGGAGTGCCCAGGCCAGGCCACCTCGGGATAGTGGTAGTGTGAACCATACTTGGGAAAGGGATTAGCAGGGTAGGAAGAGACTTTAGTGGGGGATAAAGGGCAGGCTCTTTGAAGAGGCTAAAGGATAGCTGTGGAGTTATCTGAGGGGGCACTTGGGGCCAGGCTGGATGAACCTCTGCCATCCCCCTGGACCTCAGGGAAGGAAGGTCCAGAGAGGGAGGCTGCAGGGCAAGATGGACAGGAAGAAGGGCCAGGCAGCCTGGGTGGTGGCCAAACTGCTGAGCCTGGGGTAGAGCACCCTGAGTACCCACCCACCAGACAAGGGTTCATGCTGTGACTGGGTGGGGAGGCTCCAGAGGCTGGTGGCTCTGGATTTATCCTGTTTTGTAAAACAGCAGATTTCTTTTAATATTGTAAAAGTGGGCTCATGTTCTAAAACTGTAGAAAATAGAAAACTGGAGTTTTTGTTTCTGGTTGTTAATGTAGTAACTAGAGGCCTGGTGCACGAAATTTGTGCACAGGTAAGGTCCCTAGACCTGGCCAGTGATCAGGGCTGATTGGGGCCTTCTGGCTGCCAGCTGGAGCTTTCATTCTGCGCCACCCTCTGGTGGTCAGTGCATGTCATAGTGAGCAGTCAAACTCCTGAGGGGACACTTTACATATTAGCCTTTTATATATAGGTAGATAGATAGATAGATAGATAGATATAGATAGATAGATATGATATAGATATAGACATATAGATTATTTTAAAGTATCTTATAGGCACATGACTTCCCTGGAAGGAAATTGTCAGTTGTCTCCAAGTCCCTAAGGGCTTCATGTTGGTTGTAACCCTCTGTGTTAGCTGAAGGCATATGATTCCTCCTGTCAGCCTGAGGCGATCCACAGGATCTTAGATGCATGGAGCGATATTATGAAATAAAAATGCCCAAGAAAGCAGGGATGTGTGTCTGTGTGCCTGTGGGGAAGTGGGGTTATAATAGAACTTAGGAGGGTGAGGTGTGGACATACAAAAAATGCTTTCTTTGTAGAATTTCGTGGTGAGCGTTGTACCTGCAGTTCACCTGGTTTCCCCATGTGCATTCTGGGAAGATGGGGGTAGGCATAATGCACACTTGGGGACAGAAAAGTAAAGAGAGATGGGGAGAGATACCAATAATATTTAAAAATTTCTTAAGAATAACAAAAAGTAGGGATTAAAATCCAGTGTTCTTGTGAATGTTCTGTTGGCCTAACATGGATTTGCAGACTTGTAAGTTTGGGTTCATTGACAGAAGCTCAGGGCATAAGTAGGGAAGGAGTAGGACTGAATGGCGAGAGTAGTGGCATTCATAGTAATAATTTTAAAACCTTGATTATTAGAATATTTTTCAGCTCCTACAAAATGTATTTTAAATGCATTTTTTCCTCCTCTTGTAGTTTGTGAGAGTTCTCTGCTCTAGGAGCGGAACTAGGCATTGCAGTGCAATAATGACTAAGACATACTCTACCTTCTTGGATTCGCAATGTTTGTTCATAAACTGTTCATTACTTTGGTACTATATAAAAACGCCCTCCTCTCTGTCCTTTACTATGTAACACCAATTTTTACTTTCCCTGTGTGAAAACTTAGGAATATGGGTGACTGTGTGTGTGTGATCATATTTACAACATTTAAAAAAATTTTAATGGAATAATAAACATGATTTTTATAAGGGAGTGTTTGTGAGACTCGCTCTCCATTTCTTGGTGCACATTGGCAAGGTGCCAGTGGTGAGGAAGAAAATCTGAAAGCAGCTTACTTCTGTTAAACTTCCATGCCTAAGATCAGGTGGTTCCTGGAATCTTGGTCCAGGTTAAATGACATTTTGACATATGTTTGCCATAAAGAAAGGGATCTAATCAACTATGAGGATGTTTTATGAAGTTAATCGTTTTTGTCATTTCACAGTATCTGTATATTAAATCATCACATTGTACACCTTTTAAAAAAAACACACACACAACCTAAAAAAAAGGTAAAACAGTTTTGCTCTGTTCTGAGTGTACAAGGTAAGTCCTGAGGGTCAGCCAGAGTCCGTCTTCAGGCTTCCCGTCGTCTTCTGACACTTGCTGAATACCTGGCCGCCCTGGGCTTGCTGTCTTTGTTCTAAATGTCTGTGTCTTATTCTTGTAAGCTGAATGGCATTTTCACTGGCTATTTGATGTGCCCTCAGCTCCTTCCAGACCAGTTGGTCTTACTTCTGGAGCATCTGTTGGAGCAGAAGACCCTGAACCCCAGAACTCTGCGAAGCCTCGAAAGGACATACTGCCTCTCCCAGCAGGATGCAGAGGTAACAGGACTGCCCTCAGCGTAAACAGTGGGGCCCTTGCATTGTGAACAGTGTGGTCCCAGAGCTTCCCAGACTGTGGAGCTGCACTGTGGTTTCCATCAGCAAACCACCCTTCCCCCCCATGTGCCTGTGAGTGAAGAGCAAACCCTTGCAGCCAAGTGGAAGCTGCTCCCTGGTCGGGCTCCCTCCAGCAGGGGACCCCAGGACCTGCTTATTACCGGGTTTTCCATCCTTATTAAATCATAAAGATGGACACAGTCTCCTAAAGGAATGTGAGAAGCAGGGTGGGGCACTCCTGAGTTACAGACTGGGGCAGGTCAGTTTTGCAGGCTGGTGGCACCATCCTGCTGCCTGTGGGAAATGGGAGGCCCGTGTGCCAGAGCTGTGAGGTCGCCTTCAGCCAGGACAAGGAGGGAACCATGTGTAACGTAAATAAAAACGAAATCTAACAGCTGTGGGTTGAAAAGCAAAATTGGATGCTTATGGGAAAGCAGTATGATGTGGTTCTTAATATCTTTTAGCTTCTTGTAAAGAATGCACTGTGAATCCTAAAATGAGTGCCAAGGGTTTTTATGTCTATTAAATAATTATTGTATTTAGTCGTCTTAAAATATAAGAAAAGTTCTTTTATGTAATACTCCTAAAATGCAAGTAAGTTTGGTTTGTGTTCAAGTGAAAATAACTGAGCATTTAAAAACTGCAGTTTTACAGGGTGCCCATCAGGCACAAATGGCTGTTGAGCCCTTGATCTGTGGCTCGGGGTGTGAAAAGCATAGTGGATACTGAAGACATAGTGTGAAAAAAAGCAAAATACCCTACTAATAATTTCTTCTTGTTGGTTAAACTGTCAAAATGATATTTTGGGTTAAATAAAATCCTATTAAAATTAATTTCACAATCATTATAATGGGATAAATGGAGAAAAGATAGCTTATTATTAGATTAAAAGGTAAGTTGGACATAATTTTACCTTTATTTTTAATCCTCACCCAAGGGCATGTTCCCATTGATTTTTTTTTTTTTTTTTAGAGAGGGAGGAAAGGAGGGGAAGAGAGAGAGAAACATCAATCTGTTGTCTCCTGTTCGCACCCCAATCAGGGATTGAACCCAAAACCTAGACATGTGCCCTGACTGGAAATCAAACCCACAGCCTTGGTGTATGGAACAACACTCAAACCAGCTGAGTAACCTGGCCAGGACCATTGTTTTGCATTTTAAAGCTCGATAAATTCAGGAGTTAATTGAAAACCTTCAGAAAAGATACATATAGCTTCAGAAGACACAGCTCTTATATTTTTGTTTACAGATGTTTCCAAATGTCAGCCCGTTATTTTTAATTAGTGTTTAAAGCTGTTTCTATATACAGACATGAGGTTAAGTTTTAATCAGCTGAATTCCACTGAAATGCCAGGCCCCAGTGACGGGCAGTGAACAGATGAAGGTGGGAGGATCAAAGTCGGCCCCGGGCACCTGTCACTCAGCCCGGAAGTCTTGAGGCAGTAGACACTGTTTGCTCCCCTTCCTTTTGGCACAAAACATGCCATGTTCTTAACTTACAGCTCAGCTTAGTTGTTTATAACCTCTCAAACCTTTGGAAAGCATAATAGGTATTATTTGGTTGCTTGTCTTACAACTCACTACACCATGACGCTTAAGCCAGGGCGGTCTCCTCCCCCTGGATCATGGGGGCAGGAGACCAGGGCCTGAGCCTGGCTTTGCTTGGTGTGTACAGCTAGGGTGGTTTCACACAGTTTACCAGTACTGTGCCAGGCACTAGGGACATAGCAGTGGGCATCACAACCGAGGACCACCCTGAAGAAGTGTATGTTCTTCTGGAAAGACAGTGCATAAGTGAACAAAACACTTTCAGGTAGGAGTTACAATGGAGGCATATAGGTGACATTGGGCTGGTTGTCTCTAGATAGAGCACTCGGGAAAGGCCACACAGACAAGTGGCACAAGGGGCCAGGGATAACTTCCATACAGAGGCAGCAGCAAGTGCTACTCTGTGAGCTGGCATGTGCTAGGATGGGGGTCAGCAGGCTTTGTTTGTAAAGGAACAGATAGTTAATATTTCAGGCCACACGGTTCCTGTCCCCACTGTGCACCTGTGCTGTTGTAGCATGGAAGCTGCCAGAGAGACACATGCAAACAGCCGTGCCCATGCGTCAGTAAAACTTTATGGACTCTGCAACTTTGATTTCATATAATTACCACGTCCAAAGATAATATTGTTTTTCCCGTTCCTTCTTAGAACTGTTTTAAAACATACATAACACTCCTCATAGGGGGGCTGATTGGGTCTGCCCCATCTGGAGTTTGTTGACCCCTGTGTTGGGGTGGGCAGGGCCCTGACCAAGGGGGTCCTGGAGGCCTGTGCCCTGTTGGGCTTTCATTGTAACAGGGTGCCTTCTTCCCCAGCTCTCTTGTCCTGGCATGTGATAGGTAGCTGCACTGACAGTCCATCTCATTGGTGTTCCCTTGAAATGTCAATCGGAAGCAGAAAAGCAACAGGAATTTGGGCAGTTTTTTAGAAACATGATTGGTTACATGTGACTTATTGTGACACTGATTAGCAAGAATTAATAGAATAACCATCTGCCTTTATTTTAAGTGACAGAACATTTCAAGGAAGAAAGGATTACTTTTTGGTGGGAAAAGTCTTTGAGGGTTCTGACTTTAATCTCGGTGCTTCTCCTTGGCTGAGCCAATAGAACAGTCTCTTTCAGTCATCAGGGCTCTCAAATGTGTAGTAAATGACAAGCCTTTGAGAGCTAGCGGAGACCCTGGAGTGCGGCAGGCTGTGGAGCGCCCTGGAGAAAGTGCTCTGTGCAGGCTCCGCCTGGCGCCCCTCGCACCAAATCCAGCACAGGGCAGGGAGTGTGCATGACTAGGGTGGGGGGTGTTCCCCATATTTCCTAAGGCATAGGAAGGCCCTCTTACTCTCTGGACTAGCATTTTTCCTGAGAGCACATACTCATGGGAAGTCACTTTCTGAGAGGTGAGCCTCTTATTTCACATGTGTCCTTGAAGCTGAGCCTCACTGCTCATTCCCAATCACCCCGTCTCTTCAGAGCTCTTGTTGGTATGCGGATGCTTTCCATGCGTCACCCAGCCTCGCTCCTGTGAGTGAGCAGCCTGTCCCAGCTCAGACCAGGGCCCTCCATTCAGTAGCTGCTTTAGCTGCTTCTCCGTTCCCCCCCGTCCCCTCTCTCCTCCCCCTCCCCTTTCCTTTCCTCCTCCCCTTTCCCCTTTTTCCTTTCCCTTCTCCTTTTCTTTGTGTGGGGACAGGTGCAAGCCCATTGGGAAGTTTATTTTTAATAATTTTATTTATGTGGCTCAATATTTATGTTACTTGTGTTGCTCTGTGCTTGGTTGTGTTCACAGGATGCCTGGTTTGTGTTGCCCACCAACTTTTTTCATGATTGAGGTGATAGGTTACATGGCCTGTCCTCCCTGTGATGTGAGTACCCAGGTCTGCTCTGGGGAAAGGGATACCTACCACGTATTTGGAGTCTTAAAGGAAAAGTGCATAAGGATGAATAGAGTAAAGCATCCATCCTAAGCCACCCTAGCCTTGTGGCCACTCCGCCTTTGGAAAGTGGGGCTCTGCTGGGGATGTTCGGGTTCCTAGGCCTGGAGAGGAACATAGCTGTGGGGTCAGCCACCTCTTACATCCTGAATTTGACACAACTAGCCAGATGCCAACTCCTCTAACCAGGACGGAAAAGGAGCTGAAGGGAAGCTGTCTTCGTTTTTGAGCATATAGGCTCAACTAGAGCCATAAAAGTTTAAAAATATATTGGACATGGATTCTTGGAACAAAAGACATTTTTTAAGATCCCATTTTAAGTCATGAATTTCTGCCCTCTGTAGCAGGTCTCCTAAGCTGTAAAAAAGCTGGCCCCCTGGTAGTGAGCAAAGATCCATGGAATGTGGCTGTTTGGCCTTTTTTCCCTGCGCTCTTGGCTGACCTTGAATCAACTTTATTTCTACAGGCTGCAGTTGGGCACTTCAAAATTGGGGACACACCTCAAGTTAATTTTTTGAAATTTCAGAAACAGCAATTCATCACCTTAACTGTCTTAGAGGGAGGGAGTGGAGGACATGGCTCAGAAAGACCCCACAGTAGCATGCCCTGCTCTGATGTTGTGACGGGTGGATTGAGCAAGAAAGTTATTTTCTGGAAGAGGCCGTTACCAGTTCGTCCTCTCACTGTGTTTGGGAAACACTGCTGGTTGAAAGGAAGAGCTGTCTCGGTCAGCTTGGAGTGCAGAATGAGGGGATCGTGTCCCTGATTTTCTGCCAGTTTGTCTGTCAGGGGCACCGCCTGAGGCTGGCCCCCCGTGAGGAGAAGGCAGATACCTGCTCGGTTGCGTGTGAGCAACTCTTCCATGTTTTGATTGCATGGTGCGCCCAGGCTGAGCACCTGGTGTTGGCCGGCATTGACTTCACAACAAATGGACCTGGGCTCAGGTCCCAACGCGTTCCTCCCCTCCCGGCCCATTTTCATCTGCATAGTAGTGCTTGGACAAAGTTGCGGGCTCCTGGCTGCTTGACTGTAGCCAAGTGGCAAAGAATGTTTCATGACACTGTCTTTACTCTTATATTTTCTATTATTTCCTGTTTCGTTTACTTAAAAAAAAAAAGTGCATTGTGATGCAGCAAATTGCTTTTAAAATGCCATAACTCCTTCATAGGATTGTCATGAGAAAAGTTGGTGAGCATCCAAATCATGTGACTTCCGTTGAGAGATTTACCATCTCTCAATTGGTGTAAAATGGTCAGATTTTACTATTTAGCTGATTTTTTCCTTTTAATCTATCGGGACTGGCAGGGAGAAAAAGTATAATCTATCCAATTGTTAGGAGCTCCTAGGCATCTGGTAAACTTTAACGGGTAAAGAATTATTGATCTGGGGGCTTGGTGGGTTTGGGGTGTGTGGAGGGAAGGGCACCTTGCTCTGACATGTGCACTGGATAATTGGTGCTGGGGATGGCCTGTCCTGTGCATTGTTGGATGTTTAGCATCCTGGTGTTTGTCCATGAGATGCCAGTAGTAACCCACCCCCAGTTCTGGCATCAAAAATGTCCCCAGAACATTGCCAAATGTGTGGTGCAGCAGTGGCTCCAGCAGCCACTGCTTCACAAAGGACAATGTTTTCACCTCCTCTTGTAGTGCCGGCCATGGCCACAGCAGCCAGGCGTAGTTAGAAAGATGGCAGCACCCTTGAGAGGCCACTATCCACAGAGCCCAGAGAATGGAGCCTGAGAGAGGTGGGAACAGAATCTCTCCTGGGAAGAAGAAAGAAAGAATGGAAAAACAGAAGTAGTCGGAGCAAGCACACCCAGAGGAGCCAGTCAGTCGTGAGGCAAACCTGTTCCACCACAGTGCACAGAGGGCCACGCTGCTCAGCCATGGCTGGCGCCTTCTGCTCTGAAAAGGACACCTTCAAGGTCAATTGCAAATGGGAAAACATCCAGCCTTGTAGGCCTTCTCCACATCACTGCCTTTTCTCCACTCTGGCTGAGGAGCCCTTGAAACCCTGTGAGAGGGCCCCTCCGTGGTGGGTTCCACCTGTGTAGGGAGGGCACGGATTTCAGAGCATTGTCCTAAGAACCAGTGTTTGCTGTCCTCCTCCTGGAAGGACAGCATTTATTTAAGCCCCAGAGGTGCAAGTTATGATTCTCAGCATGCAGTGGTCTGACAGCTCTACTGCTCATTTCTATATTTTATCTGGGCCAAAAGAATAGTTTTGTGAACTGAGAGCATTTCATGATTCGCAGACCGCTGGAGAGGCATGGACAGGGCAGAGAATCCAGACTTAGCCAGGCGTTGTGTCTCTGAAGACTACAGTGCAGCAGCAGCTGTAGTTCAGCTCATTCCCTCCCATGACAACCTGCCAGGAGAGGGGAGGCTCTGTTCCCTTTTCCTGGTTGCTTTCCAGTAGCATTCGGCCAGTTTAGAGGACAGGTGAGATGCAATCTCTGGCTCTGTTGCCACTCAGGAAGTTCACTAGTTTCTGTTAGTAAGATGCCTTGTAGTGAACTTGGTGCCTCTTTCCTCTTTGGTCAGCTCTATGGGAATCTAAGCAGCATAGAGCTGACTGGCCTTGCTAAGCACAGGCCCTGTATCCCACCTCTTGTCTGAGGTAGCCTCTGGGTGGTTGGTCAGAGGAAGGTCTGTGAGGAGCCCCGCCCAGTCTTAGTGCTGCCCCAGCCTGGCTGTGCGTCTTCCTCCCTCCCAGAGGTCCCTGGGTGCACCCATGTCCCGGAGCCTCTCAGGTCGTCCCCTCCCTGGTCATGACCCATATTGTCAGGAGGCATTCTCCTGACAGATGGAACATAAACAGGAACATAAATTCCCTTGTGGGGAGTCAGAATAGTGAGTGGCAATTAGTGAAGTGGTTCTGCAGGGTGATGTGCAGGGACTGATGGAATGGGGCTGCCGGAAAGGCAGTCCCACACCTGCCACCCTACATTGGGCCTTGAAACAGCTTCTTCACAGGGCCCAGGGCCCAGCTCATTGGCCCCTTGACCTGGTCACATGCTGATGAATCTGAACATTAGTAGGTGAACTATAAATAGTGTGACTATTTATTTTTTAAAAGTCAGGGCAGTGCGTTTGAGAGGCACAGCTGCCCTTTGACACAGCGCCGCTGTTCTTTCCCGAGTTTGAGAGTTGGCCCAGGTATGGATTGAAGAGGGAGCGGGTGTTTTTCTTTAGTTGGCTCTAGACACACCTGTGTCTTTAACGACGTGGGGAAGAACAGAGCTCTTACATAATTCTTTAGTTATATGTGTGTGTCTTCTTTGTGGTATTTGGCTTATGAAACAAATGTTCTAGAAGATTCTTTGAGCTTTTTTTTTCTCTGTTACTCACTTTGGTGCTGCTGGAAGTTTTCTGTAGAAACCTTGTAACAAACAACCACTGCCTCTGATAGACTGTGATGAAGCGATTTTTCAAATGCAGATGTAAATAATGACAAAGTAAAAAACTTCCACCTTTTACATCAATATCCGATCTTATCCCTGAGGCCAGGATTGCTACAGCACTTTGGGCTGGTCAGATGTTTGTTAAACAACAAAGACAAAGTGCGCCATCGCCATCGACGGCAAAATCTGCCTGATTGTTCCGAAAAGGACCTAGTAAGCAAGCAGTTACAATCAAATCGTGCCTCACCATGTACCCCTCCACACTCCCCGCCCAGCGTCCCCATGCTCTAGGCTTTGCCACGGTGGCCAGAGGCTGGCTCTCCCATGGGCTTCACCATGGCCTCTGCTGTCCCAACCATCACGTGTCAGACACTGGTAGCTGCTGCTCCAGAAACGCTGGAGATCCAGGAAAAGTACTCTTGAAAAATTAAGTACTGCGTATTGAGGATAAACAGAGAGGCTCTCTTGGGGCTTACAGTTCAGTAGAAAGTTTAAGAAAAGTTCAGTAATCAGCAAGTATAGATATCCATGTCATGGAAGGACTTAACAGGGTGCAGTGAGGGAAGCAGGGGGACCCCGAGATGTGGTCAGAAGACTTCATGTGCACTGAGCGCTAAAGGGGGAAAGACACCTGCTACTGGACGGGGCCCCTCAGCCTGTGGTCAGCCATACCATGTTCCACAAAAAAACTATCCTCTCTTCTCCCTATCTGATGCCATTTCTGAGCTTGTCAGAGGAGGTCCCTGTGTTCACGTCTCTGGCAACAGTAAAGTCCTTTTTCAGCAGAGACTCTGTATCACCTGTTACAAAATGGAAAAAGCAGATGAAGTGTGCTATCTCCTGATCGCAGGCTTACTAGGTGTGCCGGTTAATGTAGATTTTGTAATCAAATAAAACACGATAATTTCAAGAGAAATACCAAAAGTGCTTTATTCAAAGTAATGTCCATCGCTAGCTACACATTTTCCTCATCTTTCAGGTAATTTGTGGATACCGACCCAATAGAACTTTCCTTGTTTTGAGGCAAACCATTCAGAGATCCAGTTTTCCACTTAGTTCATTTTGAAGTGCTGCTCAGAAAGTGTGTGTACCATCGATCAGAACAAGTGGTCATCTGAAGGAGCAAGGTCTGGTGAATGTGGTGGGTGGGTTAAATCTTCCCAGGCAAGATCTTTTAACTGGTTTTGAAGTGTGTGATGGTGCATCATCATGAAGCAAAATTACTTTGCCATGTCTTCTGGAACATTCTATTGTTTCACGATCAAAGCCTGGTTCAAATTGATTATTTGTTGTCAGTAGCAATCAGTATTAATGGTTTCACCTCGTTTTAGAAGCTTGTAATACACCACACCTTTCTAATCCCATCAAATGCAGAGCATTGTCTTCTTTTGAAAACCATTTGGCCTTGTAGTTGATGTTGATGGTTGACCTGGATCAACCCATGATTTTGTATTTTGTGCATTTGGATTCTCAAATCCATTTTTCATCGCTAGTTACAATTTGATGCAAAAAAGAACTTTCATGCCCTTGAAGCAATGTTTTACTGATGACTTTTCAGTTTTCCATTTGTCTTTCGTTCGGTTGATGTGGCACCCATTTTCTTTCTTTTAAAAAATCTTTCCCATTGCTTGTAAATGACCAGAAATTGTTTGTTGAACAATTTTTAATCTGTTTTAATTTGACACACATCTTCATCAAGTAATGCTTGCAATTGTTGGTCTTCAAACTTTTTTGGTTGACCTGGATATTTATTTTCACATTGAAATCATCACTTTCAAAGCGTTTAAAGTAGTGTTCACAAGTATCTTGAGATGGAGCATGTTCACCATAAGCTTCCGGAAGTATATGATAACTTTCAGCAGCACTCTCCTTTAAAATAATGATTTACAACTTCCCGCAAGTGCTCTTTTTTGGCACGAAATTTGACATTTTTAAGCATAAAAATATCTATGATGTTAACACCTTCAGCAAATTTGATATATGAAGTTTTGAAGCTTGCTGTCAATACAGCAAAATAGCATACATATCAAATCAAATATATATCAACATATGTGTAACGCATCTTTTGGAAAAATCTGCATTATTAACCAGTATACCTGGTACTCATCAGAACACAGTGTACCTGTGCATTGTTCACTGAAGGAGGTCAAACCCGGCATATTTTAAGGGGGAGCCAACATGGGCTTCCGTGGTCTGCCCTTTGCAGCCAGCTGACTTTAATGGCATTAACATCCTTAAATAAAATTGTGTCTCCAAGGAAGGAGACAAGTTAGCATTTGCCTGAGTGGATGCACGTGGTGGTGTGTCGTCACCTTCACCGCCTCGCCTTCACTCCATGCACTTGCATCCTTGCAGAGAAGTATCGATGTGAGAGCGGTCCCGGGAGAGGTGTCAGAGGACCCTGTCTTGGCAGCCGCTGCCAATCAGGTTATCACTGGGGACAGCCAGTTACAAACAGTTGACAGGCAGGTGAAGGCGGAGGGACTGACTGAGCAAGGTCAATAGGAGCCCTTGAGAAAGAGCCAGGGCCTCTGATGCCTCCTTTGTTGTCTTAACCCTGGGCCTGGGATTTATTAACCTGTGATAGCAAATAGAGTGGCTTTTAATTTCCTTTTGTTAAAAAATAATGTTACAGTTGTAACCCTTTGAGAATAAGAATGAGTAAGATGAGAGTAAAATGTTGGAAATCTTTCCTTGTCAGTTGACGGCTCTCCTGTCTTTTCTCAGGAGAGTGAGCAGATGAGCCACACTGGATCATCATAGATGCCCCAAACAAAACACTTGCTAGAAATACTCTCTGTCCCTGCTGCCTTCCCACTCCTGGCTGCCCGACAGGCTTCGCTTACCAGCAGTGAGCTCACTTTAAAGCAAAGTTAAATCTAATTTAAGGACGAAAATTGAAAAAGCAGGTTTGTTTACTGCAGTGTTAGACTTATTAACTCACAAAAGGCATGAGCCTTGTCTTTCTGTTTACACTTACAAAATGAATCTCTAAATGAGGGTTAATGGGCTTCCCAGATCATGTTCCCCAAGCAGATTTTTTTCTCTTAAACAGTAAATTCTGAAATCAAAAGGACTAAAAAGAAAGGAGAGTGCTTCCTGTCATAAATGGGATGGGTGGCATTCTTCAAAGTGTTTTACAGTTTCCAACTGAGCATTATAATTTGAGTAGCTGGAAAGCATTCTGAGATTTTTAAAGTAGTAACATTCGTTGAGAAATGTTTATCAAGCGCGAACTAGGTCCCAGGCATTGGAGACAGTCTACAGGCCCTGAGGCCCGCTCTCACCAGGCTTGACTTGTGTAAACACAGGAGCCAGCGAACAAGGACGCAGGCATCCGGAGAGCACTGTGAGCTGGAGCGACTGTCAGGCGCACTCCGAGGTAGTGATGGTGCGGGACAGGCTGGGATGATGAACTCCCCTGAAGAGGTGCTTGATAAGGCAGGGCCCCATGTCGGCATCTAGTGTGACTGCAGGCTTCCTTGTCCCTTTTGTCTGCTGGACCCTCACAGCCTTCTGAAGGTTGTTAACCCATTTTGGAGCTTTCTGTGACGACTGAGATTTCTTTCTGGCGTCATGAGACTAAAGGACTGAAGGGGCTGGTGTGCATTAGCAGGAGGAAATACCCTGCAGTGTTATAAGTGTACGTCTGTGGGCTGAGTAATCACTCCTGCTGTGGCCAGTGGAGAGAAGAGAGAACACAAGTAATGTATTCCCTGCTGCTGCTGCTGTGAAGTCAGAATGAATTCGGTTGAGTGGCTGGTTCACTGGGTTCTCTGGGTGTATAAGTTATTTGTTCATAATTTTTTAAGCATTTGAAACTAAAGGGAATGCCAGAACCAGTTTGGCTCAGTGGATAGAGCGTCAGCCTGTGGACTGAGGGGTCCCGGGTTCAATTCCGGTCAAGGGCATGTACATTGGTTACGGGCACATCCCCAGTAGGGGGCATGCAGAAGGCAGCTGATCAATGTCTCTCTTTCATCGATGTTTCTAGCTCTCTCTCTCTCTCCCTTCCTCTCTGTAAAAAATCAATAAAATATATTAAAAAAATAAAATAAAAAGATAAAACTAAAGGGAAGCAGCTGCCTAAAGGAGACATACCAGGTAGGTGCTTTTTTAAGTAAGGCAGCGAGTGTGCAGCGAACCAAACACTGGCTCCAGGATTGCAGTGACTGGAGCAGCACGGCTCACTCACTCTCTGTGACCTTGACTGCCATGTGTACTGCCTACAGAGCCAAGGTGGAGTGTTAGTTGTTAGAAGTTTTTACAACTACCATCATCATCTGCATATAGCACTATCTACTCAGGCTCTGTCTCCACTTATTCCTCAGGCACAGTAACTCTTCCGGAAGACACTGGTCTTCAAACTCCATCTCCAAGGAACCCAAGGCCCCACAGAGGAGTTTTGTCTTTCACAGTTTTTCTGCTCAACCTGGAGAGTGAGGCTGCTTAAAGAACCCACTTGTAGTATTCTCTGTACTGTGTTCTATACTAGGGTTTCAGATTACATTTTTATTAAAAGTTAGAATTACGTTTGAAGTGTTCGAAAACCACTTTGGGAAATTAGTTTATTAGATAATTCTTAGAAGTAGCTTCATGCAATGATCTAAAATTGAAGCTAGAAAACAAACCCTCGGATTGAAGGCTGTAAAAGAGTAGTGAGAGTTGTCATGTGTTAATAAATGTGGGGTCTGGGGGGATTCCCAGAGGGCACCTCTCTGGCATGGACAGACTTGGGTGTGAGCTGAGTTGAGGGCTCCTCTTCCTAAAGGCTGCGTTTCCTCAAAGTCAGGGTGACACCCAGGCCTGTACCTGCATGTGTCTGGGCCCGTGCTGGTGGGAGACTCCGTGGTAGGAGGAGTGCTGGAGCGCGTGAACTTAACCCACAGCGAATACATTACTTGTGTGCTTCTGGCAGGACCAGGCTGCAGCTGGGGGCCAGCTCTTGAGCTTTTATGCCTACACGCTGGTAGCTTAGGGAGTTAGATGTTTGCTGGCATCCTGCTGCCCACATGCGCGTATACTCTGGGAGTCAGGTGTGGGTCTCAGAGATAGAGCGGGGTCAGCAGACTAGAGCTAGGGTGGTCCCACCCACAGCCTGGTTTGTACATGTGTCTGAACAATGTCAGGCCTAGCCATGCCCAGGCCTATAGCTCACACATTATCCAGGGCTGCTTTTGTGATATAAAAGCAAATAAGCAGAAAAGGCAAAAATGCTCACTATCAGGCCATTGACAGAAAACACTTGCTGACCATCACCTTCCTGGAGTCTAGCACTGGATCTGCATCCGTTAAAATGTCTCGGGATGAAAGAGATTGAGGTGGGAAGTGGGATTGTCCTTTGGCAATTTTCTTCTGTTTCTAGGAGAAAACGGTTTGTATCGGGGAGGCATGGTTACGTCAGAGATGCCGTTGTCACCTTGGAATCTGAGGTGTGGTTTGAGAAAACAGTCTCTCCTCTCCTCCTCCCCCCACAGCAGATGCCATTTTTAAGGCACTCTTGGACATCCAGGGCTTCCTTCTCCTGCTGCCTTTCTGAGCCCATGGTTCAGCTCAGCCCAGCCTTTTGGCAGTGAGATGTTTTCAAATGGCACATATGTCATGTGATCGAGGCTGATGCTGGAATGAGGCAGAGCCATCTGTCTTTACAAATAGTTTGAAGAATTCCCAGGCCCCTGGTGTTTTTCCCAGGGGTGGCTCGAGAAGTCCCAGCTCCCTCAGGCCTCTAGGCCCCTCCCTGGTAGTGCCCCACTTCCTCAGCTCTGTCCCTGCGGGAGTCTGCTCCAAGTCCTCCCTCGACCCTTTCCTTCATACGACCAGGGCTCCCCCGCCAGCAAGCAGCAGCCCTCTGACAGGCACTCCTTCATTTCACCAGTTAACAAACAGCTTTTAGAAATAATATTCCCCAGATTTATAAACTTAATAAATAATGAACTTTGAATTTGGAGATAAAGCTGAAGCTTGGCACTTCCTGTGTGGGAGCCTCTAGTCTAGCACTTGCTTGGCAACCAGTCAGTCCTCATAGCAGCCCTTTCACAGGGCCAGGCCGGGCTAGGCCTGGTGAGAGCAACTAGCCCAGGGACAGGGCTGCTGTGTTAGACTCAGCATCGCTTCCTGGGTCAGAACACAGTGGGTCAGGAGGTCAATTTAATAGGTCACCAGTCAGCAAAAGGAACAAAATGAAGAGTGTGCACATGTGTACATGTTATATGCATATGTATATACGTAAGGGTTGGCTGCTGTGAATATATTGGGAGTGAATGAGCCACCCGCCTTGTAGTTAGAGGCCTATGTATATGTTTCCTGCAAAATTCCTCTTGGATACTCAGGCCACTTGTCTTGCCCCCGCCTCCCAGATGACTGAGGCCTGTTACCACAGACAGTCTGTCCTGGTGGGGTCCCTGGAACACAGTCCAGGTGCAGTTCAGGGATCATTGAAGGGTTCTCACTCTGCTATCAAACCTGGGTCTGGCATGAATCAGCTTCTGCAAACATTCTTCATTCTCCTACACGAATTCTGAGACTTCTCCCCTCTGCACCATTTGCTTTGCTGGGTACTCATCCCCTTTTGCTCAGAGAGGCTTCAAAAACCTGGAAATTTGTGGAGTCCATTTACAGAGGGTGTGCGAGTGCCACTATGTTACAGCCCAGCTTTGCACAGTGGGCAGCACCCAGTCTTCAGTGTCCCTCAAGCAGAATACCTTGAAAAGCAGATTTGAAAGCTGATTTTTATTAGTATTTACATGTGTACTCGTGTGTGTGCACATCTGTATATCATGACTTCATTGAAACTTCATGGGAAGAAATGGGGCCTACCACCCCCAACCCCCTCCTTTTAAATCTTTATTGTTGAAAATATATACAGCATGTCCCTCTTTTTCCTCCATTGATCTCTTCTAGCCTACTCCCAGCCCCACCCCAGGTACATCCCGTTCATTAATCATCCCTCCTTGTGTGCTAATAGTTCTTATACGTTCCGGAAACTTCAGCATGGCTGTGTGTACTGGGGGCACTCTGGTCCTGACACTGGATGGCGGGTCCAGCTGCTGTCTGCACTGAAGGTTCAGTAAGGAATAGATGGGCACATCCTGGGGAAGCCAGGCTCCAAGTGCCCTGGGAGGCAGCACCACAGTCATCTGGGAGGCCTCTCCCTTCTGCACCGTCCCTTCTGCTCCTTTCCCCCTTACTGCCCCACGCCCTGCATCCCTGCCTGCCTCTTCCCTTCTCATCCTTGCCCTACTTTGTCCAGCCTGACTGACTGTGTGGATAGTGTTCAGCTAAGACTTTTGCTGATGCCAGGCTTTTGGAGATCTTGAGCATGAGTTTAGAGCAGCGGTTCTCAACCTGTGGGTCACGACCCTTTGGGGGTCGAACGACCCTTTCACAGGGGTTGCCGCCTAAGATCATCGGAAAATGCAGATATTTACATCACGATGCATAACAGTAGCAAAACTTCATGGTTGGGGGTCAGCACCACATGAGGAACTGTATGCAAGGGTTGGGGCCTTAGGAAGGTTGAGAACCACTGGTTTAGAGTGACTTTATGAATTCAAGTTGTAGTTGAGAAAGTCATTAAATTTCTCAGCCCTGTTGAGACAAGTGTAATAAAACGTGAATGTGTACTGTGGGATTTGGTCTGTTTGGACATAGTGTGTGTGCACAGGCATTCTTGAGACTGAAAGAAGGGACCCGAGCTTGGGAGCCGCGGCACCTCGTGCTCCAGGGCTGGTGTAGGTGTGCACGATGGCGGTTTTTAATCACCCTGAGGAAGTAAAAAACAGGATGCCACCTCACCCATTAATTTATTGGAAAATAAAGAAGAGCAGACGTGCAGAACTGACAGCCTTCCTCCGAGGCCTGCTTCTCAGTTCTCTGGCTGAGGCTCTCCAGACTGGATTTCACCTTCCCCATAGCCAGCGGGGCAAGGACCTTGACACAGTGTGTAATGGCCTCTGTCAGATTTTAAGTTTCCCAGTGACCTGGGGAAGGCTGTTCCCTCAGTGCCTACTGTCAAATATTCTGGGAGAAATTGAGACAAAAGTCACTCTGCTGCCAGCTTCTCGGAAGACTTGGTTCCATGTGGCAACAAGTGGCTAAGCAGATTTTAAAGGCAATAAAAACAGTTTAAGTGGTAAAAAATGAGGACTTTCTTTGTTTCTCAGAGAAATAGGAAGAGAAAGAAGATCCTGCCAGGAGCAGGCAGGGTCTCCTGAGCCCTATGATGTCTTCTGAGCCGTGGAAACAGTGACGTGCCCTCAGCTCTTTGGTGATGAAGGGCCTGCTTGTTGGTCTGCTCTTTGGGAGCAGGGGAGGCTGGGCGCCCTGTAGCCCTCAGGGGTCAGAAGACTAGGTCTCTTATTAATCGTGATAATACATTGTTTTTAACAGACATGGCAATGCTGACTCCATGTTGATATAAAAGAGCCCCTTTCTGTATGTTATCCTGGAGCTTCTTTCACCTGTGGGGAGGTAGGGTAGAGGGGCCATCCTGCCCCCACCTGCCCATTGGGGGAGTCTGATTAATGCTGAGTTATTTTTGTATGTATACATATAGAATGAAGTGGGGAGCACAGGAAGGAATGATGAGAGGCTAAAAGCGCCATTCTCAAAATTGGCTAAAAAGTGAATTTATCCCCAAGTTTTAGAATGAGTAAAAACAGTCGTTGTCAAAGGTATGGTGTGAGCAGGACATTCAAATCTGAATTCAAACATTCTGAAGCTGACAGAGGTCTCTGGTACCCTGTCCATGACCCACTAAACGCTGGTGAGAGGGAGGCTTTTCCCCTTAGGGAAAAGAGCCCCAGTGGAGCAGCATCCTGGTCTCTGTCCCTCCCACCTGGTGGCCATGGGGAACGCCTCCGTTTCCACAAACAGACTGCTGGTGCTTGGCAGTGTGATCATGAGCTGGGATAAGACAAGAGGGGTAGAGACACCCTTGGCAGTCTATCTGATGCGTGGCCTGGGCGTGGAGTGCGGGGGAGGGGTCTGGTGGTTCTGATGGCTTCCTCCGATGGAAGTGGTATAAGGAGCCCACTGCTCTGTTCACGTGTTCTTTCCGCTCAGAACAGTTCCGTGGCTGCCCTTCCCCTTTTATGGTCTGTTGTTGATTTCTGTTACTTGCATAGAAAAGAATGTTCTATCAAAGATAGATCGCTGAGGCCCAAGCTTCCCTTTCGATGTGATGCCCAAGGCTGTCAGCTCTGAGATTCCCTTCTTGGTGTAAATGCTCATTGGTGTCCGGTCCTTGCAAGTTCAAAGGACCTGGCTGCACACAAGCAAAGGGCAACGCTGCTCGAGTCTTGAGTTAACACTGTCGGGGAGCACACGGTAGCCCTGAGGAAGGATTCTTTCCAGGAGACTTGTTTCTTTCCTTCATTCCTAATTGTTCGTGTGTAAATCTGTTTACACCAGATTAAAAGAGAGATCTGGCCTGGTTGGTGGGTAATGATATAATGTATGGGGGATCCAGCTTGTATTTTACTTTTGCCACACATGAGCTCCTTTAAGGGCCAGTAAAACAGAATATGGAAGGACGGCTTTCCACATGCACACAGTCTCTTCCAGGTGTGGCCAGTGTGGATCACACTGTGGACCAACATGGCCAGTGCTTACTGAGGATAACCTGGAATGCAGTAGAATTGGCCTGAAACTAGACTCTGAAAACTTGAGTTCAGGTGGGATTTGCAGGTGGGAAGAACATGCCTCAGGGCTGGGAAATGCCAGGGCTCTGCTGCTGTCCTATCTGCAGAGGCTGTAGGCTGGGGTCCCACTTCCACATTGTTTGGGGGTTATGTGCATGTTAGGTAGCGGGTGCTGGCAAAGTCTTGCTGGTAAACCTTTAGGGAAGTGTCTTTACTAAACAGCATCCACCTTTAGCTCATCTGTTGTACAAACCTGTAGCACAAGCTGCTTGCATCACTTTAGTCTGCTCCCTCCACAACACCCCCTCTCCCCCAGACATCCCAAACTTCCCAGGAGGCCACTCTGCCTCTTCACAGGAATGTAGAGTGTCTTTTGGCTTGCATCTCTTCATTGTGTAACCATCAGCAGCTTTGAACCATGTCGGTTATTGCAGGAAATTAAGAAGTGGTTTCAAAGGAAACCTTCGTGGACAGCCCTGTGGGCAGCCTGCCGTCTGGCCGGGGATGTGCCTTTTGCTTCTTAGCTATATTTTTCGTTTACCTGTTATCTTGCAAAATCTTTAAAAACATCACAACACCCAACTGGAACATATACTTTCCTTCCCTGAAGTTGACTAACAGTGCTCCTAATGAGGACCATGGTTAAATAAAATTGAAGTGAACGTTAAAGCTGAAGGTGCCAACAATGTTCATACACTCCAAAGAGTATAGCAGACCCGTTATCTGTGGTTTCAGTTACTCATAGTCGACTGCAGTCTGAAAATATTAAGTGGAAAATTACAGAAATAAATAGTTCATAAGATTGAAATTGCATGCCATTCTTAGTATGATGAAATCTTGAGCCCTCTCACTCTGTTCCTCACCGCCACCCCCGATGTGACTCATTCCTTTGTCTGGTGTCTCCAGGCCAGACAGGAGCGTTCCCCACGCACATGGGTCACTGGCGGCCTCTGCAGTCAGGCCACTGTCACCGCACCTCCCGGTGTGTTGTCCCCGGCCCAGAGCTCCGAGCCGAGTGTGACAGAGTGCGTGTGCCAGAGAAGAGGAGCCTTATGGAGCTTCCTTAGTGGAACCTCTCAATAGGGAAAGAAAGAAATCATAACTGAGGTTGCTGAGATCTGTGGTCGAACGAATCTTCTATTTTTGAAATTGTGAAGAAGGAAAAAGAAATTGGTGCTAGTTTTGCTTTTGTACTTGACTACAGAAGTTACCGCCACAGTGTGATACGTGCTTAGCTGAGGTGGAAAGGCCATTAACTTGATCATAGATGTGTATGTATAGGAAAAAGCATAGCATGTGCACAGTCCACACCCTCTGAGGTTTCGGGCATCACATGGGTCCTGGCACATCCCCCCGAGGATCAGCGGGGATTCAAGACACAGGAGGGTCTGAGTCTTAAACAACTTTGGGCAAGGAAAACCTGCCAGTGTGTTGCTTACCGAGTTCTTTCTCATTTGTTAAGGTTCGCCATCGGTGGTGTGAACTCGTTGTGAAACACAAATACACAACAGCGTACAAAACCGTGGAGGAGTTCCTGCAGGAGGATCAGGTAGGTCATTCCTTGCAGCTCGGGTTCTGCCATGCTGCTGCCTGGCTGTCCGGGACCCAAGGATAACAAATACTGAAACATTTTCTAAAAGTCTTGAGTATTGGCAGGAGCGGATTCTCCTTCGAGAGCTCAGTGTCCCTTTAATGCACTGAGCCCTGGTCCTCGGAGGTACTGTTGGTTTCGCCTGGGGTGGCCATGGCTGCTACCAAGCGTGGCCTGTGCAGACTTGATGCCATTACAGACCTTGGGTCTAGGTGGCTTGGAAATGCTGGTGCACAACCCTGTCCTTGCTGGTCCTGACTTAAAGCCTGTGAGAAGGCGAGACGGAGAACCTGGCCGCAGGAGCAGTTTGCACCTGCCATGCCAGACCGGCCTGTGCTGAGTGTCTTTCCTGCGAGAATGTTTTCCTCCATGCTCACCAGAGGAAAGTGGTTATCCTCCTGGGAGCCCACAGGAAGTGTGCGTGGGTGACCATGTTTGAGGATGTCCTCTGTGCCACCTCTGCACCCACCCACACTTGTCCAGGTGTGGCTGTCCATGGCAGGACATGTGCCAAGGGGTCTGTGTGACTGGAAGTCAGCCTGCAGCTCAGCCTGTGGCTTGACCAGTGTGTGCCTATGAACGAGCTTTCTGCCCAGCTGGGGGCTGATGCATGGAGCGTGTTCCAGTTGGGCAGAGAGCGGGGGCAGGGCAAACAAAGGGGCTTTTGAGAGGGCCTGAGTAGAGGGGGGCTGCCAGCATGGAAGGACTTGTTATTCCCACAAAGAAAAATGCATGACTTTGTACCAGAAGAAATGTCACATTTGCACAGTGGAGCAGGAGGTGTTTGGAAACACACAGTGGAGTATAAGGAGATCAAAATGCAAGAGAAAATTAAGGTCTATTTGAAAACCAGAGTTAACTGCAATATACTATTTGCAGATTATCATATCTCAACCTTTACGGGAAGAATTTGTGAGCCTCTAAGTTTTTGTCTTGCACTGTCTTTGAGGTCCTTCTTTTAATTTGCCCCTGCAGAGGGGATCCACAGCACAGCTAAGAGTGGAGAGAGGAGGCAGAACCCAAGGGGTCTCGGGTCTTCAGAGCATAATTGGCTATTTTTAAAACTGTAGGGAAAATGGAGATGGAGGTCTTCGCAGCATTGTGTCTGGAACAGAAGAGCCAGTGTTTGCCACAATGAGGGACCACAGTCGGCTGGGCTGAAGCAACAGGCATTTCCCAAGTGGTGTGGTGATGCTGCCTGCCTCACCTGGCTGCGTGTGGCATGGTAGTCTGTGCAGCCCAGCAGTGCCGAGGGCCATCTGTCCTGGGAAGGAGCCAGTGTCTTGTGACATGTACACAGCACCTCGGTGCTGCCGTTAGCTGCGCCGAGACCCCCTCTCCAGAGTATTCCTGGCATAGCCATTGCTAGAGAAGTGCTCACTGTCACCACTTTGTCACCAATTAAGTCACCAGAGTTCTGTTGATGGAATTGATAGCTGAGAATTCCTTAGAGTCAGTGAAAGCAAGAAAGAAGGGGTTGAAGACTACGGTTCCTCAAATACAACTATTCAATTGTCTTAGCTTTTCTAGGGTCTTTTGTAATTTCTGGACCAGCAAGTTTGTGTGAAATAAACTCAGACTGCAAGTGTAGACACATGATTTGTCTCATGTTCTCTGGGCTCCTGCCCCTGTAGGCAATGGGCATCTACCTCTACGGGGAGCTGATGGTGAGCGAGGACGCCAGACAACAGCAGCTCGCCCGCCGCTGCTTCCAGCTGACCAAGGAGCAGATGGATAGATGCTCAGCCCAGGTGGTGGCCGAGATGTTGTTTTAAAGAGGTAACTCCCCTTCCTCTCCCCATTGTTCGTTTCTAACCAGATGTGTCATAGGAGCCAAATGGACAAAGAACCAAACAGTGTTCCTAGAGCACCCGCAGCATCAGTCCTCTGCTCCTGTGCGGATGCCTGCAGCAGCGCACCTGGGAGGGGTCCCCAGGAGCAGAGCTATCCACCCAGCAGGACAACTCTCCTTGGCACAGTTTTGGTCACTTAGCTTTATGACTTGTAGTAACAGAAGTTGGGGGGAGCACATCTTGAAGATGGTTAGGAGGCCCAGCACGAGTGAAGGCTGATACAGGAGTGCGTGGCCAGCGGCCCACTCCTGGGCTCTGTGAGAACTTGGTGTTGCTCAGGTTGGCCCTGCTGACCTGGGAGGCCCTCCCGCCAAAGCCTACCTCCGGCCTTGGAGCTGCATCTGCAGGCAGGCTTGCTGAGCTGAGCTGAGCAGACTCTCCCAAGGTGTCCTGAATTGTTTGAATTGCTTTTCCTGTAAGGTTTACATCTTAGCAGTTAGGCTTTCCATGGAGGGTTCTGCATTTAAACAGGAATTTAGCAATGGCCAGTCACGTCTAGAAGTAGAACTGTGGGTTATAAGTGTGTTGTCTCAGGTTTTCACCCAGGTTTTACATGCTATAAATAGCGTATGTCTAATTTTGTATCCTTTTAAAAATGTGACAATAGATCTCAATCATTTTTCATGTTATATAGCTTCTCTCTATATAATTCTAGTAGATATTTAATATTTTATGTTGGTCTTCTTAACGTATTGTTGGATATTTAGTTTGCTCTGTCTTGGACAATCATTTTTGCCCAGTATATTTAAGAGTCTTACTATTGGAAAGCAATCGAATGCTGAAGAGGAGCATCTTTCTGAAGTGCACGCCCTCCCAGGAGAGCCAAGGCATTGTGTTTGCTGGGAAAGGAAATGGAGGAGTAGTTGTGGCGATTGAGCCTCTGGTAGTGAGACAGCTGTGCGCAGACGTCCCAACAGCATTCCCAGGCGGCGTCAGGCCTTGGTCATGGATGGGCCAGTTTACAAAACAGAGCAGTTGCAGTTATCTTATTGCCAACCTCCAATAGCAACCAGTATAAATCATTTCTCTTCGATGTTCAATTTCACGGGGAGTTTGTGTTTCTTGAAGTGTGTGAAGACTTCTGTACCCGTCCCATTCTCAGCGTGGGAACGCAGCTCTCACGACTCTGTGGTACAGTTTTTGCCCCCAAGCAAGCAAAGGAGTGGGCCTGGTGAGGAGTCTGCTATTTTCTCGCTTTCCCTCTGCAATGGTCCTTCCTGTCCCTCCCCTTTCAGATGAACGGGGGGTCACATGCATCCTCTTTGTGCGCCTCCCCCATCCCCCGCCTCAGTTAGGACCAGAAACTTGCACCTTCTAGCAATTGGGGTGGCCTTGCAGACCTCCTTGAGCCCAGGGTTACAGGAGGGACGGCTGTCTCCACCAAACCTGCCAGACGCCTAGGTTAAATGCACTGGCATTTGCATGGGCATCTCTGCGTCCTTTGATTTAAAAAACGACTCCTCTAGGAGCACAGAAATGAAAAAAATTAAAACCCATGCAGTAATGAGGCAGGCCTGGGGGTGATGTCACCTCGTGACCAACGACCAGGTGTGTGCGCTGTGGGCTCAGCGCACAGGCACGGCGGCTACAGAGTGCTCTGGCTGCTTGGGTTCCTGGCATGCTGATTTGTGACTTAAGATTAAAATCACATTGCCAGGGATTACCACGCAACCACGACCTTGGCTGCTCTCCAGAGCCAGAGTCGCTCGCTCTCTGCAGTGGGAGAACGATGCACTTTGTAGCTCTTCTCCGGAAACAGAAGAAGCCAGCAGCCACGAAGACACTCCCGGCCTTTCCATTGTGCCCAGCTGGAGACCTCTCTGCCGAGGTGCAGAGCTTAGCTGATTGGTGAACAGTGACTGGTTTCCGCTTTGTTCACAGTGGCTAAGTTCTGCACCTGAAGAGAAGGTGAGATGGGACAGTAAGCTGGAGCCGCTGGGGCAGAGGCTGCTGCTGAGCGGTCAGCTCGGGTGCAAGCCCGATTCTGGAGGAGAGACCTGCTCAGCCCAACGATGCATTCTCTTGTCACCAGTGCAAGGAGTGTATCAACAGGCTACGGAACAATAACTCTAATTAGCACTCTGAAAGGTCAAATGTATTTCTCGCTGCAAAGTTGTTTATATAAACACTGAAACGAAATGCATCACAGTAGCTGAGTAAACCGTCGGCAGTTGATTGCATGTGCGTGGGGCTGGGTGCGCATAGAGACCTGTGCTTCTCGGGAGCACCGTGACTCTCTCTTGTATTTGCAGCCCAGGTCTCTGTCTCCTGCAGCCCAGGACGTGAGCAGCTCCAGCTGAGGCACTGCTGCTGCGGCTGTGGATTGGACCCGCCCTCCGGTGCCTACTGAGCTGATATCAGTTCTCATTTACACACTGGCTCAGTTCAGCAGGAACAGGAGTCGAGCCCTCGAGCAAAAAGCCTTCCTGTTCCTAAGTGCCCAGAGGCTGGGACTCCACTCAGCGAAGACGGGCTGCAGCGCTGGCCGCCAGACCTGTGCAGCGGGCACCATATGTATGTGGTCCTGTGGTGTGGATGTTGGCAGAGCTGTACAGCTCTGAGGGCGAGTGCAGGGGTGACACAGCAGCGCCTCTCCGGCCACGGGGTGTGGAGGCTGGGAGCAGTTGGTGTGTGTGTGGCTCTGACATGGGCTCTGGTATCAGCATTGGCTTTCACAGCCATTTGTGAGCTGCAAACTCATTCTCGGGCTGTGAGATGTGGCGGGTCCCCTCCTGCCCTGCACTCGGCCATCTCCAGAGCAGGATGCACATGAAGGTCCTTGTTGACAGGAATTCCTCTGTGAGCAGGCAATGATTTTATTGCTGTTTCTTTGCAGGAAAGATCACAGTGAGATGCTTTCTCTAAGCTCCTAGTAGCCCTGTTGGGACCAGCCTGGCACTGAACCCAGACATAAGAGGAAGGCGACATGGCTGCTGGGCTATCAGCGACATTAGCTAGCATCTACGTCTGGAGCTCTTTCCTGCGGCTGCTTGTAGCAGAGCACACGTGAAAGGCCCATCCTCAAGGTCACCTTGTCTCCACCCCGAATGTGTCATCTCAGCACACTGAATCCGCATGGGGTCAGAGCAAAAGGCAGTTCTTCACATGAACGATTGAAGAGCCCGAGTCCATGGAAGACCTGCGAGACATTTTGTGTGGGAAAGTCAAGTTTCTGTGCTGGAGCAGTGAGCTCCACTGCATGGGCTTCTCTGGCTCATTTCAGATTCTGCAGAATTATTTTGATTGATAGTTCCATTATTTAGATATCTGCCAAAATTTTAGTGCCTTTTTATTTAGTGCATTATTTAGATAGCTGCCAAAATTTTAGTAAAAATATGGGATAAGAATCTAAGATGTATTTAATAATAAAATGTAATGGATTAATGGTTTTGTATTGCTGTTTTTTTTTTTCTGAATTTAATACTGAGTTGAAAAGGCAGCCTGACATCAGCAATCTGACAGTGCACAGAGACACCCCCCTGCCCTTGCAGAGTCCCTCTTTCCCACCAATGTTGCAAGTTACAAAAGGATGAGACCTACCTTCCTGCACAGTGTAAAAACAGGGCGGCTGAAAGAACCAGAGAAACCTCTGCCTTGCTGTCATGTGATGGTGAGGGGTTGGGCGGGGCCAGCATGAAGGCTCTGGCCTATTGGAGTGGCGGCAGCCTCAAGAGCACGTTCCTGGGCCTCAGGGCTGCCCAGCTGTGACTCATTCTGGAAGGGTCTGCTCTGCGCAGCTGCATGTACTCTGCATATGCTTGTGCTACTTACTTCGGTAGAATAATCCAAATGTGATTTTTAAATTTTAATAAAATATAAGAACGCTGCTTTCTGTGAAGATACCTTTTCCCTCTGGTTGGTGTGAGGTGGAGCAGGACTGGGTGGGCAAAGCCACACTCACCCAGAGCTCACAGCAAAGACAACTGGCACCTCCACGTGGGTTTGGTGTGGCTGGCCCCGTGGTTTGGTGTGGCCTGGTTTTGTAGAACATAAAAGCCACATTTTTCTGCCTTTAGAAACCACAGGGGCCAAGCCAAACTGCCATGTATAGATTTGACACTACGACGGCTGGTTCCCTCCGGTGGCCGTGCACTCCTGCCGCTGGCTCTGAGCACCGGCCAGGCCAGCAGGCTGCAGTCAGTCCCAGAACAGCCATCAGAACTCAGATGCTGAGTCGTGGCTGAGCTGGTGGGTAGTTGGCCTGTGCTGTTGACAGACTCGGGCACCCTGTGTTAGGGGTCCCTGCAGGGGCAGAGGAGTGGCCTGCCTGCCTGGGACCTCCTGTTTGCTCGGTGGCTGCACCCAGTTACCCACTTAGGGAATTTCTGCAGTTGAGGACCGCTCTCCTAGCTGGCCCTCCGCACCTGGGAGGCTGTGGCCAGGGCCTGGCTGAGGCCCCAGGAGTCCAGAGTGGCCGCCAGTCAATAAGGAGACATGTAAGACTAGAAGTCTCCATTTTAAAGTTTTTCATCTTTTTTAAAGCTCCACGGTGGTAACTGGTAGGCCACCTGGGACTGATAGGATCGGAGTTAGAAACTGGCCTACCCTGCCCCATGCATGCCCAGGATGGGGTGTGCCTTGTGAAGGGAAGCCTGCCTTCTCAGACAGATGTCATTCTCAAGGTCACATAGTAAGAGGCAGGTGTAAATGTGGGTCGGGCGGGTGGGCCAAGGGATCCTGCTCTCCGGGGCCTGGAACGTGAACCTCCGTCCACACGCCAGTCACCATGGGGAGGTCGCAGAGGCGAGACGAGGATGGAGTCTGGCTCACTTTCTTAGCACTATTTCTGGGGCTCCCACTCCCAAGATCACATTTGTGGCCTCAGTGCCCCCTGAGCAGAGGGGCCGCTCATATACACCAGCCCCCTTCTCTTAGCGAAAACAAAGCCAGCCCCTGCCTCTCCCTGCCGCTTCCTAACCGTGTGAATTTGATTCCGAAAAAGGTTCAGCAGTGACCGTAGCAGGAAGCGGTCTTTGCACAGCTGCCGTGGGCCCGCCCTGCCTGCCCAGGGCGGACCCGAGAGTTAGGTGACGGCCTGCTCCTGGTTACGCCCCAGCCCACGGGGACCCTGGGCACGAGGACACGCCCCGCAGACACTCAGGCACAGACCGTCAGTGTTTAAGTCGGGGGTCTGCAGGCGTAGTCACGAGTAGGGGGAGAGAAGGCCCTGTGCTCCGCGAGTGAGTGGGCTAATGCCGAGCTGTTGCCCTGCAAGAGGAAGGCTGCTTCCCCACAGCCTGTGGTCTGGCCACGGAGGAGGAGGGGCTGTGGCCGCCTGGCCCCGGGTTGGGCTGCGGGGCCGCGGACGGACGGCGCCGGGCCGGAGGCTGGGAGCTTGGCGGACCGGCAGGGAAGGCAGGCGGAGGACCGGGACAGGAGCGCGAGAGAAGACGGCGCGGTTCTCCCTCTTGGTCTCTATATTTGGGTTAAAGCACTTACTTTTATTGGAATTTACGATCAGAACATTGCACTAATAAGCTCTGTCCCAAACGAGGTCAGAGATGGCACACGAGCAGGCAGAGCCGGGTGCCCACGTGCCGGAACCGGAAGCGGAAGCTGCACCCCTGCGGAAGCCGCCCCCAGTGCCCCGCCCAGCCATGCCCGTGCGCCCTCAGCTGCCCCTGCGCACGGGGCTCGTCCCCCGCCGCCTCCCTGAGGGGAACTGTAACACGCAGGTGGGTGGAATCAGAGCTGTGACACGACCCAGAGCCAGGCTTTTCCAATTTCCGCCCGGGCCAGCCCCCCCCCCCCCGCCCGCCCGCGGGGGTGAGGCGCGGAGGTAGGTGCCGGCCCTGGGCGAGGCGCACCCCCGGGAGCGAGACCCGCCGACTCAGCGCGGCTCCTGCCCAACAATTCCGGTGTCCGGCCTCCCGGGGCGGCAGGGCCTGCCACACCCCATTCCTGAGAGGTCAGAGGAGGGGTGCTGCCTCTGGCACCGTGCCAGGCGTGCCTTTGCTGTGAGACAGTTGGAGCACCCCTTCCGGGGCATCGTGAGCCGAACCCCCCACTTCCAAGAGCAGGGGCGGGCAGCATCCGCAGGGCCCAGCCGTCCACACACACGGCCAGTGGCGGCCGACCCAGCCCGAGGGGCTCTGGGCAGGCGGCCCGGGGGCCTGGTGGGCTGGGAGCGCTCCTGCAGGTGGGGCAGTGCCCAGGGGCCATGCTCAGGGAAGGGCTGAATTTGTAACTCCCAGGCCACCATCCTGATGCCTGCGACCTGGGCCTCCCTGGCTGGGCCCTGAGGGTTTATAAGGTGGAGGCAGAGAGGCCTTTGGGGGCTCTCCCAGGGCCATGTTTTATAGATCTTTCCCACCTGTTGATGCTGAATCGGACATCAATCTGCTAACTAATGAGAGTGAAAAAAGACTGAGGCCAGAGCTGAGTCCGGGGCCAAGGAAGCTACCAGAACACAGAGTTCCCAAGACTAGCCCTTGGCCTCTGAGGCCTGCTGCCTGGTGGGGTCGGGGATGGCCATCACAGCAGAGACAAGAGCCCACTCTTAGGGCCTGGGCCTAGGAAGTGAGAAAAAAAACAGTGTGCATGTACGTGCACATGTGTCTGTGTGTGTTTGCATGTGTCCATATGCGTGTGTATGCACATGCACGTGTGCAGCAAGGCCGAATGCAGAAATGGTTACGTTTCCACCCTCTGCAGACACTTACATAGCCCTAATCTGGTCCCTGCCAAGTGTCTTTTGAGATAAAGAGGTTTAGGGGTTTGGCTTCTCAGCCCCAAGAACTGGGGTGGGAGACAGGAAAACTCCAAAGACCTGTTCCCAGTCCCTCATACCCCATCCCCACCTGGGCTCACCCAGCCTGTGCTGGCTCCTGGCACTTCACCCAACCACTGCAGCTGTGCTGAGGGTGGGAATAGAGGGCTCTGCCCACTGCCCCACCAGCTCCTTCTGCCCTATTCCCTCAGCCCTGGAGATGTTTTTTCCTGTGGGCTGGTCTGGAAGCTGCAGTCACCCAGAGTCCACAGTCCGGGAAAGTTCTTTTCTGTTGAGAGAGTTTTCCCATCTCAGGAAGCCTTGGAAGCAGAAGTGAATCTTCAGGCAGGAGAGGAACCTTGGCCAGATTTGAAAGGTGGGAAGAGGGGGGCGCCCCGGGTGAGCCCGCCTGCTCCCACCTCCACCCCCCAGCCCTCCTCTCTATCCCTAGCCGGCTGGGTTTTCACATTTGACTGCACAATTTAAGCCTCCAGGACTTTTTAACCCAAGTTATGTTGAAAGAGAAAGGCTGTAGTGGTTCTCAACCTTTTTAATGCTGTGACCTTTTAATACAGTTCCTCATGTTGTGGCAACCTCCAATCATAAAATTATTTTCGTTGCTACTTCATAACTGTAATTTTGCTACTGTTATGAATCATAATGTAAATATCTGTGTTTTCTGATGGTCTTAGGCTCTTACTGATTCATAACAGTAGCAAAATTACAGTTATGAAGTAGCAACGAAAATAATTTTATGATTGGGGGTCACCACAACATGAGGAACTGTATTAAAAGGTCACAGCATTAAAAAGGTTGAGAAACCACGATGTGCCTGTGGAGAAATAGGAGGTTGAATAGGAGCCCATTAGTATTTGGTGCTGGGATGGTACACGTGTGCACGTTCGTGGGGTTACAAAGGAAAGGCGAAACTTAAGGGAAAGCAACTGTAGCTTTCCGATTGTATCTACTTTAATAAATCACATGTGAGGGAGCAGGCATGGCAGTGCAGTCCCGGCAGGTGTGGGAGGCAGAGCCAGCCAGGGACTCTCAGCTGTGGAGGTTGCTGATCTACTGGGGGCTCAAGGAGCCCAGGCGTAGGCTGTGTTGGGGTTCATGGATCCAACCACAATGAGAATCTTTTCCCAGGAAACTGTCCAGTGCTAGCACCTAAGTCCTGAGTGAGCCGTGAGGACGCTGTGCATGTCTGCTGTCACACGGCGCTTGGCCTCCTTCCCTTCTCGAGTCACATGAGCCTCTCAGAACAGGCCAGGGGGAGCCTTCCTTTACTTACTGACCAGCACAGCTTTTTTGGCATTCATCAGATGTGCAAACAAATGTAAACGATCTGTGAGCAAAAGGTGAGGGTCCCCCTTCCCCTCCTGTTCACCTGTCCCTGCTCCGAACCCATTGCTGTCGGGGACTGACTGGAAAGGCTCCACTGTGTTCCAGCAAACACAGGGCCACACCCTCCGGCTCCCCGCACAGCTGCCAGCAGACAGACACTGGCTTCCCATGGAATTGAGCAGCTCCAGGCTGTAGAATGCGGCCTCCATTTGATGGCGCTTGTCTGAATGTCACATACCCTGAGACACACTGACTCACAGCTGCCCACGGGTCCCGTTGTGCAGAGCCCTGCCCGACAGGAGCCAGCTGTGCACCTTCTGTGCCTGTGTCCCTTAAACCCTGGGTAAGTTCGCTGCATGATTGTGAGAATTAAATGAATGAATTTATGCAAAATCCTGATAACAGCCTGACATCAATTATAAAGGTATGTGCTACGTATTCTTTAATGATTGATTTCCTTTACTTAACACAATGCGGAAGAATCCTCATGTTTTCATATTACACAGTGTTTCACATAAACGTTTAAGGCATGCCTTAAAATTAAATACCCATTGCATTTTGAAGTTATATATTACATATTCTTACAAGCTTATATCTTTTTAAAGTATGATACTTTGTAAAATGTTGTTTGTACTCATTCAATAGAAGCTGATCTGGCCACTGGGTAGAGCTAGCAATAAAACCACTGGTGCACCGTGAGTTAAGCAGCCCTGTGCCCATGAGCCTTTGAGTTGTTGCCACTAGGCAGCTTTGTGAAATAGCACTGGGGTCAGTGACCCTGGGCCTGTGGTGTGAGCAGGTGCAGTGTGTAGCCCTGGGCCTGTGCATGTTGCGGAAATGCAGCGTGTAGGCCCGGGCCTGTGGTGTGCATAGGTGCAGTGTGTCTGTAGTTCCTGGATGTGCTCCCTGTGGTGGGGTCCTTGCAACCTGAAACAGGCAGGCACCTCTGAAGAACTGGATCTCTGTTACTGGATACAGCTTAAATAAAGACTTAAATATATATATATATATATATATTTTATACATATATATATAAGTCTTTATTTAATATTTGATTGTGGTAAAATGGACATAGAATTTACTATTTCGATCATTTTCAACTGTACAACTCAGTGTCATTAAGTACATTCATATTGTTGTACAGCCATCCCCATCCATCCCCAGAACTTATTCATCTTTCCCAACTGAAGCTCTGTTCCCATTAGTCTTCCATTTCCTCTCCCTCCCTCCCTGCACTCCCATCCCGGCCACCACCACTCCCTCTCGGTGTTTCATGAGTGGAATTATGCAGTATTTGTCCTTTGTGACCGGCTTATTTCACTTAGCAAAATGCCCTAAGGGTTCATCCATGTTGTAGCATGTTTGAATTTTGTTCCTCTTTGAAGGATGAATCATATTCCATTGTATGTGTAGACCCCATTTTGTCGATTTCCTTGCCAAGGGCATTTGGTAGTTCTACCTGGAGGCTCTTGTGAAAATGCTGCTGTGAACATGGATGGACAGATCCCTGAGGGTCTTGCTAGTACACTGTTTTCAAGGTGTGAAAATTGTATTAGCTTTTTGTCTTTTCCCACCTGGTGGAAAATAATTGCATTTCTTGTAAGCTGAGTTAAATATTTAAAGGTTTTAAAGTCGTGCGTGTATTTCTCCTGCTGTCGATTGTGTGCATGTTTGTATCCTGGCCAAGTGTCTCTGTTGATGGCTTTTTTCTTACTGATTTAAAGTGGCACTTTAGAAGTGAGGAAATCTGCTCTCTGTCCTGTGCTGCAAGTATTTCCCACCCCCCTTTGTTATTTGTATTTAGGTTTCTGGTGACTTTGTTTTTTGTCCCTATGATCAATGCTATCCCCCTTCTGTGGTTTCTGGGGGTTTTGCATCTTGCATAGACAGGGCCTTTAGGACGGAAATGTTGGATTCTTGGAAGTCTGCAGTGATGTGGGGAGCCTCAGGGTGCTCCCACCCTGTGCCCAGCACCCCTTCTCCCAGAGGACCAAGCCGCCTCCCTGAGGCAGTGGCCCCCCAGGGCCTTCGAACTTGCACTCTCCAGGCGGGCCCTTGAGTGTGGGGAGGGCCCGAGACTGAAACAGGGTTTATGTGAACGCCTACAAACCCAAGATGCAGTGGAGATTCTTAATGAAACATCACATTCTTTCTACAGGATGGGGGTAGGGAAGTTGCGATTTTATATGCAACTTTTTTATTTATCCAAGTGGTAGCCTTCCTCCCAGAGTGGCAGCTGCCTTCCTGCCACCCCTCCCTTTCCTGTCAGAACTGCTTGAACCCACACCTCAGCAAGACCCGGTCCTGGCATCTGGTAAAGAGCGAGACGGACATTTCATCCCAGGAGTTCAGATCCAGCTTGACTTCCCACCCATCGTTTCCCTGTAGATGGAAGATTTTAGCACGGACTAAAGCCCAGTACAGATGAATTTAATAGGTATCTATTGAGAACCTGTTGTGTGCCTGTAACTGTTCCAGACCTTGGTAGTGAGATGGTCATGGGAGAGTGAACACCGCCCCTAAGTTACCATCATCACTGCATATGCGTAAGCATGACCCAAAGATGGCGTCTGGAATGTGTGGGGAAAGGGTGGAGGGTGGGGTGTACTGTCAGTGGGTGGCCAGGCTGTGATTAAGCAGGTGTGGGAACTGGCTGTACACATGGTGGGGTGGTCAGCAAAGCTCCTGCAAAGGCCCGAGGGACTGGAGTGTTGGAGCTGGGGGGAGGTGTTAGGGAGAATATTAGGAGATGAAGTCAGACCATGAAAAGGGGTCTGGGGTGCATAGGGCCTCAAAAGCCATAAGAATGTGGAGCTCACCATGAAGAGGGAGCTTTTGAAGTGGCCTCAACTGTGTGAACTGTTCACCCTGCAAAGGGGTTTCAGAGACTGGAGAGGGCGAGGCTGGGCAGGTTCCAGGCGGATCTCGGCAGAGATGGAGGCAGAAACGGTCAGATTCAGGGCTGGCACGGGTGGGCGAGAGAGGCATCCAGAGGAACTACAGTGTTGGGTTGCATTACCAGAAAGATGAGGAGACTGTGGGTTTGGGGATGGGTGGCGCTGGCGGAATCAGCTGAGGATGTGTTCATCTGCTGGTCAGCAGGCCCCGGAGCCATGGATGGTGGTGCGGCAGCTCTGCACAGAGCTGACTGTGGAAGCCCAGCAGAGCCAGGTGCACAGGGCAGAGGTGCCCATCAGGAGGGGTCGGGGGTGAGGAGGAGCCCTAGAATGTTCCATCAGCCAAGGGGAACCCAGGGAGGGTGGCTCAGCGGCAGGTGCCACCCAGCCCAGAGAAGTCCTCTAGACTCGCTAGTGTGCGCCCTGCCTGCTTCTACTCTACCACGACTCACTCTCGGAACTGTTTTCTTCCCAGGTGACTTTGGGGTTAGAGTATGTAGTTACCTTTAGAGGACCCTATTAAAGCCACGTCATGTCTCTGCGACCCTGTTTGATCCAGATCTCCAGGAGACATCTACCAGTTAGAGCAGTGGCCCTCCGCCGCCCCGAGATGAGTGGTGAGGCTGGGCTGCCCTGCCCGAGCCGGGTGGCTCGTTCGCAGAGGCTGTTCCTGATGCAGCAGGTGTGGCCTCGCCCCTCAGACGCTAGACAAGAGGCTTGCAAGCAGATGCAGAGGGCGCTGTGGGCACTTTTCTCTCTCCTGCGCCTGCGTTCTGACCCCTCCTTGCACTTAGGAGACCCCCTAATGGTGCCCAAGGGTTCCCCGCGGAGGCTGCTGGGTGGGTTGGCGATGCTGCTGGCTGCCTAGCACTAACCTCGTCAGTCCCATAATCGGTGTGCTTTTACATTCCCTCAAGTCCCTTTTCCTTCCACGGTGCCTGTTCCTGTTCTTGCCTCTAAGGAAACGGGCTCTGTGCCTCATCTCCAGCATGGCCGGCTTTGGATGGCATTTGCTGAATGTCCCAGGGCAAACAACAGGGAGGTGGGAGAGGGTGTAAGAACCAAGACCTGTGCACGTGGGCCAGCACCATGCGAAACCCCCAGCGTGCTCGCCTCAGCTGGACGGGGAGGTAGAGGCAGCAATCAGAGGCCCCATGTCCCAGGTCAGGAAGCAGAGGGACATTCAACCCAATTTTTTAATGGCCCCTGGGAGACAGCAAACCTAGGCCTCGTGTGGGGAAACAGGCGTGGCTCCTGTACTCAGCCAGTGAGGCACGGGAGGAGGGACTGAACGGAGAGGCTATGCTCCCTGCCCCACGTGTGCCAGTATAATGGAACGGAAGCCATTCTCCAGAGAGGATTAAAAGTCTGTCTCTTGAGTCCTCATTTGAATTAGGACAGATCAGCAGTTTCTTTTCTTTCTCTCTTTTTAAAAATATATTTTATTGATTTTTTACAGAGAGGAAAAGGGATAGAAACATCGATGAGAGAGAGACATCGATCAGCTGCCTCTTGCACACCCCCTACAGGGGATGTGCCCGCAACCAAGGTACATGCCCTTGACAGGAATCAAACCTATCCACTGAGCCAAACCGGTTTCAGCAAGCAGTTTCTTAATGTCCCAGAATCCTGCCGATCCAACAGCCTCACCACTTGATGAGGCCCCGGGGCCACTGAGATTTTCCACGTTGATTTATGAGCCACCCTCGCTCTTCAGAAAACTTACAGATGTGGAACTTGGGTGTCAAAGTACAGAATTTTCCTTTGCAAACGCCAAGTGAGTCTGTGGCCTGGCAGGCGGGAGGTCTGTGCTCCAGTGCCAGGGGGCCCACGGCGTGAACAAACCGTGGGATGGATTCAGAATTACAAGCACTTAACTAGCCTGCGTTGGTTCTTCAGGAGTGAGATGGTGTGGTCGGTAGCTTAAATCGCTTGACAAGCCATGGAGCCCACGTAGGCCGGGCCCGAGGAGAGAGGCCCATTTATGACAGGACTCCTGAGGTGGGTAAGGGCGTAACAGGCGGAGAGGGAAGGAGGCAAGGCGAGCAGCGGTGAACAGGCTTTCTCTTCATCCCTGGAAAACAATCGATTTGGATTCCTTGTCTGTTTCCCTTGCTCCGCACTCACCGCAGGGCTGCCTCACCCCTAGGGACAGGATGGCTCAGTTCCTCTGCTCCCTCAAGTCCCTGTGCCTCACTCCTCCATTTCAGCAGGAAACGTGGCTTCCTCCTGTCCCTGGGCATTTGCTCATCCGGTCCCACCAGTGGGAAGTGGGGCCAAGAGTGGGGCTAATGGCGCCAATAATACTGAGCCGCCCATGGCCTCTCAGCAAGGGCTTTTCCTAGGGAGAGGCTTAGCCACATGACATCTGCTCCTGATACTCTGCGTGCAATCAGAGGCTCCGTGTCCCAGGTCAGGAAGCAGAGGGACATTCAGAAAGCCCACACACGCTATCTGGCCTCAGCCAACAGGACAGCGAGCCACCAGTGAGCAGGTTGAGGCCCCTCTCAGGACTCCAGAGGAGCCTGGGCCCAAGGGCCTGGCATCTGGGGAGGAGCAGAGCGGGCAGGAAGGTGGGCTGTGCTTTTGTGGGAACAACCTACTACATCCTGCTGAGCATCCCTGGCCCTGCCCCAAGGGAGAGCAGGTCTGGTGTGGCTGGTGGGAAAGACAAGAGACGGCTGACCCTTTCCTTCTTGGATGTTGTCAGCAAAGCCTGGGCTGGGCAGTCTTCTTGCAACTCTGAGAGGAAAGCCAGGGTGACGTCCGTGACATTGTGAATGAGCCAGTTTTCTGTGTCTGAGGCCATCAACTTCCTTGTTCAAGCCGCTCTTCATCACACATCCTGTTGGTCGAAGCGGCAGGCACCTGCATGGCACAGACACTGGGTGACCGGAGCACCTCCAGGGTCAGCTTTGCCTGGTACACACAGCGTGAGTCTCGGTGCTCTCCTCTGCAGTGAGAGTCAAGGCCTGGGGCTTCCAAGGGCTTCGCTGTGCATTTTAGCTGGACCCTTACTTCCCTGAACTTCTTTAAAAAAACTAAAAGAACCCAAATATCTAGAACAGCGGTTCTCAACCTGTGGGTCGTGACCCTTTTGAGGTTGAACGACCCTTTCACAGGGGTCGCCTAAGACCATCGGAAAACACCTATTTCCCATGGTCTTAGGAACCAACACACTGCTCCTCGGTGTAGCAAAATGTAGCAGTGTAGTTTACTGTTGTCATATGAAGACTGTTACCCATGCTACACCATGATTCAAGACAAAATTTCATTTATTTGTAATTAGAAATAAGTATTTCACAATATATAATTACATATTGTTTTTGTGATTAATCACTATGCTTTAATTATGTTCAATTTGTAACAATGAAAATACATCCTGCATATCAGATATTTACATTACAGTTCATACAGTAGCAAAATTACAGTTATGAAGTAGCAACGGAAATAATTTTATGGTTGGGGGTCGCCACCACATGAGGAGCTGTCTTAAAGGGTCGCGGCATTAGGAAGGTTGAGAACCACTGATCTAGACTTTCCCCAAATCCAAGGCACGTGGATGAAGAGGGAGAACTGACTGAATGCCTCCTGGGCCTAACCTCTGCCTGGCGGCTGGGCCTGGGCTTGCTCAGGAGCCGAGGACCCACAAGGCATCTGTCTCTGTATTCCAGGGGTGGGTGTGATGCCTTGCACTGTGCAGTCCCTCTCAGAGGGATAGAAGGGGTCCCCGCTAAAGGAGCAAGCTGCCCACCCATGTTCCTGTCCTCGGTTCACAGTGGAGCCTTCCTCCCCTTGTTAGCACCTTTGCCGAATGGGAAGGGCAAGGGGAGAAGACAGAGTCAGTAAACAAACCAGAGGCTGGTTTCTCCTGATGAAAGCCCTCAGGAGGGCTCACTACAACAAGGCACTGTGGGCTTCGGGGCCTTCACACCAGAGCGCAGGGCTGGGCCACGGGGCCTTACAGACCAGGGCCCGGCTGCGGGGCCTTCACGGGGGCAGGCCACAGCTTTGCCAGCTCAGTCTGCTCAGTTACCAACTCAAATGCCCAAGGCTTGGGAGAACTTAGAGGAACTGTACAGGAACTGAGAGATACAACAAGAAGGCTGAGGTGCAGTTGAGGCAGGAAAGAATCTTCCAGAAATGCACCTTCAAAAGCTGAGGTGGAAAACGGTCTTGTTTCTATTGTTTGCTGTGAAATGCAGTATGGAGAGAGACCAAGATGGCAGTGTAGGTAAATGTTGGCACTCCCACAACCACATCAAAATTACAATGAAAATACAAAACAATTATCATTCAGAACTGCTTGAAAACTGGTGGAACGGAAGTCCTGCAATTAGAGAAGTAAAGAAGAAAGCACACTGAAACTGGTAGGAGGATGGAGGCATGGACTGGGGTGGTCTGATACCCACAGATGCTGTCTTTTTAATCAGGAGGGAGATCACCTTTATGAAAGCTGCCCATGAGGAGCAAGGGTCCCAGTCCCACAACAGACCCCCAGCAGAGCTGGAAGAGAAGTCTTCCAACTATGGCTGTAAAAACCAGCAGGGATTATAGTTGAGTGACACACAGGCTGCTAGAGATCCAGGTGTTCCTTTTAAAGGGCCAGTGCATGAACTTACTGAGACTCCTAGCACCAAGTGGCAGCTTGGGAGGACCCAGACACATATAGGGAGGAACTTGACTGTCTGGTATTGGGGCAGGAACTAGAGGACAGCTTCTTCGTGGGGGTCATTCTTCCGTGCTGAGACCTCCCTATCTACAGGGCTAACTGGCAGCCATATCTGAGTCTCCATCAGGCTGGAGCACACTGTTAGCTTCACTCTGGGGATTCCCTGAGACACCGCCCCATCCAATTTGCAGCTCCACCCAAGCTGTTTGCAGCAGCTTTTCCATATGAATGGCCGGTCCTGGCTCATGCTTCAGGCTTTGCTAAAACCTCTCAAGCTGCAGCTGGGGACAGTTTGCCCCAAGCCTATCAATAAAACCAAGATTTGGCACCAGCACCAGCCTGCCTTGCTTCACAGCTGGGCCTCACCATCTGCAGGTGGTTCTAGGCAGTGGCTGACTTTTCACTTCCCTGAAGGCCCAAGACAGTGCACCTGGTGGACAGTTTCAGACCATAGCAGATTATAACTCTACACATCCACAAGTGACACACTCAAGAGACAGATTCAGCACCAAAGCCCCCCTGAAGCAAGTCCTGATCCATAGGGGTATTTCCTGCACAGCAGCTCTCCCACTGCAGTAGTAGTTGGTCCTCACAGCCAACTGGCCTGAAAATCAACTCCTCCCAGGGATGCCAACAGCAATCAAGGCTCAACTACAAGACTCTGCACACAGCCCACAAAAGGGCACACCTAGAGTGCCCAGCTCTGGTGACTGGGGAGGCTGAGCTACTGGGCCCTACAGGACACCTTACTACACAAGACCATTCTACTAATTTCAGAAGACATAGCAGCTCTACCTAATACACAGAAACAAACACGAGGAGGCAGCCAAAATGTGGGGACAAAGACACATGTCACAAATGAAGTAGCCTCCGAGGGCCGAGGGGCTCTGGACCTTCCCTCTAGGCTTCAACCCCCTGGGGTGCCTTTGAATGCAGCAACTTCCTAGGAAAGCAGGCTTATGCTACCTCATTAATTAGCCTGAATAATGTCAGGTTTCCTTTGCTCTCTTGCTTCACTAATACCTAGCCACTGATGCTAACAACACCTTCAACAGGAGCCAATCCTAAGGGAGTTCCAGAGATTACAATTTGCAAGACAAAGTAGACATACAGTCTTGACTCACTTGACACACAGAAGATACAGAGAAGAGCATACAGTTGATAAAGAGAAACACTTTTTAACTGATGTGAAACAATATTAACCTCGGGGTTACCAATTCTTTATTAGAAATTTCCATTTCCAGTTAACGAAACAAGCTAACTGCTGTCACCCTTTTCTGGTGTCTCTGGAACGCGTCCCGGCCCTCTGGCAGCATCTCAAAGGCAATGGGGCAATGGGCTCTGTGGCAGCAGCCACGGTTTAGCACAGGATGGCACCACGTGGCGTCCGGGCAGTGTCGCTCTCTATGGTAGGCAGCATGGACCAGTGGGCCCTGTCACTACTCGCTCCTTCCCCTCTGCTTGCTCACGGTGCCCAAGGGCAAGTCTCCTTGCTAGGGACCTAAGAAAAGCGTCTTTATCTCAGATCCTGTGGATTCAGAGGGACACCAGTAACAACTACCTGACTTCTAAAACAGACCTGGGGAGACATTGGGGGGAGAAACCAAGATGGCGGAATAAATGAACACCTAAACTGATGACTCACACAACAATTTCAAAACTACAACTAAAAGACAGAACGGACATCATCTAGAACCACAGTAAAGTTGGCTGAGTGAAAATTCTACAACTAGAAGGAAAGAAGGGGGCTCAGGGAGACTCAGAAGAGCTGAAAAAAGCTGAGGTACGGAGACGCGCATGGAGAGAGTGGGCGGCGGAGTGCCTGGCTGGCTTCCTCTGGCGGGAGTGAGATGGAGACTCCCAACTGCACTGAACCCCTTATCCTACGGCATCGAACCCCAGTTCCAGGCAAGACTCATACGGGGGGAGTCTAGACTGTGAAAAGGGAGGAGTACACGGGAATTTAAGGGAGCTGTGAAAGGAAAGAGTTCTGGGGGCGCACACACCATGGCGTGCAGAAGACGGATTGCTGATTGTGCCGCTGGCTTTCTCTAGTGGGCAGGAGACAGCCTCCCAACTGCATCACTTCTAACTGCACTGAATCCCAGTTTCAGGCGAGACCCTGGGGACCTAGACTCATACAGGGTCCAGAGCACAAGGGAACCAAAAAGGTAGAGGTCTAGAGGCACGCACAGGCGTGTGCACAGAGTCGGCTGCAGCGATTACTGAGAGACACTTGAGACCCAGGGGCTGCGTAGGGTGGGGCTGACTGGAAGCCAAAGCCGTCTGCTAAGCCCCGAGACTCCATCCTACCCAAGCTCAACAGAGAAGCTTTTAAAGTTTTACGCCGAAACCGGTTTGGCTCAGTGGATAGAGCGTCAGTCTGTGGACTGAAAGGTCCCAGGTTCAATTCTGGTCAAGGGCATGTACCTTGGTTGCAGGAACCTCCCCAGTAGGGGGCGTGCAAGAGGCAGCTGATTGATGTCTCTCTCTCATTGATGTTTCTAACTTCTATCCCTATCCCTTTTTACAGAGAGGTAAAAAAATCAATAAAAATATATTTAAAAAAATAAATAGTTTTGCAAGTCTTGTATCATAAGGTTGATTCCAATTCAGAAGTCTCCCACCATAGTGAAAATGGGGAGATAAAGGAACAGATTACAAATGAACAAAATGGAGGAAAACAAACGACTGGATATAGAGTTCAAAACCACAGTTATAAGTTTTTTCAAGAATTTCCTAGAAAAGATGGATAAATTTGGCGAGACCCAAGAGGAGATGAAAAAGGACCAACTAGAAATTAACATACACTGACTGAAATAAAAAATATTATACAGACCTAACAGCAGACTAGAGGAAGGCAAGAATCAAGTCAAAAATTTGAAATACAAAGAAGTAGAAAACACTCCACTGGAAAAGAAAAAAGAAAAAAGAATCCAAAAATATGAAGATAGTATAAGAAGCCTCTGGGACAATTTCAAGTGTACCAACATCAGAATTGTGGGGGTGCCAGAAGAAGAGACAGAGCAAGATACTGAAAACCTATATGAAGAAATAGTGACTGAAAACTTCCCACATCTGGTGAAAGAATTAGACTTACAAGTCCAAGAAGCACATAGAACCCCAAATAAAAGAAATCCAAAGAGGACCACACCAAGACACATCATAATTAAAATACCAAGAGCAAAAGACAAAGAGAGAATATTAAAAGCAGCAAGAGAAAAACAGTTCATTACCTACAAGGGAGCACCCATACAACTGTCAGCTGATTTCTCAACAGAAACTATGCAGACCAGACAGGAGTAGCAAGAAATATTCAAAGTGATGAATAGCAAGAACCTACAACCAAGATTACTCTACCCAGCAAAGCTATCATTCAGAATTGAAGGGCGGATAAAGAGCTTCACAGATAAGAAAAAGCTAAAGGAGTTCATCAACACCAAACCGATATTTATGAAATGCTGAAGGGTACTCTTTAAGAAGAGGAAGAAGAAAAGGGTAAAGATAAAAATTATGAACAACATATCAACAAGTGAATCTAAAAATCAAGTGAATTAAAAATCTGATGAACAGAATAAACTGGTGAATATAATAGAATCAGAAGCATAGAAAGGGAGTGGACTGACAATTCTCAGGAGGAAAGAAGTGAGGGGGGTGCAGGGAGAGACTGGCCAAAAATCATACACCTCATGGATGAGGACAATGCAGTTGTCCCAGGAACTCGCCCGAAACTGGGGTTCAGTGCAGTTGTGGGGAGGTAAGGGTAGAGGGAGGGGTGCGAGCCAGGTGGAGGGAAACTATGGGGGGAAAAAGAGAAACACATGTAATCTGAATAATAAAGATTTATTAAATAAAAAATAAAACAGACCTGGGGAAAGGGGCGAAATTACTTTCTAAACTGAACTGTGGTTCATGACCCATTTCTTGGTCCAAAGGTTTTGAAACATTTAGATAATAGCTGTGCATCTTGTTTTGATAAGGGATAAAGAAATAAAAATTGGTTCTCCCATCCGAGCCTTTCTTAGTGATTCTCTGACACCCAGCTGAGCTGGTCAAGAGAATGCTAAAGGCGTAAACTCCGGTCACCAGTGAGTAGACCTGACTGAGTCTGGGTGAAGGGGCTGGTCTCCTCATTGTGTAGAATTTTCCTAGCAGGTCTTGTCAGGGTAGTTCCTGTTGATTGTAACTACTCACAGAGGGTGCCCAGGCCACAGAAACCCATTCCTGCATCCCTGGCCCTGCGCACCTGGGCCCGCAAGGTGGTCCTCCATCAACGGGCCTGCACTAGATGTGTGCGCAGCTCTGTAAGTAGCTCCTGGGCCAGTTGTCTCGATGCCAGGGCCTCCATGCAAAGACGATCCCATCTGTACAAGGTCTGGTCAAGAAAGCCGATGGTCTCCTGGGCTGTCTCCACAGTCTGAGCCATCTGAATGAGGACAAAAGAAGCCAAGTTCAATCCTTCCAGACACATCTCCTCTGTCCAGTGGGCCAGCCGCCCTATCAGCTGTTTCCAAGGGCACCAGCAGGGCATGCCCGCTCTCGGAGCCTGTCCCTGGGTGAGCAGCATTTCCGCAGGTGCTCCCTCTCCTGCAGAAGCGACAGGCACTGTTTCCTGGGATGCTGAGGTGGTGGTGGTGCAGCTTTGGGGTTACTTGTTGTGGGGAGCAAAGGCACACCAGGAACTGGGGCTCAACATTCTGCAAAGGCTCACTCACACTAGTATAAGAATCAGAAAAGCTGCAGGGAAAATGCCACCTGTTTTCACACAAACAGCTTTATAAATGGCGTTATTGGGCCCACTGTGTTTCAATGGCACCTAAGGTCTTAACACCTGATTCGTGGGAGAAGCAGGGATTGTTAATTCTGCTAAATACAGCCTCAAGAGATGGAGTTGTTGGTGCCCATAAGTATTTCTCCAAGAATGTCAATTCAGCAAAAAAGGGAAGGGCAAGAATCTTACAATTTAGCTGCACAAAGAGTTTACTGTGGCTTTTTAGACACAAGCCACATTAAGTAGCTGTCTGCTTGATATTACAATAATCTATATATTTGTTATGAGGGTCAGTTTATATTGAACCCTCAACAAAATGTTTAAATAGCCATAGCAGCAGGGACAGCTTCCTTGCCCTCTCCACACTGGGCCTCTGGCAGGTGCAGTCAGGGAGCCCACCATGGATTGTCATTGGGCAAGGCAGGCACTGGGAGCCAGAGTACGAGGTGAGCTCCAAGTGGGACACAAGGCAGAGAAATTTGGGCAGGAGGGATCTGGATGCTACACAGGCTGTTCTGGCCTGGTCCCCATCGGAGACGCAGAGCAGGGGACATAAAGCTGGGGATCTGAGAGGAGGGGCAGAGAGCAGCAGCCCGGGCAAAGGCAACGCGTCTGATGGTGAGACTGGTGGAAACTCTGACTCAGTCGCAGAAAAGGATGCTGGGCCCCCAGAAACGGATGCTGGGCCCTCAGGAGGAGCCGAGGGGCAATAGGTTGTGAGAGACCAGGGCAGGAGATGGCAGAGGAGGAGGCACAGGTACCCCAAGTAAAAGCCAGCTGTTCAGTCAGGGGGCCCCTTAGAGAAGGCATCAGAGGCTGTGAAGAGAAGGGCTAGGACCTGCAGCCCCCACCTGGGGCATGTACAGCTCTCCAGAGCTAATGCTGCCACAAGAGGGACACAACCAGGACACCGGCCTGGCAGGGTGATGAAGCCAGAGTTGCTGGCAGAGAAAGGCGGTCCCACCAAAGCCAATACTACTGCTGGCTGGCCACACTGTTCCCAGGCAAGCAGACCTGGCTCAGGACTCTTTCCAGGGTGCTCAAAGAGAAGACTAGGGGAGGTGGGGGAAGGGCGAGGCAGCCCAGGCAGCCCGAGGTCACCCTGGCACCGCTCCTTCTTGCATGTGTGTGTGTGTAGCTGCAAAGCCTGCACGTGGCCACGGTGGCAGCCTTTGAGGTGGGGAGGCTGCTGTGCCAGCGAGAAGTTTGGGAACATCTGCAGGCAACACCCAGGAGGTGCTGGCTACCATGGGCACCCAAAGCATGCTGGAACCGCCTGCTGAGAGCCAGTGTGCAGAGAAACCCTGCATGGGATCCTTTAGGGAACTTTTCAACTGAGCTGACTTATAACAGAACAAAGATGCACCCAGTTTCTGTGCCCTTAGCCTCGGAGTTGGGACATGGGAGGGCGGTGGCCTGGCAGGTGCAGTGGCCTGACTCCCACAGGATCGGCTCCTCATTCTGGTCGGGCAGATCCTCTGTGGGTGCGACTTGAGGCGGGGCATTGGGAAGGTAGCTGAGATCCTGAGACGAGCCATGTCAGGAACTGAAATGGAGACTAGGTGTCTCAGAGGAGCTTCCTCAGAGTTCCCTCCTCTCCCCCGCAGTGCCGGACCCTGGTCTCCTGGGCCTGTCTTTCCATCCCAGGTAACAGCACAGGAGAGGCAGGCAAGACACAGGAGGGAGAAGGCAGGCTCCACGGGTGTCCAGAGCTGGGGTTGGAGGTCAGGTGATGAAATTGCTGCCAAGGCTCTCAGGAGGTGCCTGTTGGGTGACTTCTAAGAATAACTTACAGAAAACCAAGATGGCAGCATAGGTGAATATCTAAGCTGCTGCCTCGCACAACTATTTCAAAATTACAACTAAAAGACAGAATGGACACCATCCAGAACCACAGGAAAGCTGGCTGAGTGAAAATTGTACAACTAGAAGTAAAGAGAGGGACTCACAAAGAATCAGAAGAGCTGTAAAAAGCTGAAGTACGGAGATACGCTTGTGGAGAGGATGGCGGAGGAGGGTCTGGCTGGCTTCCTCTAGCGCAGTGGTTCTCAACCTGTGGGTCGCGACCCCTTTGGGGTTCGAACAATACTTTCACAGGGGTCGCCTAAGACCATCGGAAAACAGATACTTACATTATGATTCATAATAGTAGCAAAATTACAGTTATGAAGTAGCAATAATTTAAGGTTGGGGGTCACCACAACATGAGAAACTGTATTAAAGGGCCGCAGCATTAGGAAGGTTGAGAACCACTGCTCTAATGGGAGGGAGACAGAATCCCGTCAGCATTGAACCCTACTTCTGTCTGCACTGAGCCCCCGCTCTAGGCAAGACTCCTATGGGGGAGTCTGGACTGTTGTGAAAAGGAAGAAGTGCACAGAAACTTAGAGCAGCCATGAAAGAGCTCTGGGGTGCACGAAAGTGCATGTGAAAGTGTGCACACAGAGCACTGACTGCTGATTGTGCTACTGGCTTTTTCTAGTGGAAGAAAAACAGAACCTCACAACAGCACTAAAATCCAGGTCCAACTGCACTGAACCCCAGTTTCAGGCGAGACCCTGGGGACCCAGACTCATACAGGTCCCTAGAGCACACGGAAACTCAGGGGAACCAGAAAGGCAGAGGTCTGGAGGCAAGCGGGCATGCGCAGATACAGCTGGTCCTCCCAACAAATTGGCTTGGAGTTCAATTCCCCCCAGTGATACCAATAACAATCAAGAATTAACTACAATAAGACTGTACACACAGTTCACAAAGGGGTGCACCAAAAGTGTCCACCTCAAGTAACTGGGAAGGCAGAGCTACTGGGCCACATAGGACATCTAGCACACAAAGCTACTCTACCAACTCAGGGAAGCAATGAAATATGCGAAGACAAAAGAACAGATAACAAACGAAAGAAATGGAGTTAAGCAAAGACTGGATATAGAGTTCAAAACCATGGTTTTAAGATTTTTTAAGAATTTCCTAGCAAAAATGAATAAACTTAGTGAGACCCAAGAGGAGATGAAAAAGGACCAACTAGAAATTAAACATACACTGACTGAAATAAAAAATATTATACAGAAACCTAAAAGCAGACTAGAGGAAGGCAAGAATCAAGTCAAAGATTTGAAATACAAAGAAGTAGAAAACACTCCATTGGAAAAGCAAAATGAAAAAAGAATCCAAAAATGTGAAGATAGTATAAGGAGCCTCTGGGACAACTTCAAGCGTACCAACAGCAGAATTATGGGGATGCCAGAAGAAGAGAGAGAGCAAGATACTGAAAACCTATTTGAAGAAATGATAACTGAAAAGTTCCCTCACCTGGTGAAAGAATTAGACTTACAAGCCCAGGAAGCACACAGAACCCCAAACAAAAGGAATCCAAAGAGGACCACACCAATACACATCATAATTAAAATACCAAGAGCAAAAGACAAAGAATATTAAAAGCAGCAAGAGAAAAACAGTTAATTACCTTACAGGGAGCACTTATACGATCGTCAGCTGATTTCTCAACAGAAACTATGCAGGTCAGACTGGAGTGGCAAGAAATATTCAAAGTGATGAATAGCAAGAACCTACAACCAAGATCACTCTACCCAGCAAAGCTATCATTCAGAATTGAAGGACGGATAAAGAGCTTCACAGATAAGAAAAACTAAAGGAGTTCATCAACACTGAAACAGTATTATATGAAATGCTGAAAGGTATTCTTTAAGAAGAGGAAGAAGAAAATGGTAAAGGTAAAAATTATGAACAACAAATACGTATCTATCAACAAGTGAATCTAAAAATCAAGTGAACTGAAAATCTGATGAACAGAATAAACTAGTGAATATAATAGTATCAGGAGCATAGAAAGGAGGTGGACTGACAATTCTCAGGGAGAAATGTGTGAGGGGGTGCAGGGAGAGACTGGACAAAAATATACACCTATGGATGAGGACAATGCGAGGGGAGATAAGGGCAGAGGGTGGGGTGGAGCCACATGGAGGGGAGATATAGAGGGAAAAAAGAGGAACAATTGTAATCTGAACAATAAAGATTTATTTAATAAAATAATTTTTTTAAAAGAATAACTTATAGAACACTTTAGACATAATTTTTACCGAAACCATAATACAGAGAGACACATGCCCACACTGTTTTCCACTTGGTAACATCTTACATTAGTGTGGTACCTCTTGGAGAACTGATGAACCAGGATTGATATATTCTTTTTTTTTAATTTAATAAATCTTTATTGTTCAGATTATTACATTTGTTTTTCTCTTCCTCCCCATAGTTCCCTTCCAACTGGCTCCTACCCCTTCCTCTGCCCTTACCTTTCCCTGCATTGACCTCATCCATAGGTGTATTAATTATTGTCCAGTTTCTCCCTGAACCCCCCCTCACCTCTTTCCCCCTGAGAATTGTCAGTCCACTCCCTTTCTATGCTCCTGATTCTATTATATTCACTGGTTTATTCTGTTCACCAGATTTTCAGTGCACTTGATTTTTAGATTCACTTGTTGATAAATACGTATTTGTTGTTCATAATTTTTATCTTTACCTTTTTCTTCTTCCTCTTCTTAAAGAATACCTTTCAGCATTTCATATAATACTGGTTTAGTGTTGATGAACTCCTTTAGCTTTTTCTTATCTGTGAAGCTTTTTATCCTCCCTTCAATTTTGAATGATAGCTTTGCTGGGTAATCTTGGTTGTAGGTTCTTGCTATTCATCACTTTGAATATTTCTTGCCACTCCTGTCTGGCGTGCATAGTTTCTGTTGAGAAATCAGCTGACAGTTGTATGGGTGCTCCCTTGTAGGTAATGAACTGTTTTTCTCTTGCTGCTTTTAATATTCTCTCTTTATCTTTTGCTCTTAGTATTTTAATTATGATGCGTCTTGGTGTGGTCCTCTTTGGATTCCTTTTATTTGGGGTTCTCTGCGCTTCCTGGACTTGTATGTATTTATTTCACCAGGTGGGAGAAGTTTTCAGTCATTATTTCTTCAAATAGCTTTTCAGTATCTTGCTCTGTCTCTTCTTCTGGCACCCCCACAATTCACAATTCTGTTGGTGTGCTTAAAGTTGTCGCAGAGGCTCCTTATCCTACCTTCACATTTTTGGATTTTTTTTTCTTTTTTCTTTTCCAGTGGAGTGTTTTCTACTTCTTTGTATTTCAAATCTTTGACTTGATTCTTGCTTCCTCTAGTCTGCTGTTAGGTCTCTGTATAATATTTTTTATTTCCGTCAGTGTATGTTTAATTTCTAGTTGGTTCTTTTTCATCTTCTCTTGGGTCTCGCTAAATTTATCCATTTTTTTCTAGGAAATTCTTGAAAAATCTTATAACTGTGGTTTTGAACTCTATATCCAGTCATTTGTTTTCCTCCATTTCTTTCGTTTGTGATCTGTTCCTCTGTCTCCACATTTTCACTATGCCGGGAGAACTTCTGTGCTGGAATCAGCCTTATGATACAAGACTTGCAAAATTGCAAAAGCCTCTCTGTTGAGCTTGGATAGGGTGGAGTCTCAGGGTTTAGCAGAGACAGCCTAGGCTTCCAGGCAGCCCCGCCATACATGGCCCCTAGGTCTCAAGTGTCTCTCGGTAAACGTTGCAGCCCTTTCCATGTGCACGCACACATGCCTTTAGACCTCTGCCTTTCTGGTTCTCTTGCGCTCCAGGACCCGTATAAGTCTGGGACCCCAGGGTCTCTCCCAAAACTGGGGTTCAGTGCAGTTAGAAGTGATGCACTTGGGAGGCTCTGTCTCCTGCCCACTAGAGAAAGCCAGAGGCACAATCAGCAGTCTGTCCTTTCTGCATGCATTGGCGTGTGTGCCCCTGACTTCTGCCCTTTTGTGGCTCCCCTAAATTTCCATGCACTCCTCCCTTTTCACAGTCCAGATTCCCCCCATATGAGTCTCGCCTGGGGCTAGGGTTCAATGCCGTAGGATAAGGGGTTCACTGCTGTTGGGAGTCTCTGTCTCCCTCCTGCCAGAGGAAGCCAGCCAGGCACACTGCCGCCTGCTCTCTCTCCATGTGCATATCTCTGTACCTCAGCTTTTTGCAGTTCTTCTACAAAATTTTACAAGTATAAGAGAGGGGTTCATGGAGACTCAGAAGTCTCCATGAACCCCTCTCTTATACTTATAAAATTTCCACTAAGCCAACTTTCCTATGGTTCTGGATGATGTCTGTCTGTCTTTTAGTTATAATTTTGAAATTGTGCGAGGCAGCACTTTAGGTGTTCACCTATGCCGCCATCTTGGTTTCTCCTGATATATTCTTATTAATTAAAATCCACACTTTATTCAGATTTACCCTGCTTTCCCTAATGTCCTCTTTTATTCCAGGATCCCATCCCAGGTCCACATCCATTCAGCCACCTGCCACCCAAGGCCTGGTCTGTGGGTTCCTCAGGCTTCCCTTGTCCTGGGCTGCAGAGCATTTGAAGGCTTGGCCAGGGCGGTCACTTGTTTTCCTAAGGGTTAGTCTGAGGCACATCCATGGGGCACAGTGTCCACAAAACTTATCCTGCTGATGTTGACCTTGGTCGCTGTCAAGGAGGGAGTGGTTGACAAGTGACTATTACACCTTATTCCTGGCCAAACTCTGTAGTCATACTTATCTCCCACCTCCAGAGGGTTGTAAGTAAGTGAGGTGTGCATTTATGAAAGTACACAATAGGTCACTGTGTTGGAGCCCCTGAGGAGGTGGCTCCCTGCACATGACAACAAGTCCTCTTCTGCTCTTGGCCATGCCCGACTCTGGGATGGCTTCTGTTTGGACTCCTGAGAGATGGCCTGCCACTCCAATATCTGTTTCACGGGACTGAGAAGAGCCTCTCAGGTTCTTGGCAACCCATGTGTCACTGTGACCTCCTTCACGCTCACGCTCAGTCACAGCCTTCCTGAAGGGCGTGGGACTCTGGCACTGGAATAGCCCTTCTTGATTGTTGGCTGCGGTGTGCTTCGGTTTGTGAAAACTCACCAAGCCATACATTATGTATATTTATGGCAATAACAAGCAAAACCAAATTTTTTTGATGAGCATTTTTATCATAGTAAAATAAACATAAAATTTGCTATTTTTGCCATTTTTTAAGTGTGGTATTCAGTGGCTTGAGTACATTCACAATGCTGTACAACCATCACACCGGCCACTCCCAGAACTTTTCCTTTCCCCACACAGGCACTGTGCCCCTGAAACAGTCTTCTTCTCCAGCCCCCGAAAACACCTATGTTTTGTCTCTATGAATTAACCTGTTCTAGGTACCATATGTAAGTGGAATCATATATTTGTCCTTTTATTTTACTTAGCATGATGCCCTGAAGGTATATCTATATCTCAGCATGTCAAAACATCACTTTTAAGACTGAATAGTCCATTCTGTGTCAGACCACCTGTCAGTATCCATTCACCTGCTGATGGATGTTTGGGCTGTTTCCATTTGGGCTGTTTTGTCAACAGCCATCCTAGTGGGTGTGGGTGGGTGTGGTTTTGACTTTCATTTCCCTGATGATATCAATGATATTGAGCACTTTTCTATGTGCTCAGTGGCCGTTTGTACATTTTCTTTGGAGAAATGTCTATTCAAATCCATTGCCGATTTTTGAAATGGGCTGTTTTTCTGTGTTGAGTTGTAAGAATTCCCTATGTGATTTCCAAATATTTTCCTTTATTTGTGCATTGTCTTTGATGCACAAAAGCTTTTAATTTTGATGAAATTCAATGTGTCTTTTTCTCTTGTCCGTGTTTTTATTGTCATTTCCTAGAAAGGCACTGCGCTAGGCCATGCAGCGACTGTTCCTCACCTTCCATCCTGGGACCCTCATGGGGCGTGGGGGTGGCCCTGCCTATTAGCCCTGGCTTCTCTGCACAGTACTGCTCATCCTCCTACAGCCTGTTCCTCCGGAATCCTGGGGAGGAGGGGCTGCACTGACCGAAAGGGGAGTATCTGGGAGACAGGAGACCTCACTTTCCCCTAAGACCTGGGAGAAGTCCCCTCCTCCCTCTGAACCTCCATTGTCTCTTCTGTGACAGGGTATTGCCTTGGGCAGACTCTGGGGTCCATCCCCGTTGTCCAACTCCTATCTGGCCATCCATGTGTGGACAGCATCCTGATACATACCCCCTCCAAAGGCCGGGCCTCTGGGTAAAATGTGAATTAAAATTAGAATGCTAAAAACAGGGACACTTACGTGGCTGATTACTTCCCGGGCAATCCCATGGCCTGCAGGCGCCCAGAGCAGGAAGTTCAGGAGGAGGTGCCTGATCAGCTGCCCAAAGGCCAGCGGCCTGCCTGGGCACTCTCCAGCTGCTGCCTGCAAATCCCTGGCCGAGAGGGTCGAGCTTCTGAGCAGCTTCCTGAGGTGGCCGAGCACTATTTTCACCTCTACCTGGGGAGTGTCATATCAAAGGTGAGAGATTAGGAAGAGTTGGGACATATCTAGTTCTGGGATTTATTTGGTACTTGGAGATATCCGCTCAAAGAGAATGGGCCCAAGGGAGGGTGAATGGAGGCCGCCCATGTCTGGGTTTCCACATCGCTCCAAACAAACCCAATGGGCGTAATGGAATTTTCTTGACTTTCTTTCGTCTTGCTCACTAAGCAGCTGGGCACCAGGCCAGGACCTGACCTTTTCTTGTATGAAAAGAAACAGAGAAAAGTCCTTAGCAGAATGCAGTCAGGTTTTATTTTGTGGGGAAAAAACAAAAGGCTCCTTGAGGACTCGCTCACTATCACAGCCACAAATCAGCTGGAGCCCATGTGCCCAGACTGCCGGGCCCTGTCTGATGAGGAGTGGTTCCCTTTGCCATCTCTGGGGGCAGGATGGGGGAGGACACACACACGCACACACACAGTTTTGTTCTAGATGCTGGACCATCTGTTCATACATGTTTAAAGCCCAAGCAGAGGTCAAAAGTCTGTGGCATTCACATACTAAAGGTGATTGTTACAGGCCTGGGGTTGTTTTGCATTAAAAATATTGATTTCGCCGAGACCGGTTTGGCTCAGTGGATGGAGCGTTGGCTTGTGGTCTGAAAGGTCCCAGGTTCGATTCCGGTCGGGGGCATGTACCTTGCTTGCGGGCACATCTCCACTGTGGGGCGTGCAGGAGGCGGCTGATCGATGTCTCTCTCATCGATGTTTCTGACTTTCTATCTCTCTCCCTTCCTCTCTGTAAAAATTCAATAAAATATATTTTTAAAATAATATTGATTTCATGCTGAGACTTCTGCATGCAATGAGAATGATACATCAAGTTATGACTTGGAAAAGAAGGAAAAATGGAAAACCAAAGACGCAAAATGCCATAGACCTCATCAACAGCTAAGTTTCAAAGGAAAGAAACTTAGGCCTATTCTGAGAATCCCCATGACCAATTTTATGGGTTTTGTGTGACTCCCCTTTCTGGATAAGGCAATGAAGGCTGTCATAAACTCCAGTACACGAGGTGCTGTGATTGACCGTGACAATCCAAGACCGTGAGAAACGGCACACAGCTCTTCCCACGGGAGAGGCACTCTCGCCGCCTCCCTTCTGGCGGCTGTGCCTGCCGCCCTGGGCTGGTGGCATCTGCAGGAGCCCACATAGGCCACCAAGGTCTGCAACACTGCCAGGGCTCAGGAACTCAGCCTCCGTGCCTGCCTTCTTGCTGGCACACTATCCTAGCCTGGCTCCCCCCAAGGCCTTTCTGACATCCCCAAAACGAAGCTTTCTAATGGTTTCGGGAGAAAGAGATAAACTTTCTTTTCTAAGAATTTTTTGCATTATATATGCTCACTGTAGAAAATTAAACAAAAAAGTAAAAGGAGAAAATTCAAATGACCTATAACTCCACCAGGTAAAAAGACTCATTGTTAAAAACTAGTTATAGCTTTTTCATCCTTTTTCTATGCATTCCTGCCTTTTCTCCACATGTGAACACAGCACTCGCTACCACAATCGTTTGTATCTTAGTTCCTTTTCACAGCGCACTTGAAGCAGCTCACCAGACCTACAGCATATGTTCTTGGGGAACATGATTTTTCATGGTAGAATGTACCCTGTAGTTAGAATATACCACAGTATTTAGCTAGTGTCCTTATTGTTGAAAGTTTAGGCCACTTCCAGTTTTTGTAATTAAAAACGATGCTGTGAGATTATTCTTGATGATTATATTTGTATGGTCTCTGATTCCAAAAGGATAACTCCTAGGGACGGAATGACTGGGTTGGAGCATGAACCCCACCTAATCCTTAAGAGCAGACAAACACAGACCAAGTCAAGGCGGCCAAGGCAGTGGACCTTGGCTGGCGGAGCACATCCGGGCAGGCAGTTATCCTGTTTCTTGACCTTGAGCCTCCAGGATTCGGGCAGCAACAAGCTCCACCACAGGCACGCTGTGGCAGGCAGCACCTGCGACATTGTGGGCTCAATGGTTGGCTCAATCACTCGCACAGTCACTGTGCTTCCAAAGGCAGTTCACAGTCAATTTCCCAAGTCACCGACCGCCTGACCATAGGATGGACTACACTCATGTAACCCAGGGAGCAGGGGCATGGCTACTAGTTAAAGGAGGGAAGCGGGGCCGCCCACTTCTGCCATGTCACACACACCAACGCCTCCAGTGGGGCACCTGGGGGGAAGGGCCTCACTCCCCTGGGGACGGTGCCTGACAGCACAGCCGAGAAGGACACAGATGGAGCACCACAGAGAAAGCTACGCATGGTTTAGTACAGAAAGGATCCTGCTAACAAGGAGAAAGATGTGCCAATGCAGAACTTTCTAGAAAGTAAATCTCATAGGACAGTTTATTTCTCCATGCTAAGTGAAATAAGCCAGTCAGAAAAAGACAAGTATCACATGATCTCACATATATGTGGAGTCAAATGAACAAAATAAACTGATGAGCAAAATAAATCCAGAGACACAGAAGCATGGAACAGACTGAGGAATCTCAGAGGAAAGGCAGGGGTGGGTGGGTGGCTGGGTGGGAAGAGATCAACCAAAGAACTTCCATGAATAACCCAGGGACACAGACCATAGGGTGTGAAGGCCTGGGGAGTTGTGGGGACTGGGTGAAAACAGGGAGAAAAAAGGGGACATCTGTAATACTATCAATAGTAAAAAATAAATTTTAAAAAAAGAAAGTGAATGGAATCTGACATATAACCTACCCATTTGGCTTATACTGAATAAAATGAAGTACATATAAAAGGGCTTTAGAAACCAACATAGCTTCATATATTTTAATTATTATTAATAAGATGATGAAAACAAATTAACAATTTCCTTAATTAGTTTAATGGGATATTTTAAAAGGGAAGAAATAGGCTTTCTTTCTAATCAGATAGCATATGTGGATTGTGTTAATTTCTAAATAGTGTTCTATTTTTTATCCAAAATATATTATCACCAAATTTCAGCTTTTTAAATACCAAACTCTCTTCCCACTGCATGTAAGCCTTTAACCAACTCAGATATCAGACATCTCTGCAATGCCTGGCTGCAGTGCTTGAACGACAGGACATCAAGTGAAGGCAGTGCTCTCTCTGCCTAGTGAAACCTGCTTCCTTTAATTATTAAAATCAGCAAGAAGTGCTGGCAGTTGACGTTTTAAAAACCAACAAATAAATGTTTGTGAGGCAGGTGCCAATGCCTTTAATCAAAGCACTGCTTCCTGCAATTATTATATCCCACATAAAATAACCACCGCTGTTGTCACAGACCTTCACCAGGCCTGTGTTTAGCTGCCCTGTCATTTAGGAAATGACCAAGTCTCTTTTCAGAAGCAAAGTGGTTAATAGCATGTGATTACTTAGTAAGAATTCTAAACAAAGCCAGCAATGTGAGGACTGCTGATGGATCCAGGAAAGCAGGAAGTGCAGGCGGATGCAGGCACAGCCAGGCTGCTGGTCAGACAGAGCTCCTCAGACGAGTGGCCAGACTCTGCCTGGCATCCCTTGGGCCGGTGGCTGTGCAAGAGAGCAGCTGGGCGGCTGAGCCAGCACAGAGAGGAGGCCTGGGCACAGGTTCCACTCCTCCCCTCAGTACTTCCAGAGAGGCAGAGAGTCCCCTTACCCAGGGGACGTCCATGCGCTGTCATAGGGAACTGGGAGCACTCACACTTAGGTACATGGAATTAGTGGAAGCCAAACCCATACCTGGGCCCCATTCCCGTAGGATCCTCCCAGCTCAGGAAAGACCCACCCTGGATGCCACCCACACTGTGTATCGCCACCCACCATGGTCTGTGCTCTCTGCTGACTCCCATCACGTGGGCTGTAGCTGAATGCCAAGAGCCACAGCAAGGCCTCAGGGGGTTCAGCTCCTGACATCAGTAACTGCTCAGCCACCATATCAGCCCATTCTCCAAAGTGAATGAACAAAAACCAGCTCTCAAAGGGGCCTCCGGAGGACCTGCAACAGAACCGAAACACATGGCAGCCAGGCAACTTGGTTTCTTTTCCTTTTGGTTCTTAAGCAACGTAATGTTTGTGAATGGCTGGCTTCCATTGTTCTTACCCACTAAAATACACAGGAGTATGGGTGAGCCTCAGGAAACCAGCTCCCAGGCCACCTGCACCCACCCAGAGCCTTCAAAGGCATGCCTCTCAAGGCCCAGTGCCTGAAGAACCCAGACATTCAAGTCCTCACATCCAGGAACCTCAACTGAGCCCAGCCCATGGAGAAGGAAGGTTTTGGCCCATGACTAGCACGAATGATGCAAGATGAGAACCTGCCTGCGGAGCGGGTTCCTGGCCACAAGCAGCCCCAGGTGCCCCCGAGCGAGAAGCAAATGGAAGGAGCACAGGCAGAAACATGTGCTGCTGCTTTTCTGACAAAACACAGGGCTCTGGTCGATATCCTGGCAATTATGCATTTTTAATGAGCTGTATATGGCCTTCTTTTCTGTCAGTGCAGGTCTGAGAGCTGAAGTTCCAGCCTCTGGGAGTGTGAGGCCATCTCTCAGCACACTGAGAACTGGGCACTGTGACAGCTGGTAAAGGGTAGTCAGCTCAAGGTGAGGACTCTGTGTCACAGGGGCAGCATCAGTGGGTTAACAGCACCCCTGGAAAACCAGCGTGGGGCAGCCTGTGGCAGTACAATGAGCTCTCCTGGTGACAGCTAAGGAAATACTCTGAAGGCAGCTCCCAGGACAAGGGGGAGAGAGGAAGGCAGCACTGTCTTACTCCTTCCCACGGGGAGAGCAGGTGCTCCCTGGGTCCTGCTAGTGGGGTTGTGGTATGTGGGCCTCTGTCCCATGGGTCCTGCTAGTTGTAGCTATGGTATGCACCCAGAGCAAAGAAAAGGCCCGGGCCCCTCCCTGCAGACCTGGGCAGTGATCCAAGCAGCGAGGCTCTCATGCTCCCTGCTCCTAGGTGGGCTCCATGCTCGGATCAGGGCCCAGGCCCGCACTACAGAGACAGGCCTGGCCATTCTCCCTGTCTTCCAGCAACATGTCTGCTAGGTAGTCCCATGTAGACTGAGAAAGCACCAGCCTGAGAAGGACCCTCCCTGCAGGTGGACCCCGAAGTCTAGCTAAGGCAGACGCAGGTTACGCAGGCCTCTGGGAGGTTTGGGACCTGGGCTCTGCTCTTCAGCAGAGGCGACCAGAATGGATGCAGGGAGGGCCACCAGGTGCATAGGCATTGCTGTGGCCCACACTGGAATCCCTGCTTGGCCACCAGTCCTTCCTGTCTCTTCTGGCAGGGAGTCTGGGTGGAGGACGTGAAGGAGTGCTAGCCTAGGGAGTGACCAGGAGCACAGCTGGCCACCTGTGATGCTCAGTGATAGGTTACAGGGGATCCTGAGAGAAAATTGGCAAACAGTACAAATAAAGGCAGCCTTGAAGGCTAGTAGATACAACAAATAAAATATACTCTAAAAGCCAGAAATTGAAGAGGCAGCTGAAAGGTGTTATGTTACAATGAACATAGAGCCTAAATGCGAATGCTTCTAGGACAGTAACACATATAAAAATATTTAATATCATAACTCGAGGGTGGACTTTTGCATTTTAGATAAGGTACTATTACAGAGGGAAAGGAAACACTGCACTGCCAGTCCAGGAGCAGTTTAGAATTCCTCTCTTGCAGAGAAGAACAGAGAACCAGAGAGGCTGCTTTTTCTCTAGGATCTGTTCTTGATTGCTCATGCTTGTAGAAACCTTATGGTGCACAAGGTTTTACACATGCATGCGTGTGCTTACGTTTGGATGGTCACAGAGCGACAACGCCTTTCCATTGGCCCTGCTGAAAGAAAGGGAAGGAAAGGACCCGGGGAGACCACAGGTGAGGCTGACCTGGGGTCATCAGTGTGTGCTCACCTATGAGCCTGATCTTCCACTGTTTCTCTGAGCATTTCAGAAATATGCCTCAGTGGCTGGTGCCGCAGTCCCTGGGGGATGTCTGTGTACAGAAAGATAACAGAGGGGAACTGGAGAAAAGTCAAGCCTACCAGATAGAAGTCCTGCAGCTAGGCGGGAAGAGTTCGGGGGAGAGGCCATCTTTTCTCCTGACTGGCAGAGCCCACCCCATGGTTCTCATGCTGTTCCCAGGGGAGATTCATCAGTCACACAAGTTGCACTGCAGCAGCTGAATCAGGTGTGGAATCTGCAAAGCCCAGTGTAGCCCGAGGCCCAGACATACCTGCTGTGAAGGTCCAGTCTTCCTCTTTTCTGCCCACCTGTGTCCTCCTCTGTCACTGACAATGTGTGATTTCAAAATATGTGGGGACCAACAAGAGTCAAAAAGGAATTGGGACTGGGCTGCCCAACTTTTGCTATGATTGTGATGAATTCAGAAATGATTACAGGTTTATAGCAAAGAAAAGGCTAGGAAAATATATACAAACAAATGCCTTTTCTTGAGTTAGCTTTTCTGGTTTCACAATTATCCTGTGATTTTAAACTCATCTGATTCGGTATGTATCTGCAGTTTGAAACATCTGAAAAAGGTTATCATATTTGCATGTAGTGAAAGATTAAGTAAATACATGAGAAAGATAACGTAAGTAACAGTAACCACTGCTACTCCGCAAATGTTACAGATTAAAGGCTCATGAATTCACTCCCTCCTCCAAATGTGCAGCCTTTGACGGCATTTTCATTGTCTTCCTGTATTAGTTGTTTAGGTACTTGCTTTATGTCCCCTCAACTTACAGCTCCTGGAGAGTCAGGGCTCATCAGTGACCCATCTTTTATGCCCCATAGCATTTTACAGTGGGCAAAAAATCAATTTCTGATGATAGAAGATTCTACTATTAAAAACACTTCAATTTGTGAACATAGCACTGTTTGTTTTTCTAAAATATGTAGAAAACTGTTCTAGATACTAGCATAGGAGGCTCTTGTATTTATGCCTAAATTTACTTATTCTGGATGTAAATCCAGGACAATCATACCAAGGAAAAGGGGGTAGGCTGGGTCCAAGCCTGTGTACCACCCGGATCTTTTGCTTCCAGGTTCCCTACTTAAAATGAACAACTCCAATGCTGTTTCTGGAGCTCATGGGCTTCTCAGGCAGGCAGCCTTAAGCTGTGGTGATGTGACTCTAGCTGTGTAGCCCTGAAAGGTGAATTACTGATTTTTCTGTCTTGTTATTAGTCTTCCCATCATGTTTCCACAGGTTACATTTCACAAAACTGTTTCTCACCTTGAATGAGAATCTACATCTTTTAGAAAAAGGGAAAAGGAAGCCTGATTTTATAAAATGCTGTGAAACTGGAACATCTGCTGACTTAATGAATCTACTTACCCAAGTCTTAGGGAAAGGCAAGCGGAAAAGGTATGAAAGGGAATGTTACTGGTTCTTTTGTTCTTCCCTGTCTCTGCCTCCACTGGCAGGTGAGATGCCTCCTCCATGGCATGCGGTCTTACTCTTCAGTGCTGTCCCTCCCTCGGATTTCAGGCTTTACTCTCCTTCTGAAATGTTCCCTAACATGAGCTCACAGGCACCTTAGGGACCAACACCAGTTGACTTATGGTTGGAACCGTCACTTCCCCAGCTGGTGAGGCCTCTGGGAGAGGGAGTCAGAGAAGGCTGTGGTCTGACACTCCCCGAATTCCTCCCAGGCCTTTCCTGGCTTGGTTAGGAGAAATTTCCCCAAAACTTCCTTGGCTTCATTCATCCTTTTATCTTTCCTTTTCCAACAAGGGGGATGGAGTAGAAAGAACAAAATACGAATAAATGCTCTGTTGTATTCTAACTCAGCCAAGTCTTAGCCTGTCCTGGCATCTAGGTGAGCCTGACTGGCACCAGAGGACTGTGGTATCCGGGGCAGACTATCAAAACTTAACAAGAGGCCTTTTTCTCATGCTGTTTTCTTTCTTTTGGTAAATGATCCTAACAGGGTCTTGTCATAGCAGACTAGGTGCTAAGATGAGGGTCCCTCTCCCTTGTTTCCTAGGGAGCAAGGGGAGGGAGAGGGGTGCTCTGGAAACCACATACCTTTTGGGTGCTGGACCAGCGCCATGACCAGAGACGGAGGAGCATAAGGAAAGTAGGTCTTGAGTGCAAACTTCAGCTGCAATAGAATAAAAAATTCAAACCGCATGAACACCAGGATTGGAAGGAGTGTTAAGAAAATATAAATGCTTGCATCCTCTGCCCAAAAAGGACTCACTAATACTAATGTGGTCAAAACATTTTTCTTTTATTAAAAGAAAAAAAAAAAAGATGCTTCCAGCAATCTTGTAAATATATTCCAGGAAAATCAATCTTTTACAGGAACATCTGGGACTTGAGCATAAAGTTCTGCTCCTGGTGTCTTTATGTAAGTTCTTTTCTTCACATGGCCCTAATTATACACAGGAATCTTCTATTTAAGTGAGAGTCTCTAAGGCAGTTGAGACGGTGTCCCACCATCATCACCAGGCCCACATGTGGCCATGGCTGCGGCCTCTGCTTCTGTCTGTGGAGGCACAGAAGCTCTATGAGACTTTTGTAAAAAGTGGAGGTGAAATCTAGAAGCAGTGAAGTGCATGCGCTTTAAGGGTACAAAGTGAGAAGCTTTGGTAAATGTGTGAACCCCTGTGACCACCACTTCCAGTGGGACCTGACATCCCTGCCCCTCAACGGTGCCCTGTTGGTGTGACAGGCAACTTTCCACCTGCCCTCGCACCAAGACTGATTTCAACGAGAGATTCGTTTTGCTTATTCTTGAATTTCATATAAACACAATCATAAGAATATATATTCTTTTGTGTCTGGCTTCCTTGGCTTAATATATCTTTTTGAGGTTTATCCATGTTATTGTGTATAAGTAGTTCATTATGTTTTTATTGCTTAGAATATGCCATAATCTGTTTATTCATTTTCCTATTGCTGGGCATGTGGGTTGTTTCCAGTTTGGAACTATTATGAATAAAGTTGTGATTTACATTCATATTTATGTCTTTCTGTGTACAAAGGCTTTCATTTTTTGTTGGGTAAATACTACAGGAGTGGAATTACTGGGTCACAGAGCAGATACCATTTAAGTTTTTTTTTTTTTTAATATATTTTATTGATTTTTTACAGAGAGGAAGGGAGAAGTTAGAAACATCGATGAGAGAGAGACATCGATCAGCTGCCTCTTGCATGTCCCCTACTGGGGATGTGCCCGCAACCCAGGTACATGCCCTTGACCGGAATCGAACCTGGGACCTTTCAGTCCACAGGCCGACGCTCTATCCACTGCGCCAAACCGGTTTTGGCCCATTTAAGTTTTTAAGAAACTGCCATACAATTTCCCCAGTGGCTGCACCATGCTGCCCCTCCCCCAACCCCCAAGCAGTTTATGAGAACTTTGCTGCCCCATTCCCTCCTGATACTTGGCACTGGCCACTGAGTGGGCGGGAGGCAACCAACTGATGTGTCTCTCTCTTCCCTTCCCTTCCAGTATCTCTAAAAACCAATGGGAGCCAAAACCGGTTTGGCTCAGTGGATAGAGCGTCGGCCTTCGGACTAAAAGGTCCCAGGTTCGATTCCAGTCAAGGGTATGTATCTTGGTTGTGGGCAAATCCCCAGTAAGGGTGTGCAGAAGGCAGCTGATCGATGTCTCTCTCATCGATGTTTCTAACTCTCTATTCATCTCCCTTCCTCTCTGTAAAAAATCAATTAAATATATTTTAAATAAATAAAATAAAACAATAAAAACCAGTGGGAAAATCTGCTCAGGTGAGAAGTAATGACAACAACAACAAAACAAATATTTCCCCCCAAGTTTATACTTTCATGTGTAGGAGATAGCCCAGTACATTAGTAGATCCTACCGCTACTAGATCTAGAACCTGAACTGATTTGCTGTGTGCACCGAGCTTTATTCAAGCAGAAAGAGGAGAAGCAGTGAAATAAACCTGTTGACAATGGGAAGAATGGGTTTAATGGGTTTCTTATAAACTGCTGGGGAGAGAGGAGTGAAAGTGATTTGGAGAATCTACAGAAGCAGGCCTTTGTATTCCTAGCAGCACTTCTCCTAAGCGTATACCCAAGAACGTTCAGAGCAACACTGTAAGAGAAAACGAGGCCTGTAAACCACACGAAAGCCCACACTCAGGAAGGGGCTACACTGTGACATCCCCCGTGGAGTACAGAGCAGCACCCGCCTGGCCCATCCTTCAGAAAGCCATTTTGGTAACAGCTGAGTGAAAAATGCAAACCTCCAAAGAGCGCATACAGCAACTACTCTTGTTTACTGGTTGTTTTATAAAGTACAACAACAAACACAAGTAAAGAAAACATGGTTTAAGGAATCATATCTATGTGGCCAGACTATTTTCAGAAAAAGCAAAGGATTGATAAACATAAATTCAAGACTGTGGTTCCCTGGGGGGAGATAGGCAGGGCAATCGGCTAGAGCAGCGGTCGCCAATCAGTGGTCCGTGAAATCTGAAAGGTTGGCGATGCTGGGCTAGAGGAGGAGCACACGGACACGGCTAATTCCAATTAATCCAAGTCTTGTTTGGATATCATGTTCACCAATACTCATTTTATTAAGAATGAATATGTGAATGAGTGAAGAGAACACAAAGAGAAAAGAGGGTGATGCATGGAACACTCAGGACAAAGGATAATATGCATCAAGGGTCATGATTAATCTAAAAATGGACATGCAAGAAGGTAGGGCATCCATGATGATAACGGCTATCAATAAGAAAGGCAGGCACTTAGGAACAGCCTAGGAGGAGAAATGATATAACATATGTATATGTAGCCATTTGTAATGTAAGAGGTCATTGTCCTCTTATTCTGAGTCAAAGGTGAGAGTGATGAATTCCCGTCTTTTTGGGTCCCTGCCCTGCTACACTAGGATGCATCACAAAATACATGTAACGTAGTCAGGGTGCTGTGCTAAATTAAAAGTGACAGAAATAAAACCAACAATCTTAAAATTGGTATGGAACCTCAAAAGACCCTAAATAGCCAAAGCAATCTTGAGAAAAACAACAAAGCAGGAGTTATCATGCTCCCTGACTTCAAACTTGATTATGAAGCTATAGTGATCTCAACAGTATGGAATTGGCATAAAACAGACACATAGATAGATGTAACAGAATCAAGATCCCAGGAATAAACACACGCATATATGGTCAATTAATTGACAACAAAGGGAGCCACGAAAATAAAATTTGGAAAGGACAGTCTCTTCAATAAATGGTGCTGGGAAAACTAAGTAGCCATATGCAAAAGAATGAAGCTGGACCACTATTCCACATGCAAATATTAACTCAAAATAGATCTGGCTCCAAAAGCACAGGGAACAAAAGCAAAAACAACACTGCTACATAGCAAAATGCTTCTATACCATCAACGAAATGAAAAGACAGCCTACTGAAATGGGAGAAAATATCTGCAAAACATATATCTGATAAGGGATTAACATCCAAAATACATGAAGAACTAATATAACTCAATAGAAAAAAACCCCTCAAACAATCTGATTAAAAATGGGCAGAGTAACTGAATAGACATTTTTCCAAAGAAAACATGCTGATGCCAACAGGTTCATGAAAAGAAGTTCAGCGTCATTAGTCATTAGGGAAACGCAAATCAAACCACAATGAGATATCCCCTCAGACCTGTTAGAATTTCTATCATAAAAAAGACAAATAACAAATATTGGCAAGGATGTAAAGAAAAGGGAATCCTTACACACTGTTAGTGGGAATGTAAATTGGTGCATCCTCTATGGAAAATAGTATGGAAGTTAAAAATACAATTACCATATGATCCAGCAATTCTACTCCTGGGTATTTATTTATCTGACAAAAATGAAAACACTAATTAAAAAAGACATATGTACCTGCCATGTCCACGGCAGCATTATTTGCAATATCTAAGATATGGAAACAACCTAAGTGTCCATCAGTGGATGAATGGATAAAGAAAAGATGGTCTTTTGTGTGTGTGTATATATAGAATGGAATATTATTCAGCCATTAAAAATGAAATTCTGCCATATGTGACAGCATGGGTGACCCTGGAGGGTATTATGCTCAGTGAAATGGTCAGATGGAGAAAGACAAATGCTGTATGTGCAATTAGGAAAGGAAGGGTAAGGGAAAGGGAAAGGACTGACCAAGCTCACAGATAAAGAGAACAGACTGGTGGTTAATAGAGGTGGGGACAGGGGGTGGGGGAAATCAGTAAAGGGAGTCAAAGGGTACAAACTCCCAGCTACAAAATAAGTTAAGTCATGGGGATGCACTGTGCATGTGTTATACACTAACACAGTTTACAATACTATGTTACCTATTTGAAAATTGCTGAGACTGTAAATCTTAAAGGTTCTCATCATAAGGAAATGTGTAATTATATTTGGTAACATGTTACCCACACTTATTGTAGAGATCATCTCACAGAATATATAAATATTTCATCATTATGTTTGACACTTGCAACTAGTAAGTAGAATATGTCAATTAAACCCTCAATTTAAAAATAAAGAAAAATAAATTAATTAAAGGCAACTGCAAGTCAAGTCCAAATTTGTAGTGCCCAAGGCCAGCACTCAAAAGAAGCAAAGCTGATCAGAAAACCAGACTGGCGCTAACATGACAGAGCAACACTTCTCTCACAGTCTCGCCTCCACCAAGGTGTGCTCCACAAGGAGAGGGAGGTTTCCTAGCGGCTAGTTCCTAACTGGGAAGTGATAGTATGTATCAGGGAGGATAAAATATATTTACAGTTATGCCTCAAAATAAGTACGAGGGCCAGCCAGTCAGTGCCTTTCTGCAGACTTTCTGAATTCCAAGCCGGGCCCCAATGACAAGGCTGTTTGCTACTGTCTAGCTAACTTGAGATGATGGGAAAACATACATGATAAATATTTGTCATTGCCTTAAACAACAATGATAAACCTGAGTGGTTCTTTGGTGTAGACTGTCTGGGACTCCAGCAGAGCTGAGCAGCACCCACTGTTCTCCTAGGTCCAAGTGCTGGAAGCATCAGGGACCGGATGGCCTCCCTCCAGGAAGCAGGGCCCAGGCCTTTGAACAGGTGGAGCACCACAGAAGTACAGGCTGGGTACAGTGCCCAAAGGCGAGAGCCCTCAGGCGGAAAGGGCCGTTTCCAGGGTCACTCTGTCAGCAGTCCTCGCCAGCGCAGCCTGGTCTCTGTGGATGGAGCCCTGCAGAGCAGGTCTTTCTGCAGGCCCTGGGCCTGCCTCCTTGCTTGCTGATGGTGTCCAACTCCCACCTCTTAGTCATAGCCATTTCTAGCTCCTCCTCTACAATTATTCAACTCTTCTCTATCATCTTCACTATTTCCTTTCTCTTTTGGAATCCAATTCACACTTGGGTCTCAATGAATGGAAACGCTAATAGTTAAGAATGTCCAGAATTGCTTTGTAGTTAGTGGCATTTCTTCTTAGCACATGCTGTACAGACCCCAGAACGCCTCTCGCTGGCCTGGGAGGAGGGGGCAGACAGCTTGCGCAGGGCAGGGTGGCAGGGCTCTGACACAACCATGGGTAAATGCTCTGGGCCCAGGGTTGACAGGAGCTACCTTGTTACTTGCAATTAAAATAGTTTCATCTTTGCTGGGGCATACATTCGGAAACTTCCTTTGGGAGCAAGCAGTTTATCAGTCACTGAAAATAAAATGCTCCTTTCTGGTGATTAGCCACCTCCTTGGAGCAGCCTTCCTTTCTTTGGGTAAATGAATAATCTATGCAGTTTAACAAACCTGGTTGTCTTCTTTTCCCAGAGCTTCTACAAAACAGCACATGAACACTTGAAGGGTAGCCAGCACTTCTGGGGCTCCGTCGGTTTCCAAGAGCGCAAACCTGAGTGGGCAATGGCAGGGCACAAGGCATTGAATGATGATCTGCTAACATGTGAGCCTGAACTGTACAGGTGAGAGTGAAGACACTTCTGGGCCATACGCTGCAGCATCATCTCCCTCCCTGGGCGGCAGTGCCTGTGTGGAAGCAGGGGACATCTCTCTCTCTTTTCTAAAGCCTCTACAACTGGAACATGCAGCACTTACAGCCTGCGTTTTAAATCGTTAAGCCTGCACATCTTTTCCACACAGGCCTGGGGGCACTTTGCAAGCATGTGCACACTGTATACTCAGACACACAGCAACAACTGACCTTTTGCTTTTTCAAGAGGGAAATGTCTCCATTACATCCATTCCCCAAAGCGGTGGAAGACTGCATGGAGCTGGTTTCTTTCCATACAACCAACTTTCTTAGGTGTAAACCAAAAAGCAGCTCAATTTTATTTTGAGCCGAGAAAAGTGCTATGAGTATTTATTTAAACTCTGCTGGCTTTAAACTAAGAACAGCATCTAGGGAGGAGGGAGGGCGGAGCGAGCTGGAAGAGGTTAATGGGGGAAAGGAGAACCTATGTAATCCTTTCAATAATAAAGACTAAAAGAAAATAAAAATAAAAACAGTGTCCTGACTTATTTCTATGCATATTTAGCTTACAGTTGGTATGTTTCAAGACCCACCCACGTGCTGGGTTGTTTGCTGTTGTGAATATTCAAGGGTCTGCTGCTCTGCAGCGGAGTGTGCGGGTGAGGAGGAGGGTGGGCATCTGGGCCAGCAGCCCCATAGAAGCCTGAAACCCTTTCCTGAGACAAGCCCCCAGAGATGCTGTCTCCCACCGCTGTCAGCACCCCTAACCTGTGCCCAGTCAGTCCTCTCTTGGCACCTGTACATCATTGCACTTCCAGGAAGCACTCGATTTAACCAATAAAAATCAACATGATATAAGATAGCTCACATGGTTGATTTTAATTTTCAGAAGAGCTCTGTTAAAGCAGCATTATTTACTTATTCTTCTTGTTTTTCCTTAGCTTAAAAACATCCTTTAAAAAGATTGGTCAGCCCTCGTGTGGTGAAGGGAGTACACTGCTATACTTTATTTTGAGCCAAGAAAAGTGCTATGAGTATTTATTTAAAATCTAGTTCAACTCTTTTTTTTATCATTATTAAAATTTGAAAAGGGTAAATAAAGAAAATTATTTTAATTCTTGAGCATTGGCTTTTAAATTTACACTGACATTTGGGTTTTACCAAAAAGCTCAGAGGGTTAGATGGGATCAGAAACTAGTTCCCCATGACACACCCAGAGACCACCACAAAAAGTTTTTATTTATATTTGGAAATTAAGTATTTTTAAACCAATTATTAGCAGAAATAGCGCAACATTTACCTGAACATTTCATCAACAATTCTGAAGATGGCAGGGTGGCAGGCTGCTTCAGGCTGGAGGAAAGACCAGGAGACAGTAAAACATCAGAAGCATCATCAGTAACATCTGGCTATTATCAGGCAAAGGAGTTGTTGGAACTGCTGGTGCCTAGAAAATGGGCCCAGTCCTTTGGGTTAGAAGAAATGAACAAAACCCTGCATACAAATGTGAACAGTGGTTCTCTTTGGGCAAAGAATTGCAAGCATGCTTTACTTTCGCTTCAGGTTCAGGTGTGTCCCACATTTTCTACAATAAACCCCTGTGACCCAGAAGAAAGGAGCCAGTCTTGTGGACAAATGTAAAACACTTCCTCCAGCACGCTGCAGTGAGGACACAGAGCTGCCTGTGCAGCCAGTGTAGGTAACGTGTCTGACCTCACATGGCTGAGAAGACCTCCAGGTCAGACCTGGGCGGGCTCTTCCTGTTCCCGTCTATTAGGTGCTGAGGTCATCATGGTTTCATACTGAGGAAAGCAGTGACCACTGCCATGATGGACTAAGTAATGCCACAGCTCAGTGCACCATGAATTCAGCAGTTCAAATTATTTAGGATGAAAAGAGGGTTAATACAAAATTTAACATAACATCATCTCAAAGCCGGAAGTGATCTAATTTACTCCCCAAATATTTTTGTGACAGGTTTTGATGGTTTAAACATGCAGAGGCTAACCTACAGTGGCCCAGGTTTGGCACTAGCAGGCCTGACCCAGGTTTTGTATCTTCCTGGGCAGACATCAAAGCATGCGATTAGGCCAGATGAAAATGTCATTTGTGTTCTTAATCAGGCATTTTGTAGTAGCACCCAAGTATTAGTGGGTTAGGCTCTATAGGGAATTTCTTGGTTTCACAGTATGTTTGATATGACTAATTTTGGGAAACATCTCTTTTCATACCTCCACCGGCCCCAACAAGAAACGAAAAGAAAGGAAAAGAAAAGGAGAGAAAAGAAAAGAAAAAAAGGGTGTGCCCTGTCCCTCAAGTTTTCTGATCACGCTGAGGAGAGGAGTGCCTATCCCATACTTTCCTTCTCACTGTGGGTTCTGTGGGTTCAGTTGCAACATTGAATGTGTGCCATCTAGTGTTCCCACGCCGCTACTACAGGTGCCACAAAAGGCCCCAGCAAGAGCATCCCCACTTGTTAAAGTGATGGATGATTCCCTTTTAATTATTTAAAGGGATTTGGGATTTGTAAATTATAAATTTCTACTCTTAAGCAGAGAACCCATGCTCCATAATCCTCCATTGATGTGCATTCTAAAAGAAACCAACTAAAAAATGCTCACAGATTAATCCATTATGTACTTCAGAACGAGCTTGCTAGAATCATGGCTCAAAAGAAGAGAGGCGGGTTATTTCTTGGCTTTGATCTCAGCTAATCACCCTGCTTCTCATCTTCACTGTAAATAATAAGTTATTAACAGGTTACTGGACATATGCCCAGAAAATATCATAAAAGTTTCTATGTATTCATAATGGAAAAATCAAACAAGAAGGAAAAAGCAAAGTGCATGTCTGGAAGAAAAGTGATTTATCAAATTTGCCAGAACAGTTTTTCGGATTCATATACAGACCACTTGCCTCCTGAAAACAAGTGCTTAAGATGAAGCGCCACTGCCACATGCCCACAGGCAGGCAGAGCCTGAAAATGCACCACTGGAAAACCAAATTAAAGTGGTAAAAAATAAGACCATTCCTGCTGTTCTAGAGTTCTAACCTCTCTAACTACTCCAAAGCCACTCTATAAAGATGATGCTAGTAGAAACTACTGGGTACTAATTACCAGCTTTCCAAATGGCAAAGAAAGGATGACCCCGGGTGTAGAATAGGATTACCACAAAAATCTAAGGGAGAAGCAAGAAAGTTCGAACTCAATCCACTAAAAGATTAGAGTGTGGACCTATGTTTCCTTTACACAATGTTTTCTAGCAAAACAGCTTAATTAATCCGATGTCCGCAGGCTATGTGGAGTCTGCCTGCTTGCGCCACACCAGTGCACTTGCCTCTTCATTTTTTTGCTATCCAAGTATTTCAGATCTTTGGTTGCTCGAAACCTGATGCCACAACTTGTTTACTTTTTAAAATGGATTAGATAACAGGACACAGGGGACTCTGCTGACACAGCAGTGGCAGAAATTTCTGTTTTGAAATCAGTCTCCCAGAGCTGTGAACAGCTTTTTCTCATCCATGGACTTTACTGATGGTTTTTAGAATGAGACTCTTCACACTTCTCGCACACATAATTTCAGGGTCACCGAGTCCCCTCATAAGCTCAGCATGCTCACAGGCCAGGCATGTGTTCCAGTGACATCAAATCACAAGTTAACTTAAGCTGCTTTTCTTTTTTAAAATATATTTTATTGAGTTTTTTACAGAGAGGAAAGGAGAGGGATAGAGAGTTAGAAACATTGCTGAGAGAGAGACATCGATCAGCCAACTCCTGTACACCTCCGACTGGGGATGTGCCTGCAACCAAGGTACATGCCCTTGACCGGAATCAAACCTGGGACCTTTCAGTCCGCAGGTGATGCTCTATCCATTGAGCCAAACCAGTTTTGGCTAAGCTGCTTTTCTTATCAAGGGAATCCTCCAAATAGAATTAAAGTGTTAATGTATGCTTCCTTTGAAGCCATAACTTACCCTGAATCCTTACAGCATCCTTGTGAGAGAAGAGGCAAACCTTTAACCCTCTATGTCCTGTCTGATTGCTAAAATGGGACCCCGTAGTAACACCCACAAGCCACATTGCAGCCAGAGCCCCAGAGCCCAGCTCTGAAACCCCACAAGCCAGGTTCTCATCTTTCCTGTAAAAACGAGGAAAGACAGAACTTCCTTGGAGTCCATCTGTTGGCATGTTCTTCTGCGGTCTACCAAAGTCGGTGCCTTCCAGCTCTTCTCTTCTCTATCTGGCCTAGCGACTTCCACGTTCAGGTGACTTCAAGGCTGGGAAATGATGCCCTTCTCTCGCCTTCTCTCACTGCCCCAGTCCTTTCACTCAACTTCCAGGGATGAACAGACAAGGATTATGGGGAGCTCTGGACACTGGCTTCCTTTTCTCATGAACCAGCTTTTCTGTGGGGTATGCACCCCTTCTTCTCTCCCACAGCTCCCAGAACTGCACTGTTTACCTTCCCTCTGCCCATACCTCCCATGTCAACAAAGCAAGGAAGGACAAAGTCAGCACAGAAGAGATGCACAGTGGCTGAGAGGCTGTGCCTTCGGAGCCTGGGCCGTGGGCAGAGGGGAGGGAGAGGCCAGCGGTCACTCTGGACTGAGAACTATACAAATAACGCCAGTGCTCGTCTCTGCTCTCAGTGTCCACTGTTATTTTCATCCTGGCTCATCGATGATTACTACAAGTCACTTGCCACTTACAATGGCTGAGAACAAGAAAGAACAGAATTATCAGGAAGAAATCTTGCCTTCTGTCACTTTCTGATTTTGTGTGTGTGCGCAAGAGAAAGAGTATGGGTGGGCAGTGGAAGAGAATACACATGAGAGGGAAATTTTACTATGATTTGATATCATTTACAGACAAAACCGAGTGCCCCTTATAAAGGATAAAAAGGCAGCAAGGAAATGAAGCCCTGGCTGGTCAATGGTTAGAGCAGTGGCCCTCACATGGAAGGGTCTCAGGTTCGATTCCTGTCAAGGACATGTACCTCAGTTGCAGGTTTGTTCCCTGGCCCTGGGAGGTAACCAATTGATGTGTCTATTTCACATCGATGTCTCCCCCTCCCTTCCACTCTCTCTAAAAGTCAATGGGAAAAAATATCCTTATTGAGAATTAACAACAAAAAATTCTAAAGCCTTTTCATTGATCACCCCTCACAGACATTCTTTCCTAAGAAATGAAAAGGGCAACTGTACATGAGAGATAAGAAGCTGAAGTTCAGGAGGCCTGGAAAAGACCCTCTTTCACAGCCTATTTCAATGCAGTTTAAGTATTTAACTCAGGAATGGTCTTTTTCCTAAGAATGACTGATTAGAAGCTTCCCTCCAGCTTACCCACCAACCAGCAATCCTGTCCCACTGTGTCACTGACTCTTTTGAGAGGACCTTGTGTTAATATAGGTATAGAAATTAAAAGTGGTATCAGAGTCATGGGTAGCTCAGTTGGTTAGAGATCATCCTGATATACCAAGGTTGTGAGTTTGATCCCTGGTCAGGATATATACAAAAATCAACCAATGAATGCATAAATACATGGGACAAAAAGCCCATGTTTCTTTTTTTTTCTCTCTTCCTTTCTCTGTAAAATCAACAACAACAAAAAACCAACTCTCTTCTTAAAAGAGGATTCTTCATAAGATTCAACAGTAAACCCTTTATTGTGTTCAAAATAATTTGGTTTAAAAAATCTACTTAAAGAAAACCTTCACTTCTATCATGTAAAATCTTTATAAATATGTATTTTTTTATTATGCTATTTTCTTTTCTACTTTCAAAATACAGAGAACCTGGGTTCTGGAACTTAATTTGTTCCGGGGAAGTCTGTCTGAGAACCAATTTATTCGAAAACGGAATCATTTTTTCCCATTAGAAAAAAATGTAAATTGAATTCATTGGTTCCAGACTCCCAAATGATTCCCTGTTTTTAACCGTTCTTATACATAGTACATGTCTAATGTACTGTTTGATCTATAAGTAAATATTTCTTTTGTTAAATGTATCGAACCGCTCCTACTGGTCTTAAATGAATCCCTCCCAGCACTCGGGCCAGGGGTATCTTTTGTGTCAGCATGCAGCATCTTTGCTGTTCACTTACTGCTGTCTCTGACTACTTTTCCTTTATCCAAATCGACAACAGTTTTCCATCTCTTCAATTCCTGTGATCATTGTGGTACCCTTAGCAATACTAGCACTCTTGCTGGCCTCTTTATGTTTTAAAATTGTGCTAATTATGGATTTCTCCAGCAACAAAAGCATTCTGTCCTTTATTTGTTGTCTGAGAGATGCTTTTTGTCATGCTGAGCTATCAGCTTGAAAGGGTTGTCAGTTTGAAAACCAAAGTTTGGTTCGACAATGGAGACATTTTTTCTATGAACAATTTGGTTGAGAACTGAACTGTTCCAGATGGGAGAAGTTCGAGAAACAAGATTTGACTGTACTAAACAGAAGACTATAAATATCCCTTTTACATTTTAGGATCTATTTTGTTTGAAAAGATTCAAGTTTCTTTCAATAAAGTTGAGATGGGGAAATATTCGTTCTTTGTAATCTTTACCAGATGTTGTTTATACTACAAGCAACTTTTTTCAGTGCTCCATAATACAATTATTGTTTAATTAGTGATAAATCTGTCATTTCTAGGCTTAAAGAAAAACCCAAAAAAGTTAACAAGTACCAAATGTACTTTAGTGTTTAAATGTACCCATGTTCTCTCAGAGCATTCAGACACAGGCATGCGTTCAGGATGCTCAACAAAACCCCTCAAGTCTGAAGTTCCTCTTCTAGCCTGGCCCCGTGGCCTCTGCCCAGTTAGCTAGTGCAGCCTGCTCCACAGCCCCCTGCTGCTTCTCAGCTCAGCATCTTACTAGCAATGACCTCCAAGATCAACCTCTGCCCTGTTTTTATTATTTTTAATTTTTCTTTCTCCCTTCATCTCTGTTAAAAGTCCTCCATCCCCAACAGTGAAAACAGAATTTGCAATCTGGGGGATCTGGTGCCCCCCTGAGGTGGACACTGGGAAGTGCAACTACTGTGGGAGAAGCAGATATAAGCATGGGCCGACACTGCCCTTCCGTATTTGACCTTTGCTGAATTATCTACTTCAGCATTTCTTAAATTACATGCATCACATTAAAGAAGAAAAGAAATGTTTAAAGACTGTTAATGGAAAATCAGAAAAAGAAAACCCTAGAGCATTAGTAAGAATTACTCAAGCACAGACAACTGACATAATAACCCAGGACGTGGAGCTAAATTCAACATGATCTTTTATTAAAGGGGAATTGTGTTTGAAATTTTGTGTAAAGGGAGTTTTTTCTTAATGAAGTAGCTCTCTGGAGAATGAAGACAAGAAGGTATCCTACTTCACATCAAGACGACATGTTCTTTTTATTTCTTAAGCTCTTATTAGATGAAGAACTAATCCCACCCCACCCCCACCCCAGTTTAATAGAGAGACATACTTGGGACAAAGAAATAATTTAATTGAGCTGTGAAGACTTTCAGGTAGGATAGAATATGAGGACTTTTTTTTGTGAGGAGTATTATTTAATTTAAAATCTGAATTAACAAAAACAAAAACCACCCCTGCCTCCTTTTCCCCTCTCTACTCTCCTCAGATCTTGTACTCTGGTGGGCAAGTCTGTCCTGGAGGTGAAGGGGCTGCTCTGCTCACCAGCATGAGGCAGGTGGTGTGTGAGGCCTGCCAGAGAGGAGCGGACAGGAGGGCATGGAAATCAGACTACCACTTGGCCTTGGCGTGCAGCAGGGCAGCTAAGTACAGTGCCACCTGCTACTCAGCCAGCACTTTCCATTCAAATGTGGGGAATAAATAGCCTTTTTGGAAACCAGACGTCAAGAAATATGTGTAATTATCCAGTGGCTTTCACTGCGTTTGTTGAAATCAGTCTTTAAGGTCAGGTCTGAAGCTACGCATTATGGTCTTCCAGTGCCTGTTCTGTCACGGGAAACACAAGACCATTTGATTTTATTTCTTATTCTTTTAATATATATATACATACGCACACACACACACACACACACACACACATATATATATATATATGAATGACATCAGAGAGGACTTTTAAAAATATATACTTTGATTGATTTCAGATAGGAAAGACCATCTGCTTTTAAAAAGTGTCAGTCTGCCCAGTAAATGACAAACTAAGTTTAACACCACGATGTACTTAGGAGCCACAAATTGTGACAAGTGGACATGTACTTGGGGGCAGTCCAGATAACAGAAGCCTAACAGTGAGTCTCAAAAGTAAATTTATTTTTATTTTAGAAGTCATATATGCATATAAATATGCATTTAGAATTCAGGTGATATTCAATTACTGCCTTATTATTCACAGTCTTAATGGAAAATATCAAGCCTCTGAGTCCCTTAAAGGCCAAAGAACATTTGGGGAGATCATTTCACTTTGTACAAACTGTACCGCATTTCCCCACCACCACCCGCCCAACATTTTGGCAACTATAGAATTTCCAGGGCTAAATCTGGATAGACCCAAGAGAGGAAACATAATTAACAATGCTCCATATAAAACACAAGTTACGTGGACCATCACACTCTAATTACTCTCAGAATCCAACTCTAATGTAATAGGCATCACATTTCTTCCAGAGGGATGCCCAGCAGCCTGCGCTACCAGAGCCTTCCCAGCCTCTGATACTCCTGCATGGGCCTGTCACTGCACCAAGATGCTGCGCGGCGATAAATGAATCAGATGATGCAGTTAGGAAGCAAGTTCTTCAGGTTACCTACACTCCAAATCACTCAGTCACGTCACAGGCTTATTCCAGCCTGCTTGGTTTTCTGGCATTGTAGGCAGGATGGCTGAGGAAAGCAGCCCCCGCCAATCAGTTCCCCATCTGCACAAAATTGCCTCCTTGACCCACAAGGCACAGAGAGGTCACATCCTGCCAATGTCACAATAAATTAAGCCAAATAACACCCTCTGGAATTTCTCTTTAACCATAATGGAAGCTCTGAATCTCTACACATCATCCGATAAATGCTTTTGTACAACTGACTTCCAGGCTGCTGCACTGGGGAAGATTATTTTAAACTACAAACTGGAGACGGAAGGTTATATTATGCAGTGTTTAGTGGGAGTGCCTCTCCCTCATTGGCAGCAGTACCTGTGCATGCGGAAGTGTTGCTCAGGCCTGATGGCCACAGGTGAGAGAAGCATGGAGAAGGTACAGAGAACCACAAGGACCAATGAAAGGTACAGATTCAAACCAAATCAGAAAATTCATTGGAACTGGAATTGTTCTACAGAAAGAAGACAAGCAAATTTAATAAAGAACTTGAAAGCAAGGAAATGGCCACTGAAAAAGGGCCAGAGAAAATTAAATTAGAGCATGTTCATTTAAGTTAGAAATACAGATTTCCCAGATAATAAAGGTAGTGCTTGGAATGGGATGCTGGGGGCTTCTTAAAGCCTTTGTTTATTTTGAACTTTATTGTAATTATTTTTATATAAGGCACATTCTTATTTCTCACCTTAACATGCAACTCTTTTGAATGCCGAAATCCCTTAAAAAAACAATACCTCTATTTGCGCTATCTCAGATTTTTATTTTCTAAATCGAAGAGCTTGTTTTTTCTTTTTAAACATTTTTATAAAGAATAGTTTATTGATTTTTCAAGAGAGAGAAGCCCTATCTGGTTTGGCTCAGTGGATACAGCAGTGGCCTGCAGACTGAAAGGTCCTGGGTTCGATTCCAATCAAGGGCTGAGTTGTGGGCTTGATCCCCAGTAGGGGATGTGATTCTCTCTCATCGATGTTTCTATCTCTCTCTCCCTCTTCTTTCTTCTCTGAAATCAATAAAACTATATTTATAGAAAAGAGAAAGAGAGAGGAAGAGAGACAGAAATATCAATGTGAGAATGAATGGCTGCCTTCCCCTTAGCAGGGACTGAGCATATGCTCTTGACTGGGAACTGAACTGGCAACCTCCTGGTGTATGGGACGAGGCCCAACCAGACAAGCTACACCAGCCAGGGCTCTCTCAGTTTTTATATCTGTCTTCCTTCCTTCTCTCCCCCCAACGCACCCATCAAACAATATAAGTTTCCAAATCAGTTGGGCTCAATTTGGGCCATCTAATTTATGGATGAAAACAGCACGGCTACTGATGACTGTAACACTGCCCCCAGCCACCTGAGAGGTGAGGGCAGAGAGGAGCCAAGGACATTGGACAAAGCTGAACATGGACATGGGCAATCACACCCACCCACTGGCGGGAATGATTGGGACCTAAAAGGAGCAATCAGATATAGGAAGAAGGCAGCTGATTCAATTATGATTCCCTTATGCAGCCTCTAATTTGAAAGACAAAGAAAGAAAACAGGAAGTTCAAAAGGTTTTAACAAAGAGAAAGTGCCTGAGAAACAGGCATTGCATCAACTTAGCTAACCTCAGACCATTCCTTACACAGGGCTTCTCGTCTCCAAAGTTCCAGCTTCCTGGAAGGATGAACACTGCCGTTTCCTGACCACTAACCTAAGATGTGAACTTATGTTCCCTATTTGCACAAAAGGAGGCAATCTCTGTGCTGTATCTCTCTCGCTACCAAAGCTAGTGAGAAAGCATGTTAGAGACACTGGGGTCCCTGGGAGCACAACACCTTGTAGTTTCTGGACTGTTTCTTCATGGTGCAGAGTCTTTCTTCCAGAGCTGCCTGCCACGGGCCAGGTTTTGAGGACTGCCTGAGGCTACCCCAGCCTCAGGCCTGAGAACAAGGCAGGCACTGTACAGAGCCAGATTTCAAGCCTGGCAGGCTTATGCCAAAAGAAAACTTACAAAATTCTTAGCTATTTTCATTGTTTAAACCATTTTCCTGGAGTTGTGTTTTATGTCTCTTATTTTATCTTTCCTTTAGTGAAGAGCTAAATATTTATTTTTGAAAGTTTTTCATTGTTAATTGATTCCTCCTCTGGTTCTTAAAATCTTTATTTTTAAAACTTATTTTTCATGTGGAAATAAAAAATACTGTATTTAAAAAGTTGTTGTCCACATGTCAGGTCTTATGAATATGCCATATAAGGTACAACAATCCAATAAATCCTGAATTTCTCCATATTTTTGAAATATGCTCTAAACGCAGAAGAGATTCCTATGTTAGGTATTTTTAAAATAAATTGTAAATACATCATTACTTCAAAAGGTATCAATTGCTCTTTTGTTTATGTAGGGTATATAAACAATGTATACACATACATTTTTTGATAGCTCAACTGACGTTTCTTTCTTTTCAGATTTAATCCATTGCAATCAATAATCAAGGTGTGTACATTTTTGGGGGATACCTTGTATTTTCCCCCTTGCTCTGATTAAATGAAATCATAAATGATACTCAGCATCTTCTTTAAGAATTTTTCTCCTCATCAAAGTCAGGTACATACCAGCAATGACTCTTTCATGAAGCATTCGGTCCTTCTCAGAGAATTTCTCTCACTGAAGATTAGCTTTTCAAAAAGATGCAGAGTTGCTTTTTCAAGGCTGGGAAGGTGTCGAAGCCAGAGGCAAATGACTGCTGACTTGGAGAGAGAAATCTTCTTCCTTTCAGGAGGAAAGAAAATCTTAAAGAGAAATGGGTTACCGAAAAAAGGAGATTGAGAGAGTTCAAATGCAAAAATGAATGCAATCTCTGAGTCTTTTCCTTATGGTCACAGCAGCAGTTAATATGTATAGTATCAATGAATATTGACCAAGTATGCATTTACAAAGTAATGTGAATGTGCTTCTGCTTCAATTTAAGAAACTAGGGAAATGATCAAAGGAAAAAAAGCTTTCAAAAAGGATAAACAAATGTATAGTGATGGAAGACAGAGTGAAAAAATGAGGTAGGTAGAGGCCTTAACGTATCTAGGTACATGCAGTCTGTAATTTAAAAATAGTTATGCCTGAAAGTGGGTCTGACTCTTAGGGCTACCACCTATTAACAGTATGACTTTGGGATAGTTACTTACCCTCTAAACCTCAGTTTACTCATCTATAAAATGGGCCTATCTCCCTCATAGTGTTGTCAAAAGGATGGAATGTAATAACAACACATATACAGCTATTCACACAGTGCTTGACACCTAGTAAATATTCAGTAACTGTATCTGTAAATCTGTTGCTTGAAAGTTACAAAGTATTTTTCTTTAATAAGAGTTTCACAAATGGTGGTTATGACCTGTTTTAATCCATAGTTGATCCATAGCATGACACTCTATAGACTGCAACCATTTGTGCAGAGCCGTTTCTGATAGATCCTCCCTTCCCTCAACTGGTGGGCGGAGTATGAAGTAACCAGCACCTGTGGCCTGGACATACCGGAGTACCTAACCAGGCACCTTATATGGACTATACATTGAACCACCAATCAGCACCTGCTAAATATCCTAAGCCCTTGTTCCTATATGACCATACATTAAGCCACTAATCAGTGAGTGCCGTGTACACTAAGCACCATTCCTTCCTATTCCTCCCCTCAAAGACATGTTCACCTCTGCATGTGTTGCTGTTCTCCCCTTGTGAGATAGCCAGGCACGTCCTTCTTCTCTAATAGTCCTGGTTTTTGCCCTTTGTCTGATCTTTCAGTTTCTATTGGAAAATGTTTTTGGAGGTTCCTCCTGTGTGTATGAAGGGTCCCACTTCCCCTTCTGGGAAGATCGTGAGGGGACATTTGTCTAACTCTGAGTCACTGGCCTATTCGGGCCTGGCAGGCCTTATCTGTCTTCTTCCAGCCTGCTTTTCTGAAGTCTCTTGCCTTTTACCAGTGGCATCACAGACAGCAGTGTTTTGCATGTTCTGCCAAAGATGTTCACTGTTTTTAATAAGCAAAACACATGATGGGGTCCCCCAAGACCCAACAACTCCTTTGATGTCTTCCCTTCACCAACATTTTTGGGCCATTTCTTTGCAGGAGCTGGTGTGGAGCCAGGGAATGGGTCCAGGACAGGAAAGACAGGAAACACAGGGTAGTGATTTCTAGTAGTTTCTCCTTTTCTTCAGATAACGCTGTATACCTTGTCCTGGATTAACTCTGGGGAAGACTAGAAGCTGAAGTTCTGTAGGGTTTGTCACAGGGGTAGACAGAGGCAGGAGAAAAAGAAGTCTGGAGGGATGATCCTCGTCTGACCCTGCTGATTTCACATTCTCATCCTGAGGGTCAACTCCTCCGGGAGGTCTGGCAGGAACCCTTTCTCCCACCTCCCCACACCTGGCAAAGAAGAGTTGCCACCATTCCCCCAACCCTGCACCACCTGGCATATGCAGAGCCACACTATGGATGTCCTCTGTTGTGGTGCCAGTGCTTCGGCTGCCATTCCCTGCCACTTCCCACCCTGTACTTTATGGCAGGAGCTGGATGACATTCAGTCAAAGATGACTCAGCACTTCCTGTATGGATGCAGACCAAACAGTGAAAACAAAACAGTCCTAACGTATAGCATAGGCCCCATGGATGGCATGTATATTCACACACACCACATTGTAATGTGTGTGTGAGGCAATGAAGGGAAGGACAGGTGGTCAGGGCGAAGCGAGGTGAAAAACAGCAAGAAGAGCCTTCTAGCAGAGGAACAGCAGCCACGGTGGCACTGGGACAAGGAGGAGCAAGGTGAGAGGAAGACAGAAGCCCCTGGGGGCAGAGGTGACATGACTTGTGACACAGCTGTGCAGTCCCACAGGCTGAGGTTAGATTTTCGGGCCTTATTCTGTGATTATTCTGGCCCCGGGATTTACACAAAATGCCTGGATGCGGTGACATTCCAGATCACCAGGTGCAGGAGCTGGTGGGGCTGGGACCCATGGCAGTGGGAGAGAGTGGAGAGTACCTGCAATGCACTTTATACAAGAGAAACTGGCAATGAGTTTGATGAGAGGTGGAACAGGTGAGGGAGGAACCACAGCGATCCCAGGTTTCCTGAGTCAGGAGATGGATGGGCATACTGTTTAGTCACATGGAAAAAAGGGACGGTAATGAGATTTGGGAAGAATGTGTGAATTTAGCACCTCTGAGGCATAATCAAACTGAGGTATGAAATAGGTCCTTGAATATCTAAGTCAGAATTTCTGGGGAGAGGTCTGGGCTATTGTACATCAAGGAGCTGCCAGTGTTCAATATGTGAATAATATACTAGTATTATCAATAAAATCTATTTTGGCCCAGTCATGTGGCTCAGTGTTGAGCATCAACTAGGAGTTCACAGTTTGATACCCAGGCAGGGCACATGCCTGGGGTTTCGGGCTCGATCCCCAGTAGGAGACATGTAGGAGGCAGCCAATCAATGATTTTCTCTCATCATTGATGTTTCTATCTCTCCCTCTCCCTTCCTCTCTCAAATCAATAAAAAAGTATATATAGCCACAACTGGTTTGGCTCAGTGGATAGAACATCGGCCTGTGGACTGAAAGGTTCCAGTTCAATTCCGGTCTAGGGCATGCACCCTGGTTGTGGGCCCATCCCCTGTAGGAGGTGTGCAAGAGGCAGCTGATCGATATTTCTCTCTCATCGATATTTCTAACTCTCTCTCCCTCTCCCTTCATCTCTAAAAAATCAATAAAAAAACTTTTTAAAAGAGTATATATATATATATATATATATATATATATATATATTAAAAGTGAACACACAACGTGGAGAGTAGTAGAAAATGTTTGTGAATCATATGTCTGATAAAGGACTTGTACCAAAAATAAATAAAGAACAGCTTAATAATAAAAAGGCAAGAAACCTAATTTAAAATGTACAGAGAATATAAATAGACATTTTTCTAAGAAAGATATACAAATCAGCAATAACCACATAAAAATATACTAGACATCATTAATCATCAGGCATGGAAACCAAAACCATTTCACACCCACAAGTCACAGTTAGAAAAAAAAGTTAGATAGTAACAAGGATTGGCAAGGATGTGGAGAAATCAGAAGGTTATCCAATGCTGACAGGAATGCGCTGATGCAATTGCTTTGGAAAACACTGTCAGTTCTCAAAAGTGTGTGGAGTACTGAGTAGCAGGGGGCAGTCCTTAGAACTCTCAAAGGTTAATCCCAAAGGTTAATCCTAAATTTCACATTTATCAACTATCAGATGAACACCAACCATAGGTGGAATACTGTGCCAGGTGGAGGGAGATTAAGGATGAATAAATATAAGACCTGTCCTCCCATTTAAAACATTCATATTTTCTCAGCATAATAAAAGCCATATATGACAATGCCATACTCAATGATGAAAAGGTGAAAACTTTTCCTCTAAGATCAGGAACAAGGCAAGGATGCCTACACTCACCACTTCTATTCAAAATAGTATTGGAAGCCCCAGCCAAAGCAATTAGGCAAGAAAAAGAGATAAGCCTGGCCAGCATGGCTCAGTGGTAGAGCATCCACCTATGAACCAGGAGGTCACGGTTCAATTCCTAGTAAGGGCATATGTTTGGATTATGGGCTTGATCTCTATTGTGAAGCATGCAGAAGGCAGCCAATCAATGATTTTTCTTTCATCATTGATGTTTCTCTCTCTCTTTCCATCGCCCTTCCTCTCTGAAATAAAAAAATATACATTAAAAAAAAACACCCTGTACTTTGTTTCCCTGAAATACTCAACTCAGTGAGGAAATCATTGGTCCCATCCTCTGCAAAAGGAGATAGAAAAGGAATCGGTCCAGCTAATTTTATCACCAATTTTTTAGAGCTGCAATAAAAAACTAAAATGTGAGATCTGATTCTTTGTAAGAAAGGTACCTAGTGAGAGTGTGCCTTCTGTGGGAATGTGTTCCAAAGATGTCTGAGAGGCGAGGAGAAGGGCCTCCTCAGACAAGACAAACACCTGTAGTTCACTTTTCTTTCTTTCAATAAATCTTTATTGTTCAGATTATTATAATTGTTCCTCTTTTTTCCCCCTATAGCTCCCCTCCACCTGGCTCCCACCCCACCTCTGCCTTTACCTACCCCGCCCCCCACATTGTTCTCATCCATAGGTGTATGATTTTTGTCCACTCTCTCCCTGCATCCCCCTTCACCCATTTCCCCCTGAGAATTATCAGTCCACTCCCTTTCTATGCCCTTAATGCTATTATATTCACCAGTTTATTCTGTTCATCAGATTTTCAATTCACTTAATTTTTAGATTCACTTGTTCACAGCTATGTATTTGTTGTTCATAATTTTTACCTTTACCATTTTCTTCTTCCTCTTCTTAAAGAATACCTTTCAGCATTTCATATAATACTGGTTTGGTGTTGATGAACTCCTTTATTTTTTCTTACTTTGTGAAGCTCTTTAACTGCCCTTCAATTTTGAATTATAGCTTTGCTGGGTAGAGTAATCTTGGCTGTAGGTTCTTGCTATTCATCACTTTGAATATTTCTTGCCATTCCTGTCTGGCCTGCATAGTTTCTGTTGAGAAATCAGCTAACAATCATATGAGTGTTCCCCTGTAGGTAATGAACTATTTTTCTCTTGCTGCTTTTAATATTCTCTCTTTTGCTCTTGGTTATTTTAATTATGACATGTCTTGGTGTGGTCCTCTTTAGATTCCTTTTATTTGGGGTTCTGTGTGCTTCCTGGGCTTGTAAGTCTATTTCTTTCACCAGGTGGGGAAGTTTTCAGTCATTATTTCTTCAAATAGGTTTCCAGTATCTTGCTCTCTCTCTTCTTCTGGCACCCCCACAATTCTGATGTTGGTACACTTGAAGTTGTCCCAGAGGCTCCTTACACTATCTTCACATTTTTTTATCCTTTTTAAAAAAATTAAATCTTTATTATTCAGATTATTACATTTGTTTCTCTTTTTTCCCCTCCATAGCACCCCTCCACCCAGCTCCCACCCTTTCCTCTGCCCTTAGCTCCCTCCCATTGATCTCATCCATAGGTGTATGATTTTTGTCCAGTCTCTTCCTGTACACCCCTCACCCCTTTCCCCCTGAGAATGATCAGTCCACTCCCTTTCTGTGCTCCTGATTCTATTATATTCACCAGTTTATTCTGTTGATCAAATTTTTAATTCACTTAATTTTTAGATTCACTTGTTGATAGATACGTATTTGTTGTTCATAATTTTTTGGCTTTTACCTTTTTCTTCTTCCTCTTCTAAAAGAGTACCTTTCAGCACTTCATATAATACTGGTTTGGAGTTGATGAACTCCTTTAGCTTTTTCTTATCTGTGAAGCTCTTTATCTGCCCTTCAATTCTAAATGTTAGCTTTGCTGGATAGATCATTCTTGGTTGTAGGTTCTTGCTGTTCATCACGTTGAATATTTCTTGCCACTCCCGTCTGGCCTGCATCGTTTCTGTTGAGAAATCAGCTGACAGTCATATGGGTGCTCCCTTGTAGGTAATGAACTGTTTTTCTCTTGCTGCTTTTAATATTCTCTCTTTGTCTTTTGCTCTTGGTATTTTAATTATGATGTGTCTTGGTGTGGTCCTCTTTGGATTCCTTTTATATGGGGTTCTGTGTGCTTCCTGACTTGTAAGTCTATTTCTTTTACCAGATGTGGGAAGTTTTCAGTCATTATTTCTTTAAATAGGTTTTCAGTATCTTGCTCTCTCTCTTCTTCTGGCACCCCCACAATTCTGATGTTGGTATGCTTGAAGCTGTCCCAGAGTCTCCTTACATTATGTTCACATTTTTGGATTTTTTTTTCTTCTTGCTTTTCCAGTTGAGTGTTTTCTGCTTTTTTATATTTCAAATTTTTTACTTGATTCTTGCCTTTCTCTAGTCTGCTGTTAGGACTCTGTATAATATTTTTTATTTCAGTCAGTGTATGTTTAATTTCTAGTTGGTCCTTTTTCATCTTTAGTTGGACCTTTTCCATCTCTAGTTGGCTCTTTTGCATCTCTAGTTGGTCCTTTTTCATCTCCTCTTGGCTCTCGCTAACTTTATCCAACTTTTCTAGGATATTCTTGAAGAACCTTATAAGCGTGGTTTTGAACTCTATATCCAGTCGTTTTTTTCTTTCCATTTCTTTTGTTTGTGATCCCTTCCCTTGTCTTAGCATTTTCACTATGCCGGGGAAACTTCTATGTTGAATTCAGCCTTATGATACCAGACTTGCAAAACTGAAGAAGCCTCTGTTGAGCTTGGGATGGGTGGAGTCTCAGGGCTTAACGGACCGCCTTGCCTTCCAGTTAGCCCCGCCCTCCACGGCCCCTGAATCTCACGTGACTGGGTAATCGCTGGAGCAGTCCTTGTGCCCGCACGCCCACAGTGCCTCTAGATGGCTGCCTTTCCAGCTCCCCTGCACACCAGGACCACACAAGTCTAGGTCTCCAGGGTTTCGCCCGAAACAGGGGCTTAGTGGACTCAGAAGTGGCGCAGTTGGGAGGGTCTGTCTCCCGCCCTCTCGAGAAAGCCAGCGGCACAATCAGCAATCTGTCCTCCATGCAGTGCTGTGCGCGACCAGACCTCTGATCTTTTGCAACTCCCCTAAATTTCCATGCACTTCTCCCTTTTCACAGTCCAAACTCCCCCCGTATGAGTTTCAGCTGGATCTGGGGTTTAGTGTCGTAAGATAAAGGGTTCAGTGCCATTGGGAGGCTCTGTTTCCCTCCCGCCAGAGAAAGCCAGCCAGGTACTCCTGCACCCGCTCTCTCAGCATGCGCGTCTCCGTACCTCAGCTTTTTGCAGCTCCTCTGGGTTTCTGTGAGCCCCTCTCTTTCCTTCTAACTGTAGAACTTCCACTCAGCCAGCTTTCCTGTGGTTCTGGATGATGTCCGTTCTGTCTTTTAGTTGTAGTTTTGAAATTGTTGTGCGAGGCAGCAGTGTAGGTGTTTACCTATGCCGCCATCTTGGATTCTCCCTCTATTCTTTTTACTTTTCCAGTAGTGTTTTTTGCTTCTTTGTATTTCAAATCTTTGAATTGATTCTTGCAATACTCTAGTCTGCTGTTAGGTTTCTGTATATTTTTTATTCGGTCAGTGTTTGTTTAATTTCTAGTTGGTCCTTTTTCATCTCGTTTTGGGTCTCACTAAATTTATCCATTTTTTCTAGGAAATTCTTAAAAAACCTTATAACCGTGCTTTTGAACTCCAGTCATTTGTTTTCCTCTATTTCTTTCACTTCTGATCTGTTCTTTTGTCTCTGCATATTTTGCTCATTTCCTGAGTTGGTGGAGTAGCTTTGTGTGCTAGATGTCCTATGTGGCCCAGTAGCTCTGCCTCCCCAGTTACCTGAGATGGACACTCTTGGTGCACTCGTTTGTGAACTGTGTGTACAGTCTTGTTGTAGTTAATTCTTGATTGTTAGTATCACTGGGGGGAATTGATCTCCAAGCCAATTGGTTGGGAGGATCAGCTGTGTCTGCGCATGCTTGCTTGCCTCCAGACCTCTGCCTTTCCGGTTCCCCTGAGTTTCCGTGCACTCTAGGGACCCGTTTGAGTCTGGATCCCCAGGGTCTCTCCCAAAACTGGGGTTCAGTGCAGTTGGACCTGGATTTCAGTGCTGTTGTGAGGTTCTGTTTTCCCCCTGCTAGAGAAAGCCAGCGGCACAATCAGCAGTCAGCGCTCTGTGGGTGCACTTTCGCACACACTTTCTATACACACTTTTGCATGCCCTCAGAGCTCTTGTCTTTTATGGCTGTCCTAAGTTTCCATGCACTTCTTCCTTTTCACAACACTCCAGACTCCCCCGTATGAGTCTCGCCTGAAGCTAGGGTTCACTGCAGTCGGAAGTAGGGTTCCATACTGTTGTGAGGTTCTGCTTTCCTCCTGCTAGAGAAAGCCAGCGGCACAATCAGCAATCAGTGCTCTGTGTGTGCACTTTTGCGCACACTTTCACACGTCCCCAGAGCTCTGTCTTTCGTGGCTCCCCTAAGTTTCTGTGCACTTCTTCCTTTTCTCAACAATCCAGACTCCCCCGTATGAGTCTCTTTTGAATCTAGGGCTCAGTGCAGACAGAAGTGGGGTGCAGTGCAGATGGGATTTTCCATCTCCCTCCCAATAGAGGAAGCCACCAGCCAGACCCTCCACCGCCAGTCCTTTCCAGAAGTGTGTATCTGCACCTCAGCTTTTTACAGTTCCTCTGAGTCTTCGTGAGCCTGTCTCTTTACTTCTAGTTGTAGAATATCCACTCAGCCAGCTTTCCTGTGGTTCTGGATGGTGTCTGTTCTTTCTTTTAGTTTTAATTTTGAAATTATTGAGTGAGGCAGTAGCTTAGGTGTTCACCTATGCTGCCATCTTGTTTTTCCAGTTCTTCACTTTTCTAAACCAGAGAGATCAAGGACCACCTCATCTGCTGGGGAAGCCCACGCAAATTGAGACAGCTTCTCTGGAGAACTACTTAATTCCAAGAAACTGGAAAGAATACTTGCTATCACATCTCAAAGGTATACGTCCATTAAAACCTGATGGAGCATGTACAAGGGTGGGGCAAAGAAGCTTTATAGTCATGAGTACGCTAACATTTATTTTCATTTATTTTTCTATTATATATTTCTCCATATGTACAGCTGTACACCTATTTTTTCCATCCTTGTATATTATACTAGGAAACTGTGCCATCAATGTCATTTAAACCTGCAAACAAAGCAAAGAGCAGCAACAACACGTGAAGGATATGTCTATGCCCAAACATACAGGAATGTCTTTTACAATCAATATCAGTAGGTTTTTACTTGAGAAGTAAACTTTGCAATGACTAATTTTATGACTATGTCTTATTAAGATTTTTAAAAAGTCAGGAAGTCTCAATCCTATATAATAAAAGGCTAATATGCAAATTGACTGAACAACGGACTGACTAGTCACTATGATCCACAATGACCACCAGGAGGCAGATGCTCAATGCAGGAGCTGCCCCCTGGTGGTCAGTGTGCTCCCTCAGGAGGAACGCTGCTTAGTTAGAGGCTAGGCTCACAGCTGGCAAGCTCAGTGGTGGTGACAGGAGCCTCTCCTGCCTCCACAGCAGTCAGATATCCCCTAAGGGCTCCTGGGCTGCAGGAGGGCACAGGCCAGATTTCTAGTAAATGCACCGGGCTTCTAGTAAATGAATAAATAGGAATGGGGGTTTCAGTTACTTTGCTAACTTTCTGTTTTTGAAATTACACTAGTCTTTCTTCACTTAGACATTCACCTATATTATCTGATTTTTCTTATCTGAGCTGTAAAAACAAAGAACTAGAAGCTTGGTTGAAGGTCAGGCTTTTCTTACAATTTCTTTAGTTTTCTTTTAAGCTTCTTATTAGCTCTTTCAGCAATGGGAATTTAGCTTACACCTGGACTTAGTTCAGTGACATTTTCATTAGGAAGAAAAGATACAAGCTTGAGAAAGCTAGTAAAACATTATAAAAAATAACAATTTTTTTTTATCAAAGTCAATAACAACAACTGTTAACAATTATTGGCTGTTTACTCTGCATGCCAGGCACTGTGCTAAGCATATCACAGGCACTGAACCCACTTAAACGCATACCAGTGTGCCTGGGGCAAGTGTATGTCTGCCATCTCACCATAATTATAAAAGGCGCCTTGTTTCACTCTAAATTTCATGATCCACAATTCACAACTGCATAGTCACCCTACTTAACACTCACAGTTACGCGTAGGTCTGTTGGTAGGTCACCCATTCTTTCATTTGTTCACTGGCTCATTCATGTCAGTGTATAGAAAAATATACTCTTATCCAGTCTAAACGTCTCAATATTTTTGAAGCAATGGATGTCGATTTGCTTTAGGACATATCTTGTGGAATTATCTGTACTCTACAGACTTGAGGAAGGACTGCAGCAGCCCTCCCAGGAAGGTTTTATGCACTCTGCTGTCTGCAGATAGTATGATGGCAATCCCACGGAGAGACTCTAAGTCAGGTTTGACATTTAGGCCAAGAAGTAAAAAATTCCTCTAGGTTATATAAACTATACACAGGGGCAAGCATCTATTGCTTAAAAGAATACAGGCAGCCCATTTCTGAAAAGACAAGACTATGTTTAGAAGCCATGGCCAAAGACACGCAGCCAATTGTAAAACAGATGTAATTCCACTGATGTATTATGGGAAACAGTTGGAAGGCTAAATACTGGGCAGGCACAGTAGTCAAAAAAAGTATGTGGTTTCTAAATGACCACAAAGCACATTTGGGAACTGCTCAAGGGGTCAGGGGAAGGCAGGCGCTGGGGGTGGGGGTGGTATTTACTCTGAGTGACTGAATCAGCCATCCTGTGTCAACATGTGGCCAGGATGCTCCATCTATGAGCATGTGTCCATGGAGAGGCTCCAGCTCTTACGCCACTGCTTAGGGGACTTGCTGAGCTGAAGAAATAGGAGTTGAACAAGTTGAAGACCACCCAGCATTTCTGAACAGTCTGTTCTGTATGGAATTTCAAACTGAGTAACTTTTATTAGTTGCTGAGGGAAAATGTGTTATCACAAGTAAAATAAATAGAGAGGAGTTCAGACCTACTCATGGAACCACTGCCTCTGCTTTCCATCTGAGCATTGTGGATAGAATAACAGTGTCTATTCTGTAATCATCTCTCTTGTTCGCCAATAATTTCTAAAATAGTTTTGTGGAGGGCCAATCTCCCTCTTCCTTTTAATTCAATGCTTGATAAAAAAAAGTAGGGTTGAAAATACTGGATGCTGAGATCATATCCTATATAATAAAGAGCTAATATGCTAATTAGACCAAACAATGGAACAACCTTTTGGAATGACCTGTAGGCAGGCAGCCAGGGCCACAAGGGCCCAGGCACCAAGGGCTGCAAGGGCCAAGCCCCTTGCACGAATTTCATGCATCAGGCCTCTAGTTCTTCAATGAAATACATTACTAAATAAATCAGAAATAGAGCTGCAGAGGTGAAAGGCCAAAGAGCATTTTACTTGAAAGTAAATACTTTTAAAAACTGTTTAGAGTGTGGAAAATGTAGCTATGGTAGACCATTGTAACCTACAGTGCATACTCAGGTAAATGATTCAGGGCGCAAGCAGGGGAATCACACCTATCATATCAGGCAGGTTTTTCCAAATGAATTTTTACTCAATGTCTTACATAAACAGCAAAGATGACTGCTCAGACTCTTCAGGAAATTCAACATGCTGGGTAAGTTCTAACAGAGGTTTAGAGTAGTTAGAAAAAAAGACTTTACATTTTAATCATGAAAATTATGTTCTGATTATTTAAAAAAATCAAATGATTTAACTTACTATTTCTCTTTCTAAATCTTACCCTATCAAATTTCTGGACTATAACACTTCATAAAAAACAAAATTAAAATATACATTCCAATTTTTGAGAGTGATATGAAAAACGACAAATACCCTGTGCTAAGCACCCCTCTGACTGACAGGACGACAGCAGGTCTGAGCACTTTCCAAATGTATCACTATAATAAAAGTCAACCTGAAGACGGGAAGAAAAGCTGCTTTTGACAGCCCAGAAACAAAACAAGACACAATAAAACTCTAGGAATAAAGAGTGGCCAAGACATTTTTTTAAAAGTCTACTGAGATACTTTAAATATTATATTAGACTTTTACATATTTAGTTAATCTATATATTTAACATGAGCCTCCTCAGAAGGAGCATTAGCTGTCTTTCCTAAAACTAGATAAATTGGTTTCAATGTTTATTTGAAAGATAAAACAAGAATTCCCTGAAGAAGAATGAGTGGGAAAAAGCCCTAAAATAGAGTACAGTTGTATATGAATATACTTTAGGCCAAAGAATTATAAGAGAAAATAACAAAATAGCCCAACTACATACAGAAATTGAGGATTCGATGAAAGGAACATCTTAAGGGGGCAGGAGTTTAGGGGGATGATTGCACATTTTATCACACTCAAGATGGCAGATTAACTGAGGGGAGACTGGCATCTTTATAATGTTTAGGCTCTTTATGTACCTGACCAAGGACACTACATCTTCCTTCTGTATGCCTTCTCTAGAAAAATGTCTATTCAAATCCCCTGCCAATTAAAAAAAATTTTTTTTGCCTATATTGATTTTTAGAGAGAGAGGAAGGGAGAGGGATTGAAAGATAGAAACATTGATGAGTGTGAAACATCATCCATTGGCTGCCTCCTGCATGCCCACTACTGGTGATCAAGCCTCTAACCCAGGCAGGTGCCCTGATTGGGAATCAAACCAGTGATCTCTTGGTTCATGGGTCAACACTCAAACACTGAACCATACTGGCTGGGTACCATTTTTTTTTTAATTGGGTTGTTTTGGTCTTTTTGTTGTTGAGTTTTATGACTTGAAAACAGTATGGAGAGTCCTAAAAAATTAAGAATAGAATTACCATATAATCCAGTTATTCCATTTCTGGATTATTACCTAAAAATATGAATAAACTAATTTGAAAAGATATATGCACCACTATGTTTACTGAAGTATAGCCAAGATATGAAAACAACCTAAGTGTCCATCCATGGATGAATAGATAAAGAAGATGTGATACACACACACACACACACACACACACACACACACACACACAATGGAATACTATTCATCCATAAAAAAAAGAAGAAAATCTTTCCATTTGCGACAATATGGATGGACTTTTAGGGTTTATGCTATGGGAAATAAGTTAGACAGAGAAAGACAAATACCATGACTTCACTTATATGTGGAATCTAAAAAATAAAATAACTGAACAAATAAAAACCAAAAACAACTTACAGATAGAGAACAGATTGGTAGTTACCAGAGGGAAAGGAGTTTGGGGGTAGGTAAAAATGATCAAATGTTGGTGATGGATAGTAACTAGACTTATAGTGATGATCACTATGTAGTACATACAAATCTCACATCTATAATAATAAAAGCATAATATGCTAATTAGACCAGATAGCCGAAAACCTCCTGGGGAAAGCCACAGCTGCAAGGGCCAAGGCAAGCCATGAATTTTGTGCATTGGGCCTCTAGTTATAACATAATGCTATACACCTGAAACTTACATAATGTTAGAAACCTATTTTATCTTAAAAAAAACAAGTAACTCCTTCACAGAATTGTTGTGAAGCTATAATGAGATATTTCATGAAAAACCCTTAGAACACCTCCTGAAACATAAAGCAATCAATAAATATTAGTCATGATTATTTAAAATAACCTCTGTAATTAATATGCAAAGGGCTCTAATAGATAGAACAGACAATATATAAGAACAGATGGGTAATGTAAGCAGAAATATGAAAATCCACCCTCCAGAATATACTACAGATAAAAAACACTGTAATAGGAATGAAGAATGCCTCTGATTGGCTTACTAGTAGCTTGACTGAGGAAAGAATCTCAGGACTACAGGACCTATCAATGGAAATCCTGAAAATCAAAAGCAAAGAGAACAAAGACTGAAAAAAACCCCAAAAAAGGATAATCAAGGAATGCGGACAATTACAAAAGATGTAACATACATGCAATGAGTGTAACAGAAGAAGAGAAAGGAATAAAAGAAATATTTGAAACAATAATGACCGAGAATTTTCCCAAATTGATGTGAAATACCAAATCACACTACCAGGAAGCTGATGGCACACCAAGCAGGATAATGCCAGAGCACTACACTGAGGCATATCATTTTGAAACAACAACAACAACAAAAAAAAATCAAAGACAAAGAAAAATCCTGAAAAAAGCCAAAAGAAAAAAACAAACAAAACTTACATACAGAGGTAAACATAAATTACCTCCAACTTATCAGAGACCATGTAAACAAGAAGAGAGTAGAATGAAATATTTAAAGTGATAAGAAAGGGGGCAAAAGCACCATGTAGAATTCTGTACCCTCCAAATTATTCTTCAAATGTGAAGAAGAAATAAAGATTTTTCAGAGGCTCAAAAAATTGAGAGTATTTGTTGCTAGTATACCTAACTACCTTGCAAGAAATGTTAAAAGAAATTCTTTAGAGAAGGAAAATAATATAGGTCAGAAACTCAGATTTGCATAAAGAACATCAAAGATGGACTACCTGAAGACAAAATAAAAAGTTGTATTTTTCCCAAACAATATAGCTCAGTTGGTTAGAGTGTTGTCCCCATACACCAAGGTTGTAGGTTCAGTCCCTGGTCAGGGCACAAACTAGAATCATCCAATAAATGTATAAATAAGTGGAACAATAAATTGATGTCTCTCTCTCTTTCTCTCTTTCCCTCCCTCTCTAAAATCAATCAATAAAATATTTTTTAAATGCCTGAGATTAACAGAGTAGATTAAAAAACAAGACCCAATTATACCTTATCTATAAGAAACCCATGTTAAATATAAAGGCACACATAGATTAAAATAAATTGATGGATAAAAATATACCATGCTAACACTAATAAAAAGAAAGCAAAAATAGCGATATTAATTTTAAACAAAGCAAGAAAACTTAGCAGCAATAATGATGTTCATTAAATAATGATAAAGGAGTCAATTTTCAAAGAAGGTATGAAAATCCGTAACTTGTACATGCTTAACAACAGAATGTCAAATTAGATGAGGAATAAATAATAGAATCACAAAAGCAAATAAATGAATCCACTATCATAGTTGAAATATAATTGAATATACCTGCCATCTACAGATTGCTTCATCCAACCACAGCAGAATATATAGTATCCTTAAGCATCACATGGAACATTCACTAAAAATAGACCACATTCTGGGCTACTCAACATACTTTAATCAATTTGAAAGAAAATAAATTAAACAAAGTCTGTTCTCACACCACAACAGAATTAACTAGAAATGAGGAACAGAAAGAAAACTTGAAAATCCCAATGACATGGAGGTTCAATAATATACTTCTAAGTAACACATAGATCAGACAGGGAACCTATAGGGACCCTGACCAGAGCTTGTAAAACCCTTGAAATTTTCCAAGTTATGAGAGTTGTCAAGGTGTTTCTTGTTATGTCAGTGAGGTGACTTCTGGATTTCACCTACAAATGGGGGCTGGTTGCCAAGAGAACCAACCATCTGACTAGAGGGTCTGACTTTCAGTCCCATCCCCCTGACCTCCAGAAGGGAAGAGAGACCAGCGGTTGAATCAATTACCAATGGCCAAAGATTTTATCAATTATACCTATTAATGAGGCATCCATAAAAATCTAAAACAACCGCTCCCAGGTTGGTGGACATGTGGAGATTTGGGGAGAATGGCACTTAGAGAGGTGCATGAAAGCTCTATACCCTTTGTTCATGCATCTCTTCCACATGGCTATTCCTGAGTCATATCCTTCTTTAATAAACTAGAGGCCCGGTGCACAAAATTCATGCATGGGGGGAGGGGTGTCTTCAGCCCAGTCTGCTCCCTCTGCAATCTGAGACCCCTTGAGGGATGTCCGACTGCCCGTTTAGGCCCAATCTGATCCAATCGGGCCTAAACAGGCAGTCGGACATTCCTCTCACAATCCAGCAATGCTGGCTCCCAACTGCTTACCTGCCTGCTTTCCTGATTGCCCCTAACCACTTCTGCCTGCCAGCCTGATCATCCCCTAACCACTCCCCTGCCAGCCTGATTGATGTCTAACTGCTCCCCTATGGGTCTGGTCACCCCTAACTGCCCTCCCCTGCAGGCCTGGTCACTCCTAACAATCCTCCCCTACAGGCCTGGATTCTCCCCAACTGCCCTTCTCTGCAGGCCTGGTCACCCCAACTTCTCTCCTCTACCAGCCTGGTCACCCCTAACTGCCCCCACCACCCCCCGCTGCAGGCTTGATCACCCCCAACTGCTCTCCCTTGCAGGCTTGGTCCCTCCTAACTGCTCTCCCCTGCTGGCCTGATCACCCACAACTGCCCTCCCTTGCGGCCTGGTCCCTGCCTACTGCCCTCCCCTGCTGGACATCTTGTGATGGCCAACTTGTGTCCACATGGGGGCAGGATCTTTTGACCTAAAGCAGTCATCTGTGTGTTGGAGTGACGGTCAATCTGCATATTACCCTTTTATTAGATAGGATAGAGGCCTGGTGCATGGGTGGGGGCCAGCTGGTTTGCCCTGAAGTGTGTCCCAGATCAGGGTTGGTGTTCCCCTGGGGCGTGGAGTGGCCTGAGCAAGGGGCCTGTGGTAGTTGCAGGCCAGCCATGCCCCCTGTCAACCCGAGCAGAGGCCCTGGTATCTGGGATTTATTTATCTTCTACAATTAAACATTGTAGCCTGGAGTGGAACCAAGCCTTCTGCTCCCACAGCCATTGAAACTTTGTTGTCTTAAGTGGAGGCCTGGGCCCACCAGGGTGTGTGGAAAGCTTGGCTTCCTCCATCACCAGGGGCAACCCAAGCCTCCCTCCTGCTCTCTCTGTGGCCATAGCCATCTTGATTGGGTTAATTTGCAAACTCACTCTGATTGGCTGGTAGGTATGGCTGGTGGGTGTGGCTGGTAGGTATAGCAGAGGTATGGTCAATTTGCATTTTATTTTTATTAGATAGGATTGGTAATCTCTGAAGAAAATATTTTACTGTTAGCCATTGTAGCAAATTAATCAAACCCAAGGAGGGGTTGTGGGAACCTCTGATCTATAGCCTGTCAGAAATATAAGTTATAATCTGGACCAGTGATTGGTATCCTGAGTTATAGGGCCTCAGCGGAACCCACAATTTATAGCTGGTTGGTCAGAAATACAAATAACAAATTGGGTTTGTGATTAGCATCTGAAGTAGAGGGCACTCTTATAGGATTGAGCCATTTACTTGTAAAATTTGATGCAATCTCCAGGTGTATTGTGTCAAAACTGAGCTGAATTATTGGACACCCTATTGGTGTCTGAAAATTGCTTGTTGTTGTGAGGAAGTCTACACACACATATACTGGTTCCAGGAACCTAATTTAAGGACCAAGAAGGATTTATTCCTAGCATACAAGGATGGTTCAACATCTGCAAATCAATCAATGTGATACACATTCACAAAATTAAGAATAAAAAGGTCATATCATTTCAAAAGAATCAGCAAAAAACACTGAACAAAATTCAACATCCATTCATGATAAAAACTCTCAACTAAGTGGATCTAGAGGAAATGTACTTCAGTATAATAAAGATCTTATCTGACAACTGACATCACACTCAATGATGAAAAACTGAAAACTTTTCCTCAAAGATCAAGAACAAGACTGATGCTTACTCTCACTACTTTCATTCATCACAGTACTGGAGACCTGGCTGGAGATATTAGAAAAAGGGAAAAAAGGCATTCAGTTCTCAAGGGAGAAGTAAAACAGTCTCTATTTCTAGATGACAGAATATTATATATACAAAATCCTAAGGAATCCACCAAAAACTGTTACAACTAATTAAATTTGTAGGATATAAAATCAATAGACAAGAAAATTTGTTTTTATACATGAACAATAAACTACCTGAAAAAAATAAAGAAAATATTTCCATTTGCAATTTCATAAAAAAGAATAAAATATCTAGGAGGTGAACAATTGGCTCACTGAAAACTATGATACTGATGAAAGAAATAGATGAAGATACAAATAAATAGAAAGACATTCCATGCTCATGGATTGGAAAAATTAATGTTGTTAAAATATCCATACTCCTCAAAGTAATCTACAGATTCAATGCAATCCCAATCAAAATTCTAACTCAATTTCACAAAAATAGAAAAAAACAATCCTAAAATTTGTATGGAACCACAGAAGAGCCCTAAAAGCCAAAGCAATCTTGAGAAAGAAGAACAAAGCTGGAGGCAGATACTTCCTGATTTCAAACTCTATTAAAAAGCTATACTGTCCAACTGGCATGGCTCAGTGGTTGAGTGGTGATCTATGAACCAAGAGGTCATGGTTTGATTCCCAGTCAGGGCATATGCCTGGATTGTGGGCTTGATCACTGGTGTGGGGCATGCAGGAGGCAGCCAATTGATGATTCTTTATCATCATTGATGGTCCTATCTTTCCCTCTCTCTTCCTCTCTGAAGTCAATAAAATTTTTTTAAAGGAGTGCTAAAAAAGCTTTAATAATCAAACCTTATGGCATTGGCATTGCAACACATACATAGATAAGTGGAACAGAAGAAAAAGCCCAGAAATAAACCCACATGTAAATGGTTAATTAAATTAAAAAAAAAAGAGAGAGAGAGGGAGAGAGAGCCTAGAGTATGTAATAGGAAAAAGATAGTTGCGCCTGGCTGGTATAGTTCAGTGGTTGAGCATTGACCCATACACCAAGAAATCGCTGGTTCAATCCATTCAGGGCACATGCCTAAGTTGCAGGCTTGATCCCTGGTAGGCGGCATGCCAGAGGCAGTTGATCGATGTTTCTATCTCTTCTTTCTCCCTCTCCCTTCTTCTCTTAAAACAAAAAAAAAAAAAAGACAGTTGCTTCAATAAGTATTGGGAAAACTGAATAGCCACATGCAAAAGAATAAAACTGGACTCCCTACCTTATACCATATACAAAATCAACTCAAAATGGATTAAAGATCAGAATATAAGACCTGAAACCATAAAACTCATAGAAGAAAATATAGAGGATAAACTCCTTAACATTGGTCTTAGCAATGATTCTTTTTATTTGACACAAAAAAACAAAGGCAACAAAAGCCAAAATAAACAAGAGGGACTACAATCCAACTAAAAAATGTATGCAGAACAAAAAGCTTCTATAAAAAGGCAATCAAAGGAATGAAAAAAAATATCTGTAAACCATGTATCTGATAATGAATTAATATCCAAAATATATAGAGAACTCATATAACTCAATAGAAAACAAACAATCTGATTAAAAATGGGCAGAGTAACTGAATAAACCTTCTACAAAAAGACATGCAAATAAATACCCAACAGGTACATGAAAGATGCAAATAACTTATCATCTGGGAAATGCAAATCAAACTACAATGAGATATCATCTCACTTCTATTTGATGACTATTGGATGACTATCATAAAAACGAAAAGAAATAACAAATGCTGAGAATGGTAAGAATATGGAGAAAAGCAAATCCTTGTGCACAGTTACTGGGAATGCAAACTGGTGAAGCTGCTATGGAAAACAGTATGGAGGTTTCTCAAAATTAAAAATAGTCCAGCCGGCATGGCTCAGTGGTTGGGCATCAACCTATGAACGAAGTCACAGTTCGATTCCCAGTCAGGGCACATGCCTGGGTTGTGAGCTCAATCTCCAGTGGGGGCGTGCAGGAAGCAGCCAATCAATGATTCTCTTTGATCATTGAAGTTTCTATGCTTTCTCCCCCTTCCTCTCTGAAATCAATAAAAATAATATTTAAAAAAATGTAATAGAACGAGCATATGAACCAAAAATCACATTTCTTGGCATACAATATACATATACAATAAAGAAATGAAAACAGGATATAAAAAAGGTATCTAAACTCCCACGTTTATTGTAGCGTTTTTCACAATAGTCAAGATACAGAAACAACCTAAGTATCCATCAATGGATGAATGGATAAAAAAATATGTGATGTCTATATTATATACATGTATATGTATAAACAATAAAATATTTTTTAGCCTCAAGAAAGGAAATCCTCTCATTTGTGGCAACATGGATAGACCTATAAGGGCATTAAGGCAGAGAAACACAAAAACCATATAATATCACTATGTGGAATCTAAAAAATCTGAACTTATAGAAACAGACTAGAATGATGATTACCAGGGACTGGGGGCTGGAGGAGTGGGGAGGAGTTGACCAAAGCGTATACAAACTTCCATGTATAAGATGAGTACATTCTGGGGACCCAATGTACTAGTACAGCATGGTGATTATAGGTAACAATACTGTACTAACACTTGAAAGTCACTAAGAGAGTAGAACTTAGATTTTCTCACCACAAAGAAGAAATGGTACTATGTGACATGAAGATGGTGGTCCTTTTGCAATAAAAAAATGTATGCTTAAAGCACTTCTGATACATAACAAAAAATAGTAGTTGCTAAAGGAAAAGCACTTGCACAAGTGTTTGAGCTGCTAGATCGACTAGCCTTTTTAAAATGGAAATGTTCGCCGAAACCGGTTTGGCTCAGTGGATAGAGCGTCAGCCTGCTGACTGAAAGGTCCCAGATTCAATTCTGGTCAAGGGCATGTAGGGGGCGTGCAGGAGGTGGCTGATTGATGTCTCTCTCTCATCGATGTTTCTAACTCTCTGTCCCTCTCCCTTCCTCTCTGTAAAAACTCAATAAAATATATTTAAAAAAATAAATAAATAAATAAATAAAATGGAAATGTTCAAATAGCTGGCAGACAAACAATGGTTGTTTAGACTTGAGTATTTGCACATCTTTCTCAAAAATTAATGAACACTAAGTACTTCAAGTACAACAACTTTAGTATTTGTAGCCAATGATAAATTTGAGGAAATTAACCAAAGAACTCATATGCACTGCCCATGGACATAGACAATAGTGTGGTGAAGGCCTGGGATGATGTAGGAGTTGAGTGGAGGAGAACAAAGGAAGGGGGATATGGAGGAATACTGTCAACAATGAAAAAGAAAATAGAATCTTAGAAAATTTATTTTTGTCAACATGAGCTTGACAGCTTCCCAATACTTAAAGGCATTCCTGATGAGACAAGCAGTGACAGAAATTAATTAATGTAAGTTTTGATACTGTACATCAAAACATGTCAGTTTGGGACATCTGCATACAATGAACCAGTATTTTCCCAATGAACCATGAACAGAGCTACAATTTCCTGCTTGGACAAAAGACCCACTAACAGTGCAAGACACCAGTAGGTTTTTAATGTATCAGTATAAAAAACTCATTGATATAATTTTATATTCTACACTAGAGGCCCGGTGCACGAAGTTCGTGCATGGGGGCAGGGGGGGCGCATCCTGCACCTTTACCAATCTGGGACTCCTCGAGGGATGTGCGACTGCCCATTTAGGCCTGATCCCAGTGGTTAATATGCATATTACTCTTTTATTAGATCGGGATTGGGCCTAAACAGGCAGTCGGACATCCCTCTCATAATCCAGCAATGCTGGCTCCGAACTGCTTACCTGCCTGCTTTCCTGATTGCTCCAAACTGCTTCTGCCTGCCAGCCTAATCACTCCCTAACCACTCTCCTGCAAGCCTGTTTGCCCCTAACTGCCCTCCCCTACAGGCCTGGTCAGCCCTAACTGCCCCTTCCTGCAGGCCTGGGTCCCCCCCCCCTCAACTGCCCTTCCCTGCAGGCCTGGTCACCCCCAACTTCTTTCCTCTGCCATCCTGGTCACCCCAACTGCCCTCCCCTGCAGGCTTGATCACCCCCAACTGCCCTCCCTTGCAGGCCTGGTCACTCCCAACTGCCCTCCCCTGCTGGCCATCTTGTGGCCATCTAGTCCACATGGGGGCAGGATCTTTTGACCACATGGGGGAAGCCATCTTGTGTGTTGGAGTGATGGTCAATCTGCATATTACTCTTTTATTAGATAGGATAGAGGCCTGGTGCATGGGTGGGGGCCAGCTGGTTTGCCCTGAAGGGTGTCCCAGATCAGGGTGGGGGTTCCCTTGGAGTGTGGGATGGCAGGGGCAAGGGACCTGTGTTGGTTTGCAGGCCAAACATGCCCCCTGGTGACCCAAGCAGAGGCCCTGGTATCTGGGATTTATTTATCTTCTATAATTGAAACGTTGTAGCCTGGAGCAGAGCCAAGCCTCCTTCTTACTCCGTGGTGGCAGCCATTTCTATTGGGATTTATTTATCTTCTGTAATTGAAACTTTGTAGGCTTGAGTGGAGGCATGGGCCCGCCAGGGTGTGTGGAAAGCTTGGCTTCCTCCATCACCAGGAAAACCTAAGCTTCCCTCCTGCTTGCTCCGTGGCCGTAGCCATCTTGGTTGGGTTAATTTTGCATACTTGCTCCTGATTGGTTTGTGGACATAGCAGAGTGATGGTTAATTTGCATATTACTCTTTTATTAGATAGGATTACAACTAACTTAAAAACAATAACACCATTTTCAAATTTTGATGAGGTTTTCAAGGAGAATATTCAGTGTTCTGAGATATCTATTAAATACTCCTGCCTTTTCCAACTATATGTCTGTGTGAGGCTAGATTTTCTTCATATACTTCAACCAAGACAACATGTCACACAAGACAGAATACAGAAACATACTGAGAACCCAGCTATCTTCTTTTAAGTTAAATAATAAAAGAGATGTACAAAAATGTAAACAATGCCACTCTTGTTAAACAACATTTTGCTTGGGAAAGGTTATTGTTGTTTTTTAACCTTATTATTGAACTAGAGGCCCGATGCACAAAATTCGTTCAAGAGTAGGCCTTTGAAGCCCTGGCTGCCTCAGCCCTCACAGCCCCAGCTTTGTCCAGAAGGTCATCCGGTCAGACATTCCACTGCTAGGCTATTGGGGCAATTTGCATATTATGCTGTTATTATTATAGAAATATTACAAATGTCCTCTTTTTCCCTCCCTTTGACCTTCTCCACCCTACTGCCACTCACTCTCAGGCCTTCCCTGCACTGTTTGTCTATATATGCATAAAAGTTCTTTGTTTAATCTCTTCCCATTCCACCCCCCTTGATATAATTTTCGATGTTGCCTGTTTCGATGTCTCTAGAATCTGTTTTGTTTACCAGTTTATTTTCTTCATTAGATTCCACATATAAGTGAGATCATGTGATATTTGACTTTCTCTGGCCGGCTTAGTTTGCTCCTGGAGAGTATTATAAGCAAAAAGATCATTGTTTTTAATAAAAATATGCTATTTGTGTTAACATGTAATCAATTTTTTATTATTTTTAAGTGAAATAAAATATTTTTAAGTTTTCTATTAATTTCAAATATGATATGAATATTGATAGATATAACCCACATGTTAACAAAGCTCACTGGGATCCTAATAATTTTAAGAACATAAAGAGGCCGAGACTGGTTTGGCTCAGTGGATGATAGAACGTCGGCCTGCAGACTGAAAGGTCCCAGGTTCGATTCCAGTTGGGGACATGTACCTTGCTTGAAGGCACAACTCCAGTAGGGGGCGTGCAGGAGGCAGCTGATCGATGTCTCTCTCTCATCGATGTTTCTGACTTTCTATCCCTCTCCCTTCCTCTCTGTAAAAAATCAATAAAAAAATACTATATTAAATAAAAAAAAGAACATAAAGCGGCCTAAATACCTGAAAACTGCATTTCCAACATACTGCAGAATTTAAGAAAAGGTAAAACAAGGTTGGGTGAGAGGATAAACAGATGTCACTTACAGCAAAAAGGCCTCATTCACAGCAACGAAGAACTCAGGCCAGAGCATTTCCTGAGGTTCATGGCCATGGTAGGTGAGCAGAGCTTCCACCAGTGGTTCAAAATCAGACAGAGTTACAAGTGGGATACAAACTCGTGATAGGGACCTTATTCGTTCAGGAGCCATTCTACAAAATAAATAAAATAAGAAATAATTAGCCAATCTTAGAGCCACATGCAATTAAAGACATGTAACATCTCCCTGTGAAAAGGCTGATGATGGGTTACTTGCTCTGCCTCACCATAAAGAGGACTATCCTAATATCCTAATACCGTCTGTGAATGCTCTTTTGTACTCACTTTTCTAGATAGAAATCCTGTCTGCAGTTCTCATGTTAACATCACTTATTTTCTGGACTTTGGCATAACTCAGTATGGGTACCTATAACTTGTGTGTTTTTATAAATCTTTTAAAAATAAACTTAAAAAAATTGATTTCAGAGAGGAAGGGAGAGGGAGAGAGATAGAAACATCAATGATGAGAATAATTGATTGGCTGTCTCTTGCCACTGGGGATCAAGCCTGCAACCAGGGCATGTGCCCTGAGTGGAAACTGAACCAAACCATGACATCCTGGTAAATAGATCAATGCTCAATCCCTGAGCCACACTGGCCAGGCTCCAACTTATGTTTTAATGCCATTGAGTTGGCTCTGACTCCTGGCAACTCTATGAATGAGTAGTATCCACAATGCCCTGTCCTCAAAAGTCCTGCTCAGCTCCTGTAAACTCATACCTTCTTTTATGGAATCAGTCCATATTGTATTTGGCCTTCCTCTTTTCCTACTATTTTCCCCAGCATTATCATCTTTTCCAAAGAACCCTGCCTTTCTGTGATGTATCCAAAGTAGGACAGCTTCAGTTTTGTCATTTCTACTTTCAGCAATGTTTCAGACACTGTGCTCTAGAACCCACATATTCATCTCCAAGTTACCCTGCCCAAAAAAAGAACTCCTGAATTCCTTCCCCAAATGTTCTCTTACCCTGTGTCCTTGTCTCATTTGCTCAAGCCAAAACCCTTGAAGTCCATTCTTTTTTTTTTAATTTTTATTAATTTTTTATACATATCTCCCCATTGCCCCCCCTCCCTCCCAGGCGTACCCCGACCCCCCAGTGTCTGTGATCATTGGTTATGTTTATAAGCATGCATACAAGTCCTTTGATTGATCACTTATTTACCTCACCTAACTTTAATCTTTCTGCTATAATTTCACAGTCTGTTTGATGCCTTATGATTTTTGTCCTCCTGAGAATTATCAGTCTACTCCCTTTCTGTGCTCCTTATTCTATTATATTCACCAGTTTATTCTGTTGATCAGATTTTTAATTCACTTAATTTTTAGATTCACTTGTTGACAGATGTGTATTTGTTGTTCATAATTTTTTGTCTTTTACCTTTTTCTTCTTCCTCTTCTAAAAGAGTACCTTTCAGCATTTCATATAATACTGGTTTGGAGTTGATGAACTCCTTTAGCTTTTTCTTCTCTGTGAAGGTCTTTATCTGCCCTTCAATTCTGAATGATAGCTTTGCTGGATAGATTATTCTTGGTTGTAGGTTCTTATTGTTCATCACGTTGAATATTTCTTGCCACTCCCGTCTGGCCTGCATCGTTTCTGTTGAGAAATCAGCTGACAGTCGTATGGGTGCTCCCTTGTAGGTAATAAACTGTTTTTCTCTTGCTGCTTTTAATATTCTCTCTTTCTCTTTTGCTCTTGGCATTTTAATTATGATGTGTCTTGGTGTAGTCCTCTTTGGGTTCCTTTTCTTTGGGGTTCTGTGTGCTTCCTCGACTTGTAAGTCTATTTCTTTTACCAGATGTGGGAAGTTTTCAGTCATTATTTCTTTAAACAGGTTTTCAGTATCTTGCTCTCTCTCTTCTTCTGGCACCCCCACAATTCTGATGTTGGTACGCTTGAAGCTGTCCCAGAGGCTCCTGACATTATCTTCACATTTTTGGATTCTTTTCTCATCTTGCTTTTCCAGTTGAATGTTTTCTGCTTCTTTATATTTCAAATTTTTGACTTGATCCTTGCCTTTCTCTAGTCTGCTGTTAGTACTCTGCATAATAGTTTTCATTTCAGTCAGTGTATTTATTATCTTCTCTTGGGTTTCACTAAATTTATCCATCTTTTCTAGCATATTCTTGCAAAACCTTATAAGCGTGGTTTTGAACTCTATATCCAGTCGTTTTTTTTCCTCCATTTCTTTTGCTTGTAATCCCTTCCCTTGTCTCAGCATTTTCACTGTGCCGGGGAAACTTCTGTGCTGGATTCAGCCGCAGAAGCCTCTGCTGAGCTGGGGAGGGTGGAGTCTCAGGGCTTAAGGGACCGCCTTGCCTTCCAGTCGGCCCCGCCCTCCACGGCCCCTGAGTCTCCTGTGACTGGGTAATGGCTGGAGCGGTCCTTCTGCGCGCGCACCCGCAGCGCCTCTAACCGCTGCCTTTCCGGCTCCCCTGCGAACCAGGACCCCACGAGTCTAGGTCCCCAGGGCTTCGCCCAAAACAGGGGCCCAGTGGACTCAGAAGTGGCGCAGTTGGGAGGGTCTGTCTCCCGCCCACTCGCGAAAGCCAGCGGCACAATCAGCAATCCGTCCTCCGCGTGGTGCGTGCGCGACCAGACCTCCGATCCTTTGCAACTCCCCTAAATTTCCGTGCACTTCTCCCTTTTCACAGTCCAAACTCCCCCCGTATGAGTTTCGGCTGGATCTGGGGTTTAGTGTCGTAAGATAAGGGGTTCAATGCCGTTGGGAGTCTCCGTTTCCCTCCTGCCAGAGAAAGCCAGCCAGGTACTCTGGCACCGCTCTCTCAGCGCGCTCGTCTCCGTACCTCAGCATTTTGCAGCTCCTCTGGGTCTCCGTGAGCCCCTCTCTTTCCCTCTAGTTGTAGAACTTCCACTCAGCCCCAGCTTTCCTGTGGTTCTGGATGATGTCCGTTCTGTCTTTTAGTTGTAGTTTTGAAATTGTTGTGCGAGGCAGCAGTATAGGTGTTTACCTATGCCGCCATCTTGGATTCTCTGAAGTCCATTCTTGATAGCTCCCTTTCTCTTATGCCCCTTATCTAATCTAGCAGTAAAAACTGTCTATTCATCTGACTACCTCTCAACACTTCCATTACTACCCACTAAATCACTATCACCCCCAGTCTATGTTACAGTTGGAGCCTCCTAATGTTCTCCTGCTTCTGCCTTATCCCCCACTGTTTATCATCAGAACAGTTCCAGCAAATCTTTAAACATACAGATCACTTCCCTTGTCTACTCAAAGGTTTGCAATGTCCCAACTCATAGAGAATAAGCAGTCTCATCTAGCCACAAAAGCTCTCCATGGTGGGCCCCTTCTGTTTCTCTAGCTTCATTTCCATTAACTCTTATCCTTGTCTGCTCTGCTCCAGCCATACAGGTCTCCACCCACACCAGGTAAGGTCCTGTTGGAACACATGGCTAGTTCCTTCACATCATATAGGTCTGAGCTCCAATGCTGCTTCATGTGAGAGTTTCCCTGACCATCTTATACAAATGCACTGACCAATATGGCAGCAATCAGCATATATGGCAATTTAAATTTATTTAAATGAGACAAAATTTAAAATCCCATTCCTCTGTGTTCAACAGTTACATGAGGCTAATGGCTTACAATATTGGACAGTGCAAATTTAGAGCAGAAAGCTCCACCGCACAGCAGTTTACGTCCTATCTTGTTCACCGTTTTACTTTTCTTCAGAGTACAGTGGTACCTTGAGATACGAGTACCCTAACATACGAGGTTTTTGAGATACGAGCCATCGAGCGAGCGATTTTTGCTTTGAAATACGAGCAACATCTGAGATAGGAGTAATCGCGCTGATCGGCCGGCTGCACAGGACCCACCAGTTTACTGCAACTCGAGCATCTCAGAGTTTCCCATGCCTCAAGGTTACGGAACGAATTAAACTCCTATCTCAAGGTACCACTGTACTATAATGTATCAGATTGTTTAGTGTTCATGGTCTGTTTCTTCCTGCTAGGACATCAGCTGTGTAAAGGTGGGCACACTTTTTGTATTATGCTTATTTCTCTATTCCTAGCATATAGGGACAAGTCCATATACATACTACATGCTCAAGAAATAAAGAACTAGAGATCAATAGAATGAAAGTTATAATATATGCAATTAGATGTTTTTCTAGGAATATACAATCACAAATCTTATGTTTTATGTTTTTTATTAAGTGTGTGAGTGCTATAATTTAACAATGTCCTTATTTATAGGCACTGAGCTTGCTTCCAATTGTCCACTATTATAAACACTGCAGCAGGGGTCCCCATCCTTGCTGTGCCTACCTGTGTCTCATGTAAGTATTTGTGTAGTAGACTGCATCCCAAAAGACTACCAGTTTACTTTTCCATTCTTGCCAGTGATATTATTATCAGTAATTTTATTTTTTGCTAATCTGAGCAAAATTATCCCATTGCTTTCATGCACACTTTTCCGATAACTTTTTTTTAAAATTAAATCTTTATTATTCAGATTATTACATCTGTTTCTCTTTTATCCCTTCCATAGCACCCCTCCACCCAGCTCCCACCCTTCCCTCTGCCCTTAGCTCCCTCCCATTGACCTCATCCATAGGTGTATGATTTTTGTCCAGTATCTCCCTGTACACCCCTCACCCCTTTCCCCCTGAGAATGATCAGTCCACTCCCTTTCTGTGCTCCTGATTCTATTATATTCACCAGCTTATTCCGTTGATCAAATTTTTAATTCACTTAATTTTTAGATTCACTTGTTGATAGATACGTATTTGTTGTTCATAATTTTTTGGCTTTTACCTTTTTCTTCTTCCTCTTCTAAAAGAGTACCTTTCAGCACTTCATATAATACTGGTTTGGAGTTGATGAACTCCTTTAGCTTTTTCTTATCTGTGAAGCTCTTTATCTGCCCTTCAATTCTGAATGATAGCTTTGCTGGATAGATTATTCTTGGTTGTAGGTTCTTCCTGTTCATCAGGTTGAATATTTCTTGCCACTACCATCTGGCCTGCATTGTTTCTGTTGAGAAATCAGCTGACAGTCGTATGGGTGCTCCCTTGTAGGTAATGAACTGTTTTTCTCTTGCTGCTTTTAATATTCTCTCTTGTCTTTTGCTCTTGGTATTTTTAATTATGATGTGTCTTGGTGTGGTCCTCTTTGGATTCCTTTTATATGGGGTTCTTTCTGTGTGCTTCCTGGACTTCTAAGTCTATTTCTTTTACCAGATGTGGGAAGTTTTCAGTCATTATTTCTTTAAATAGGTTTTCAGTATCTTACTCTCTCTCTTCTTCTGGCACACCCACAATTCTGATGTTGGTACACTTGAAGCTGTCCCAGAGGCTCCTTTAGTTATCTTCACATTTTTGGATTCTTTTATCTTCTTGCTTTTCCAGTTGAATGTTGTCTGCTTCTTTATATTTCAAATTTTTGATTTGATTCTTGCCTTTCTCTAGTCTGCTGTTAGGACTCTGTATAATATTTTTTATTTCAGTCAGTGTCTCTAGTTGGTCCTTTCTCATCTCCTCTTGGGACTTGCTAAATTTATCCAACTTTTCTAGCATATTCTTGAAAAACCTTATAAGTGTGGTTTTGAACGCTATATCCAGTCATTTTTTTCCTTCCATTTCTTCTGTTTGTGATCCCTTCCCTTGTCTCGGCATTTTCACTATGCCAGGGGAACTTCTGTGTTGGATTCAGCCTTATGATACCAGACTTGCAAAACCAAAGAAGCCCCTGTTGAGTTTGGGATGAGTGGAGTCTCAGGGTTTAAGGGACCGCCTTGCCTTCCAGTCAGCCCCACCCTCCACGGCTCCTGAGCCTCATGTGACTGGGTAATCGCTGGAGCGGTCCTTGTGCACGCACACCCACAGGGCCTCTAGACCACTGCCTTTCCGGCTCCCCTGCGCTCCAGGACCACACGAGTCTAGGTCCCCAGGGTTTTGCCCGAAATAGGGGCTTAGTGGAGTCAGAAGTGGCACAGTTGGAAGGGTCTGTCTCCCGCCCACTCGAGAAAGCCAGCGGCACAATCAGCAAATCTGTCCTCTGCGCAGTGCCGTGTGCACCACCAGGCCTCTAATCTTTGCGACTCCCCTTAATTTCCATGCACCTCTCCCTTTTCACAGTCCAAACTCCCCCTGTATGAGTTTTGGCTGGATATAGGGTTTAGTGTTGTAAGATAAGGGGTTCAATGCCGTTGGGAGTCTCCATTTCCCTCCTGCCAGAGAAAGCCAGCCAGGTACTCCGGTACCCGCTCTCTCAGCACGTGCGTCTCCATACCTCAGCTTTTTGCAGCTCCTCTGGGTTTCTGTGAGCCCCTCTCTTTCCTTCTAGCTGTAGAACTTCCACTCAGCCAGCTTTCCTGTGGTTCTGGATAATGTCCGTTCTTTTAGTTGTAGTTTTGAAATTGTTGTGCGAGGCAGCAGTGTAGGTGTTTACCTATGCCGCCATCTTGGATTCTCTCTCCCAATAACTTTCTAGACTATTAATGTTTGTTACCCACTTGTGTTTCCTCTTCAGTGAATTCGCTTTTAAATTAGTGTATTTAGTGCTATACACTTACTATATTCAAGGATACTTGGAAGTGTTGGAGACAGAAGAGCAAAGACAAAGCCTAATAATGGAGAGAATAAAATGCCAGATGATATCAAGTGCCATGGTAAACATAAAGAACTGAGGGGTCAAGGAGGGGAACATTTGAGCAGAAATCTGAAGGAAATGTATGAACAAACCATGTACATATCCGAGAGGAAAACATTGCAGGCGGATACAAAGGAAATGTAAAGGCAATGAATATAGCAAGGAGGCCAAGGTTGTCAGACTACAGTGCATGTGGGAGGGCCTGAGAAAGTCAGGCTTTTATAGACTACTGGAAGAGACTGGGATATTCTTTTTAACTTATTATTTTTTTTATCAAGGTTACAGATGCAACTGTTTTAAATAGTCAAACAGTTTTCAAAGCTTATGAAAAACAATAGCTTTTGCAGAGCACTCCCACCCCAGTTTTCTGATCTTGGAGGCCCAACTCATTCCTTAATATCAATGCTGTTTCTTTAATGACTTGTTATTTGGCTTGTTTGCTTATTTTTTCTTGCAATGATTATTTTAAGCCCAAACTTCCACCCAAATGTATACTCTTCTTGCAATATATTCAGACATATCTGAGTTTCTACCATTTCATCTTCTTAAATAAACTTTTCTTAGGATATTTTGACCTGTTCCATTTGGACCGGTTGTTTTTGACTCCCACAGTGCAGTTATGGGATCTCCATTCTGTGAATTTCCTGCATGTTTCTCCAGGATCCCGTATCTTCTTTCTTGGTTCATTCTTCTTATGTAGGCAAAGATATAGGAGAGGTGAAATATTTGAGATCTTGTGTGTCTGAAAACACCTTTATTTTACTCTCACATTTGGTTGATTCTTCAGTTGAATATAGAATTCTGATAATTGTTCTATGGAAGTGTGAAAGTGTGGTGCTACTGTCCTTTAGCTTCAGTGTTGTTCTTTAGAAGTCCCATGCTATTATGAATTCTAATCCTTGTATTTCTAAGTCCTGTTTTTACCCCTTCGAGGCTTTGGATATGCTCTTTGAAGTCTGACAATGAGGTATCTTGGTATGGACTTACTTTAATTCACTGTGCTGGGCACTCAGTGGACTTTAAATCAGGAAAGCTCTCTTCAATTTTTTCTTTGATGATTTCTACCCATTCTTTTCTCTGCCTAGCTGCCTGCCTGCTCACTTCTTACCACTTGCCTGCCACCTGCTCAGTGCATGTCATAGTGACCGGTCATTCTGGTTGTTCTGGTCATTCCACCATAATGGTCACTCAGGCTTTTATAGAGACAGATAATAAAAGCATAATATGCTAATTAGACTGTACATCCTTCCTTCCAGATAAAGCTGCAATGGGCAGGGCAGAGGCAAAGGTGGCAGAGGCCCCCAGCCATGGCGGTGGGGGCTGGGACCACGGTCCTTGCACGAATTTCATGTATTGGGCCTCTGGAATAAATAGAATAAGCTTGCTTAATTAGACCTGCTTTCTGATATAGCTAAACTTTTTCCAACCCAGTGAAGCACCCCAATCTCTCTTTCAGGTAATTGTTAGCAACACAACAGTAAATATCAACATAAAGCAGATTATTATTGTAGATCATGCAGGGAGAACAAAGGGTAAAATATTTAACTGCAGTAGTGAGAAAACCTGAAGTCATTTTTAAGTTCCACCATTTCTTACGTCTTTTTAGGCGGGTCAGGTTTGTAAACTTTCTAAATCTTTATATTCCAGCTAATGAAAAGAAAATAGTATTCTACCAATTCTTCTACCTACCTACTCCAGGACTTCTGTGAGGATCAAATGAGATGAGGTATGGGAAAACACAAACATTTGGTTGAAGTGTAAAATGTTTGGACCTGGCTATAAAGCAAGTCTGTTCCTGGGCTGAAGAAACTCCAAGAAGGCTAGTCACTAGGGAGAGGAAGCCAGATGTTGCTATGTGACATCATTACCTGTCACCCACAGTGACTGTTTCTGAGCTGGGCTGTGGGCTGCATTTTGCACCATGGGATCTTGGCAGTGATGGATACGATTTGGTGGGGTGTTGCTCAGGGGTAATGGTGGGGCCTTTGTACCACTTGGGGGAAGCCGAGTGTTGGTTTGTTGGAGCCAGTTCCGTGGTGCAGTTTATTTTTAAATGGCCTGTGCACAACATGGTAGTTCTTGTGTTGAGTGCCTACCTCCTGGTGGTCAGTGCTCGTCATAGCTACCGGTTGGACAGACACTTATCCTTGTATAGACAGATTCTCTCAATAAAATTTTTGTCAAGGTGAAGAGGTATATTCCAAATGTCCCGGTTAATCTCTCCCTAATCCAGTCCCTCATCTAAGACTTCCCTCTGAGATTCAGCAGTCTGTCCCATGCTTCAACTCCTGGGATAGTCATTTTGTTGCTTGCTTCTCCACTAAAGTGTCCTCTTTCTTTTTGTTGGAAACAGGATACCTCTAATATTTCTCTCTGGAGACAGGGACTAAGGAGGAGTGTATGAGGACCTTGTCAGCTGGCCACTACTACTGTAGCTCCACAAGTTATCTTGTGGGCTGCCAGGTATCCTCCTACTCCTTGAGTCCACCCCCAAAGTGATTTCTATCTTTTGCAGTGGATCCTCTCCTGCAAGCTTTTTGGGCTGTGATATTTTCCTTCAAATATATCCCATCATCTATTGTGAACCTTTCTCATAATCTGTGGATCATCATAAGCACACACTCCAAGCTCATTTTACAGTATTATATATTTGTTAAAATTTCCTGTCATTTCTAGGAGTTAGGAGTATAAAGTGAATGCTAGGACATTCATATGTGTGCTTCATCACTTGGCTTAGTTTCTTATATTTTCATTTATTCTCTTCTGATTAGATTATGAGAGCTGCCATTCCTCATAGGTCATGCATTTTAGTCTTCAGGATCTGTCCAAGTTTTCTATATCAGAGCTACTCAAAGTCTCAAAGTATGTTGCTTTGAATCAGCATATCAGCATCCCTGGGGGTGAGGCCATTTCCCCTGGGTATTTCTATGCACACTCAAGTTTGAAAAGTGCTGCTCTACACTACTTCAGTAGCAATTCCAGAACCAGATTTTAATCTCTAGTCATAATCTGAATATAGAGTATCCCCCAAAATGTATACACACACTTGGAATGATTATAAAGGCAGTATTTATTAAAAAGCATTTCATTTTAGAATAAAAGTGTATAATACATTTCAAAATTGAGCTATCAACTGTTAAACTTAGTATACATTTTTGGGAACAACCTGTACTTTAAGGAAACATGATGGAATTACATTTTATTAATGAATTTCTATAAATTGCTAGTTTAGCTATATTATTTTCTTGATAATCAACAGTAAAAATCTCAGATAATTTTTTTTTCAAAATACACAATGGTAATTTTTTTATGTGTAAACACTTTGTATTTTCTCCTCAAATATTCACCTTCTCTAAAATCCACTTCTTGTTCTTTACCACTTACCTAAATGAGTCTCTTCAACATTTACCTTCCACAGTGCTCTAACATCTTTCTCTAACTCACTAACAAAGTAGTTTTTTTACCTAAATGAATATTTTTGAGTCCATCATCTAAATTGTGACCAAAAGACATATTGAGCTTGAGTTGTAAATACCTTACATTTTTGGAATATGAGTTTGCTGGTAGGCGAGGAGATAAGTTATTGTTGTTGTATATGTGTGTGAGAGGTGAGTGTTGGAGATGTCGAAAACTATGCCTGAGAGTTATGTATGCTCATAACAAATCCAGAACTCTGAAATAAAGAAGCAGGAAGAGTGTAGCGGTCTTGTCCTTCCACCTTGATTTATCAGTCCTCGTCTCTAGATGACTACTAGCAAGTGCAACTTCTCTCTCATTATTTCAAAAGAAAGGAGGTACATCAGCAACTATCTCTGGTGTCTGGGTGGGTGGAAAAGATGACCTTGGCAACAAGGGCATTTATCAAGCACTGAAACTCCTGGGCTGCTGATTGTACCTCCCAATTGGGGTGAAACAGGTTCAAGATAATTTTCCTGAAAAAAGTCTAAAGTCTTATGTACTAAACTAGGGTAATTCTTGGTTCTACCAAAATACAGGTAGGCCAACTGGTAATCTGATTGGCTCCCATGTGCTCATGGCCCTCATGGCTCCTTTTGGTCTGCAGCACAGAGATCCAACTCCACAGGAGCCACTTGGTGCTTTCTAGAGCATTAGGTCTTGATGGAGAGCCAGAGCAGCACTTCCAAATGATATCTGCACAAGAATTCAACTGCAGAAGGCTCAATGGCAACCGGAGACAGCTAGAAACACCTTTCCCACGTGATTGCACTGGAGCTGCCAAAACATTGGACCACATGATATACCGACGATGTTCAGAGCGACCAGAATGCCGCTCATTATGGACGGTTTATAACAAAGAAGAGAGGATTTAAATATTGTGTCACTGAATTGTTGATTTTACTTGGTGGTAAGTGAAATTCTATTTAAAATGCTATGACAAGACTATATATCAGGGCTTTAAAAATAATGCAAAAAGAAACTAAACAGATTTTCCTGTTTATTTGCTGTTTTTTTTTATTTTTGTTCCTCTGAATTTATGCATCAAAGGTATAAGATTAATTTCTACATTTTCTATCAGGCTTTTGAATATTTTAAAATGAACTTGAAACATTTGAGTGGCGAAAAGTGAAAAAAATGTCTGAATGCCCTCTATTAAAAAATAAAAATAAGAATACAGTAGCCTTATTTATATGGGGTTTAAGTTTGGGAGCCTCTTGGCTGCTTGAACATTTATGGTCAAACTTGTGGAAAGAAAGTAATGATGAAATTCTCATAAATAGTGGAAATATCTGGAGAATCAAGTGTACCAGAAGTAGTTTGACCTATGCTGTATTCTAACTTAACATTTTTTATTTTTAAATCTTAAAAACTGTACAGATAAACCCTGGTTGGTTTGGCTTAGTGACTAGAGTATCGGCCTGCAGACTGAAGAGTTGTGTGTTCGATTCTGGCCAAGGGCACATGGCTGGGTTAAAGTTAGATCTCCAGTAGGGTGCTTCCAGGAGGCAGACAATCAATGATTCTTTCTCAACATGAATGATTCTCTCTCCCTCTCCCTTCCCCTCTGAAATTAATAAAGAAATATGCTGGAAACCGATCATTGTCTCACTAATTAGAAAGGAATAGAAAAGAAACCTGGAAGGCTGGTCAACCTTGAAGCTCTGAAAGGTCAGAACCAACCACTCCCTATCTAATTGAGACAATGTTAGCTAAAGCAACTTCACCACAAAATAATCATGTAAATCCTTACTGATAGGATAATCTACCTGTTACTGAAATTGCCTGCCTAAGGGCAATGGGTGTATCTCAAACCTGAATAAAAGGGATGGCAAGGCCAAAGCAAAAGGTAGTCCTCTCTTGGGCTACAAAATTAATGCTTTTCTAGTTTCTTTTCATTTGTGTGTGGCCTTCTCCAGAACATGAACCCCGAACAGAAACCCTGAACCACACGGGATGTGAAAGGGGTTCCCACAGATAGAAATATATATATATATATATATATATGTTGTGTTACATGTATACATATCCCCCTGTTGCCCCCCACACTCTCCCAGGCATACCCCAAACCCCCAGTGTCTATGTTCATTGGTTATGCTTATATGCATAGATACAAGTCCTTTGATTGATCTCTTATCTACCCCACCTCTCCTTAATCTTCCTGCTATAATATCACAGTCTGTTTGAAGCTTTACTGCCTCTGTATCTATCCTTTTATTCATCACTTTACAATGTTTTTTATTATCCACAAATGAGGGACAGCATGTGGTGCTTCTCCTTCATTGACTGGCTTATTTCACTAAGCATAAGGCTCTCCAGTTCCATCCAGGTTGCTGCAAATGGTAAGAGTTCCCTCTTCTTAATGGCAGCATAGAATTCCATTGTGTAGATGTACCACAGTTTTCTGATCCACTCATCTGCTGACGGGCACTTAGGCTGTTTCCAAATTGTAGCTATTGTAAATTGTGCTGCTATGAACATAGGGGTGGATAAATCCTTTCTGATTGGTGTTTGTAATTTCTTAGGATAAATTCCTAAGAGTGGGATTGCTGGGTCAAATGGGAGATCCATTTTTAGTTTTTTAAGAAAACTCCATACTGTTCTCCACATTGGCTGCACCAGTTTGCAGTCCCACCAACAGTGCACAAGGGTTCCTTTTTCTCCGCATCCTCGCCAACATTTGTTGTTTGTTGATTTGTTGATGATTGCCATTCTGACAGGTGTAAGATGGTATCGCATTGTCGTTTTGATTTGCATCTCTCGGATAATTAGTGACTTTGAACATGTTTTCATGTGTCTCTTGGCCTTCCTTCTGTCATCTTTCGAAAAGGTTCCATTTAGGTCCGCTGCCCATTTTTTTTATTGGACTGTTTATCTTCCTTTTATTAAGTTGTATAAGTTGGCTGTAGATGTTGCAGATTAAACCTTTATCAGTGATAACATTTGCAAATATGTTCTCCCATACAGTGGTCTTTCTTGTTGTTTTGTTGATGGTTTCTTTTGCTGTTCAAAAGCTTTTTATTTTGATGTAGTCCCATTTGTTTATTTTCTCTTTAGCTTCCATTGCCTTTGGAGCAGTATCAGTGAAGAAGTTCTTTCAGCATATGTCTGAGATTGTGCTGCCTGTGGATTCCTCTAATATTTTTAGGTTTCCCTTCTAATGTTTAAGTCCTATATCCATTTTGAGTTTATTTTTGTATTTGGTGTAAGTTGGTAGTCCAGTTTCATTTTTTTGCATGTATCTGTCCAATTTTCCCAACACTATTTGTTGCAGAGGCTATCTTGATTCCATTGTATGTTCATGCCTCCTTTGTCAAATATAAGTTGAGCGTAGTGGTTTGGGTGGATATCTGGATTCTCTATTCTATTCCATTGGTCTATATGCCTGTTCTTGTGCCAGTACCAGGCTGTTTTGAGAACAGTTGCTTTGTAATATAGCTTGAAATCTGGTATTGAGATCCCACCTACTTTATTCTTCTTTCTCAGAATTACTGTGGCTATTTGTGGTCTTCTTTTGTTCCAGATGAATCTATGAAGAGTTCTTTCTAGGTCTGTGAAATATGTCGTTGGTATTTTAATGGATAGTGCATTGAATCTATAGATTGCTTTGGGTAATATGGACATTTTAATGATGTTGATTCTCCTAATCCATTAGCATGGTATGCTCTTCCATCTGTTAACATCTTCCTCTATCTCTTTTTTCAGTGTCCTGTAGTTTTCTACATATAGGTCTTTTACCTCTTTAGTTAGGTTTATTGCTAGGTATCTTAATTTTTTTGGAGCGATGGTAAATGGGATTGCTTTTTGTCTCTCTGTAATTTCACTATTAGTGTACAGAAATGCCACAGATTTCTTGGCATTAACTTTGTATCCTGCTACATTGCCGAATTCATTTATTAAGTCAATTGGTTTTGGGATGGAGTCCTTCGGGTTTTTTATGTAAAATATCATGTCATCTGCAAATAAGGGCAGGTTTACTTCTTCTTTTCCTATTTGGATGCCTTTTATTTCTTCTTCTTGTCTAATTGCAATGACTAATACTTCCAGTACTATGTCGAACAGGACAGGTGAGAGTGGGCATCCCTGTCTTGTTCCTGTTCTTAGGGGAAATGGTTTTAGGTTTTGCCCATTGAGTATGATGTTAGCTGTGGGTTTATCATATATGGCTTTTATGATGTTGAGGTATGATCCTTCTATTCCCACTTTGCTGAGAGTTTTATCAAGAAAGAGTGTTGAATTTTGTCAAATGCTTTTCCTGCATCAATTGATATGACTATGTGATTTTTTTCTCTCAATTTGTTTATGTGATGTATCACGTTTATTGATTTGAGGATATTGTACCATCCCTGCATTCCTGGGATGAATGCTACTTGGTCATGGTGTATGATCTTTCTGATGTACTGCTGGATCCGATTTGCTAGAAATTTGTTGAGGATTTTGGCATCTATGTTCATGAGAAATATTGGCCTATAATTCCCTTTCATTGTGTTGTCTTTATCTGGTTTTGGTATTAGGGTGATGCTGGCTTCATAGAAGGTGTTTGGAAGTGTTCCCTCTTAAATGTTTTTGAATAGTCTGAGAAGGATAGGTTTTAATTCTTCCTTGAATGTTTGGTAAAACTCTCCTGTGTAGCCATCTGGTCCTGGGTTTTTATATGCTGGAAGCTTTTTAATGACTGCTTCAATCTCTTCCATAGTTATTGGCGTATTGAGAAGTTTAGATTCTTCCTGATTGAGTTTTATATTTTTCTAGGAATATGTCCATTTCTTGCAGGTTGTCCATTTTGTTGGAATAGAGTTGTTCATAGTATTTTTTTTTTTAACAATCCTTTGTATTTCTGCGGAGTCTGTTGTTATTTCTCCTCTTTCATTTCTGATTTTGTTTATTTGGGTCTTCTCTCTTTGCTTCTTGGTGAGCCTGGCTAGAGGTCCATCAATCTTGTTTATCCTTTCAAAGAACCAGCTCTTGGTTTTGTTGATCTTTTGAATTGTTTGTTTGGTCTCCAAGTTGTTTATCTATGATCTGATCTTCACTATTTCCTTCCTTCTGAGTACACTGGGCTTTTCTTGTTGCTCTTTCTAGCTCTTTGAGTTGTAAGGTTAGGTAATTTATGACCATTGTTTCCTGTTTTTTGCAGTAGGCTTGTAAGGCTATGAACTTCCCTCTCAAGACTGCTTTCACTGTGTCCCATAAATTTTGTATTGTTGTGTTGTCATTTTCATTTGTTGTCATGATGTTTTTTATTTCTTCCTTGATCTCTTTGGTTACCTATTCGTAGTTTAATAGCATGCTGTTTAGTCGCCATGTGTTTGATTTCTTTCTATTTTTTTTTATTATAGTTGATTTCCAGTTTTATGCCACTGTGGTGTGAGAAAATGCTTGATAAGATTTCTATATTTTTTATTTGAAGAGACTATTTTTGTGACCCAACATATGATCTATCTTTGAAAATGACCCATGTGCACTGGAAAAGAATGTATATTCTGTGGCTTTGGAATGAAATGTTCTGAAGATGTCAATTAATTCCATCTGGTCTAGTGAGTCATTTAGGATTGATGTTTCTTTGCTGATTTTTTGTTTAGAGGATTTGTCCAATGGTGACAGTGGGGTATTAAAGTCTCCTACAATGATTGTATTGCTGTCAATCTCTCCCTTAATATCCTCCAAGAGTTTTTTTTTTTTTGTATTTAGGTGCTCCTATATTGGGTGTATATATGTTTACCAGAGTTATTTCTTCTTGTTGGATTGTTCCCTTTAGTATTATGAAGTGGCCTTCTTTATCTCTTGTTATGTCCTTCACTGTGAGATCTAATTTGTCAGATATAAGTATTGCAACCCCAGCTTTTTTTTTCATTTCCATTTGTCTGAAATACCATCTTCTATCCCTTCACCTTCAATCTGTGTGCATCTCTTTTCCTGTGGTGGGCTTCTTACAGACAGCAAATATATGGATCATGTTTTCTTATCCAATCGGTTACTCTATGTCTTTTGATTGGAGCATTTAATCTGTTTACATTTAAAGTTATTATTGATAAGTACTTATCTGTTGCCATTTTTAGTCCTTACCCCCGAGTTCCTTCTTAGCTTCCTCTTTCTTTTTATTACAGCAGACCCTTCAACATTTCTTGCATTGCTGGTTTGGTGGTAATATATTCCCTTAGTCCTTTTTTGTCTGTGAAGCTTTTGATTTCGCCTTCAATTTTGATTGAGAGTCTTGCAGGGTACAGTATTCTTGGATTCAGACCCTTCCTTTGCATGACTTTGTATATTTCATTCCATTCCCTTCTGGCCTGATGAGTTTCTGTTGAAAAATCAGTAGCTAGTCTTATGGGGGTTCCTTTGTAGGTAACTTTCTGTTTCTCTCTGGCTACTTTTAAGATTCTTACTTTGTCGATGGTGTTTCCCACTTTAATTATAATGTGCCTTGGTGTCAGTTTGTTGGGGATAATTTTGCTTGGGACTCTGTGAGCTTCTTGGATTTGTGTGGGTTTTTTCTTTCCTATATTGGGGAAATTTTCTGTCATTATTTCTCCAAACAGGTTCTCTTATTCTTGTTCAGTTTCCACTCTTTCTGGAACCCCAATTATGCGGATGTTGTTTTCTTTCATGTTATCCCAAAGTTCCCTTAGGCTCTCCTCTTGCTTTTTAACTTTTTTTTTTAGAAGCTGCTGTACTTGGGTATTTTTTCCTGCCCTGTCTTCTAGCTCAGTGATGCGGTCTTCTGTTTCTTCTAGTCTACTTTTGATTTTTTCTATTGCGTTCTTTATAGCAATGATGACATTTTTCATTTCTTCTTGATTATTCTGCACCTCCTCTAAGTTCTTCTGCATTTCTTCTTGCTGCTTCTTCATCTCCTCTTGGGTCTTCTTCATTTCCTCTTGGCTCTTACTCACATTGTCGATTTTGTCTTCCATTGTTTTCATCCACCTTATGATCATATCTCTGAACTCTTTCTCTGGCAGGCTTATTTCTGCTTCTATTTCGTTTACTTCCTTTTCTGGTGATACCTGCCTATCTGTCATATGTGGGCTGTTTCTTTTTCTGCCCATGGTCTTTCTTCTCCGGGTGTCTGGTTATGCAGTTCTCTCTCCTACGTTGATTGAAAGGCACAAACTACAACACGACCAGGTACAGCACACAAGGCCCTGAGTAGAAATGTATTCATGATGTTAATAATCACCAATAAGGTGGTCACCAATGAAAGACAAATTAGGGGTAAATAGAGAAAGAAGAAGAGGAAAATGAGAAAAAAAGAAAAGAAAGAAATGCCAAAATCAAATTGGGAGAGGGGGAAAAAATATAAATGAACAAAAAAATATAATAAAATAAGAAAACAAAAAGGAGAAGGAGAAAAAAGGAAGAGAAAAAAGTCAGAGTGCAAAGAAAGAGGATAAGAGAGAAAAGGGGAACAAAATATAGGTGTCAGGAGAAAACGCTAATAGAACAGTCACTAATCCCAACAAATGTCGGAAACCAGTACCTGGAGATTAATACAAACTACGAATAACAACTGGTATGGAGGAAGGTGAGGGAAAAGAGAGGTAAAAAACAAATCAAGTCAAAGCAAACAAAAAGCAAAATAAAAAAAGTAGGATAAGCTAAAACAATCTTACCAAAAAAGTACAAAAAATCGATATAAATACCGTTCAGGCAAACAGCAACAAAAGGTCATAGAAAAAAACAACTTTTTGGATAGTGAAGGCAAGACGAGACAGGTTTGTATGGGCTTGGAGTAGGGGATTTGAAATTAGATACATAAGTGGGGTGAAATTTTAACCAGGTAAAGAGAAAGAATAGTGAGATTCTAAAGTTGGAAAAGGGAAAGAGAAAAGAAGACAATAAAATGGGGAAAGTTAGGAGGAAAGTGTTGGCATAAAGGTAGAGTTGAGATAGCGTAAAATTATGCTAAAGGAAAGATGAAAATAGAAGGTAGAACTCTAATCCCGAAGTAAAATAAAGGGAAAACAAAATGACACTTGTTTTTTTCCAAAATGGAAAAATAATATTAGTACTAATACTAGTTGAAAACAAAAATGTAATAATTAAAAAGGTGAAATCAATTGAGGAGGAAAGAAAAAAATTGTTTTTTAATTAAAATATGCAAAAAAGAAAAAATATAAAATAAAATAAAAAATAAAAAAAAAGAAAAGGAAAAAAAGAAAAAAAATAGAATGTCATTCACTTCTGCTATTGTTCTACTTGGCACTTCTGTTTCCCAGGTGGGAGGGTATTGCAGTTCCCTGTGTTCCACTGCTGAGTTGTGTTTTAATCTCTTTATTCTTTTGTGGTTATGCGAGAGTCAATTTGTGCGTCATCCACTGGATGGCAGTGTTTCGGAATTGACCTCTGAGACTAAGCCCAGGATCTCTCTAGGCTGTGCTCAGATCCTGTTACTCTGTGGTTCTCAAAACCGGTTTGTGGGGATTTTGCAGCTGGGACACTGAAATAACTCCCAGGCTGTCCCTCTGTCTCAGATCAAAACGAGTCGTTTTCCAGAGCTCCCCTCTGTCAACAGCTCTGAGAGTTTGCCTCCACACTTAGGGATCACGCCCTGCCCCACATCCGTGGACCTCTCCAGAGGCACCTTTCCTGCAGCCTGGTTCACACAGTGTGTGCGTCTCTGTTCTGAGGGGCAGGAGACCTCATCTTATCCCAGGCGAAATCTGACCTTTCCGTGTGCCGTGTGGATCTCTGAATCCACCATGTGTCTGTGCCTATTGGAGAGCGGTGTTCTGGGTCCCCCGGTCCCAGGCTGCTTGGTGGGTGCCCCAGCCACAGGTTTCAGACCACTGCAGACATCCACCTCCCTCTGCAAGATGGCATGGTCTCCGCGTTCGTGCTGGTGGCTCCGGCAGACAAAATCCCCGTGGCAGTGGGGCTGCCTGGCCTGGAGAGCCCCGTCCAGCAATCCCCCACCTTCTCCTGGAGGATAACTGACTCTTAACTTGCCAACAAACACTCCCAGTGCGACTCTCAGCCACTCTCTCTCCCTCTGCCCAGTGACAAAGCTCCAGATGCATCTGTCTACTCTGCCGCCATTTTTCTCCCCCTCTCTCTATATTTTTAAAAGTACACACAGAAAAGGAAAAATGGTGGCAGAATACACAGATGTATCATGAGCCTTGCCCTGGAGCAGACAGAAGGAACAGCTGAGGGTCACACAGGGAGTGCTTATTGTTGAGTTGAGAGACAGCTATACTCCAGAAAGTGGGGGACTGCTGGACAAGGCTCTCCTAACCAGGCAGCCCCTACTGCTGTTGGGTTCCCTACCAGAGTCACCAGATTGAACGTGGAGACTGTGCAATATTGAAGGGGAGGGTGGATGTTATCGGAAGCCTGAGAATCGACAACTGTGACACCCACCAAGAAGCTGCAAACTCCAGAACACCAGTCCCCAATTGGCACAAACACTCCGATTCAGAGGAGATCCACCAGGGAAATGTTGGATTTCTCCTGGGATGAGATGAGATCTCTGGTCCCACAGGACAGAGAAATGTGTGCACTGTGGGAGCTGGAGGACTGGGGGAAGTGTGCCCCTGGAGAGATCCATGGCTGTTGGGGCTAGTGTGATCTGTGAATGTGGAAGGGGGTCCTCAGAGCTGCTAACAGAGGGGATCTCTAGAAAGCAACACATTTTGATCTGACTCAGAGAGACAGCCTTGGAGTTTTAAAAATGTGCTGGCTGCTTAGACACCAGGGGGAAGGGGAGTTCGCACAATTGTGATCTCTTTCCTCTTCAGATCTTTGCTTCTGATTGCTGAGCCCAATAATTAGGATCACCCAGTTGGGGACACCCTGGGAGACTTTCTGTATTTTTCTGGAGCCTGGTTATCAGAGTGGGTAGTGATCATCAGAGAACCAGCTCGGGGGCAGCCCACTCCATTTCCCACAAATGGGTATTGAGTGCCACAGGGAAAACAGGATTTAAGCACAGGCTAGAGAGGACTTGGAGGTCAAATACAGAAAAACTGCCACCCAGGGGCTAAATCACAAATTGACTCTTGTATAATCACAAATAAAGGAATAAAGAAATTAAGACACACAGCCTCCTTAAAAATCAAAACGGGCTTGCAATACAGAGGAGAAGGGCAACGCAGGGAACTGCAAAACTGACCTGACTAGGAAACAGGAACACCAAACAGAACAATGGAGGAAGTGAATGACCTTCACTACTGCATATTCTATTTTTTTATTTTTTCATTTTTTTTATTTTCCATCTTTTACTTCTGAAACTAATTTTTTTTTCTTTTTTCCTCACTTGATTTTACCTTTTTCATTATTTTTATTTTCAATCAGTATTATTAATAAAACTATTTGACCTTTTTGTTTAAAAAGTGTCGTTTTATTTTGCCTATTTTAATTTGGGATTAGTGTTCTACATTCTATTTTCATTTTTCCTTTAGCATAATCTTACCCTATCTCAACTCTACTTTTATGCCATCATTATCTTCCTAACTTTTCCCCTTCTGTTGCCCTGTTTCTCTTACCCTTTTTCTGCTTATTCTTTCTTTTTACCCCGTTAAAAATTGACCCTGCATATATATATACATATATATATATATATATATATATATATATATATATATATATATAATTTCCAATCCCCTGCTCTAAGTCCATTTACACTTCTCTCTTCTGTTTTCACCATCCAAAAATTATTTTTCTCTCTGTCCTTTTGCTGTTTGCTTGAATTTTGATTATATTAATTTTTTATGCTTTTTATGAGATTGTTTTGCTTATTCTTTTTTGTTGTTGTTGTTATTTTTCTTTCCTTTGCATTTGTTTGTTTATTGCTTCTGTTTTCCCTTGCCTCACTTGATATTAGTGGTTGTTTGTAGTTTGTATTAATCTCCAGGTACTTGTTGCTGGCATTGGTTGGGATTAGTGGCTGATCTATTGGAGTTTTCTCCCCATATATATAGTTTGTTTCTCTTTTCTTTCTTATTCTCTTTCTTTTCTATCTTACTTTTTTCCCCCTCCCAATTTCATTTTGGCACGACTCTCTTTTCTTTTCTCTCTTCTTTCTCTCATATCTTCTAATTTGCCTCTCTCTGGTGTTCACCTTTATTTGTGTTATTAATATCATTACTACATTTCAGTTCAGTGCCTTGTGCATTGTACCTGGTTGTGTGGTATTTTGTGCCTTTAAATCAATACAGGAGAGAGCTACATAATAAGACACCCAAAGAAGAGAGACCCTGGGGAGACAGAGAAATAGCCTGCATATGAAAAAAAAGCAGGCATTTCCAGAAAAGGAAGTAAATGAAATGGAACCTGCCAGAAAAAGAATTAATAGAAATGGTCATATGGTGGCTGAAAAGAATGGAAGACAAATTCAACAATATGAGTAAGAACCAAGAGGAAATAAAGAACCAAGAAGAAATGAAAAATGACATCGTTGCTGTAAAGACCTCGATAGAAAGCATCAAGAATAGGCCAGAAGAAGCAGAGGACCGTATCAGTGAGCTAGAAGACCGAAAGGAAAAATACCCAAGTAAAGCAGATTCTAGAAAAAAAAATTAAAAAGCAGGAGGAGAGCCTAAGGCAGTTCTCAACCTGTGGGTTGCGAACAGCTAGCAGGGTCTCCTAAGACCATCAGAATACACAGATATTTACATTAAGATTCATAACAGTAGCAAATTACACTTATGAAGTAGCGACAAAAATAATTTTATGGTTGGGGATCACCACAACATAAAGAACTGTATTAAAGGGTTGCAGCATTAGGAAGGTTGAGAACCATTGGCCTAAGGGAACTTTGGGACAACATAAGACAAAATAACATCCGCATAATAGGGGTCCCAGTAGGAGGGAAAACTGAACAAGGAAAGAAAACCTGTTTGAAGAAATAAAGACAGAAAACTTCCATGATATGGGGAAGAAAAAATCCACACAAATCCAAGAAGTTCACAGAGTCCCAAGCAAAATGAACCCCAAAGACCGATGCCAAGAAAGATTATAATTAAAATGGAAAACACCAACAACAAAGAATCTTAAAAGCAGCCAGAGAGAGAAAGGTACCTACAAAGTCATGCAAAGGAAGGGTCTGAATTAAAGATTACTGTATGCAGCAAGGCTATCAATCAAAATTGAAGGTGAAATCAGAAACCTCAGGGACAAAAAAGGACTAAGGGAATTTATTACCACCAAACTAGCAACGGAAGAAATGCTAAAGGGTATGCTTTTAAAAAAAAGAAAGAAATAGGAAGTGAAGAAGGAACATGGGTAAAGAATAAAAATGGCGACAAATAAGTACCTATCAATAATAACTTTAAAAGAAAACAGATTAAATGTCCCGCAAAACATAGGGTAATAAATTAGATAAGAAAACACCACCCATATATTTAGTGTCTACAAGAAACCCACGTCAGAAAAAAAAGACACACACATACTGAAGGTGAAGAGATGGAAAAAGGTTTTTCAGATGAATGGAAACAAAAAAAAAAAAAACTGGGATAGCAATAGTTATATCTGACAAATTAGATCTCAAAGTGAAGGACATAACAAGAGATGAGGAATGCTACTTTATAATACTGAAGGGAAAAATCAAATAAGAAGAAATAACTCTGGTAAACATATACACACCCAATACAGGAGCACCCAAATACATAAAAAAAAAAACTCCTGGAGGATATCAAGGGAGAGATTGACAGCAATACAATCATAGTAGGAGACTTTAATACCCCACTATCACCATTAGACAAATCCTCTAAACAAAAAATCAGTAAAGAAACATCAATCCTAACTGACTCACTAGACCAGATGGAATTAATTGACATCTTCAGAACATTTCACCCCAAAGCCACAGAATAAACATTCTTCTCAAGTGCACATGGGTCATTTTCACAGATAGACTAAATATTGGGTCATAGGCAAAGTCTCTTCCAACTCAAGAAGATAGAAATCATATTAAGCATCTTCTCAGATCACAGTGGCATAAAACTGGAAATCAACTACAATAAAACCAATCCAAAGAAATCAAACACATAGAGACTAAACACATGCTATTACACAATAACTGGGTTACCAGAGAGATCAAGGAAGAAATAAAAAACAACATGGCAACAAATGACAATAAAAACACAACAATCCAAAATCTATGGGACACAATGAAAGCAGTCTTGAGAGGGAAGTTCATAAGTCTACAAGCCTGTAGCAAAAACAAACAAACAAAAAAACAATGGTAATAAATTACCTAACCCTACAACTCAATAAGTTAGAGAGAGAGCAACAAGAAAAGTCCAGTATAAGCAGAAGGAAAGAAATAATAAAAATCAGAGCAGAGATAAATGACAGAGAGACCAAATAATCAGTACAAAAGATCAGAAAACCAAGAGCTGGTCCTTGAAAGGATAAACAAGATTGATGATCCTCTAGCCAGGGTCACCAAGAAGGAAAGAGACAGGATTCAAATGAAAGAGGTGAAATAACAACAGACCCCACTGAAATACATAGGATTGTTAAAAACTACTATGAATAATATTCCAACAAACTGGAGCATCTGGAGGAAATGGACATATTCCTAGAAATATATAACCTTCCAAAACTCAATCAGGAAGAAACATCTCAATAGGCCAATAACTATGGAAGAAATTGAAGCAGTCATCAAAAAGCTTCCGGCAAACAAAAGCCCAGGGCCAGACAGCTTCACAGGGAAGTTTTACCAAACATTCAAGGAAGAACTAAAACATATTCTCCTGCCCTAACCACTCAGTGCATGGAGCGTAAGCCTGAAGATTGAAAGGTCCCACGTTCGATTCTGTTCAAGGGCATGTACCTTGGTTGTGGGCACATCCCCAGTAAGTAGCGTGCAGGAGGCAGCTGATTGATGTTTCTATCTCATCGATATTTCTAACTCTCTCTCCCTTCCTATCTGCAAAAGTCAATAAAACATATTAAAATTTTTTTAAAACACATCGTCCTCAGACTATTCCAAAAAATTCAAGAAGAAGGAACACTTCCAAGCTCCTTCTATAAAGCTACCATCACCCTAATACCAAAACCAGATAAAGACAACACAATGAAAGAGAATTATAGGCCAATATCTCTCATGAACACAGATGCCAAAATTCTCAACAAAATTCTAGCAAATCGGATCCAGCAGTACATCAGAAAGATCATACACCATGACCAAGTAGAATTCATCCCAGGAATGCAAGAATGGTACAATATATGCAAATCAATAAACATGATACATCACATAAACAAATTGAGAGATAAAAATCACATAGTTATATCAATTGATGCAGAAAAAGCATTTGATAAAATCCAACACTCTTTCTTGATAAAAACTCTCAACGAAGTGAGAATATAAGGATCATACCTCAAAAAGCCATATATGATAAATCCACAGTTAACATCATACTCAATGGGCAAAAACTAAAACCATTTCCCCTAAGAACAGAAACAAGACAGGGATGCCCACTCTCACCTCTCCCTGTTCGACATAGTATTGGAAGTATTAGCCATTGCGATTAGACAAGAAGAAGAAATAAAAGGCATCAACATTGGAAAAGAAGTAAAACTGTCCTTATTTGCAGATGACATGATACTGTACATAAAAAAACTGAAAGACTCCACCCAAAAACTAATAGACTTAATAAATGAATTCGTCAATGTAGCAGTATACAAAAATAATGCCAAGAAATCTATCGCATTTCTAAACACTAATAGTGAACTTACCGAAAGAGAAACTAAAAAAGCAATTTACCATTGCACTAAAAAAAATAAGATACCTAGGAATAAAATTAACTAAGGAGGTAAAAGACCTATACGCAGAAAAACTACAGGACACTGAAAAAAGAGATAGAGGAAGACGTAAACAGATGGAAGAGCATACCATGCTCATGCATTGGGAGAATCAATATCATCAAAATGTCCATACAACCCAAGCAATCTATAGATTCAATGCACTCCCCATTAAAATATCAATGGCATATTTCACAGATCTAGAAAGAACTCTCCAAAAATTAATCTGGAATAAAAAAATGACCCCAAGCTCTAACCGGTTTGGCTCAGTGGATTCAGTGTTGGCCTGCAGACTCAAGGGTCCCAGGTTTGATTCCGGTTGAGGGCATGTACCTTGGTTGTGGGTACATCTCCAGTAATGAGTGTGCAGGAGGCAGCTGATGGATGTTTCTAACTTGCTCTTCCTCTCCCTTCCTCTCTGTAAAAAAAAATAATAATAATAAAATAGAATAAATCAATAAAGAAAAAAAGACCCCGAATAGCCACAGAAATCCTGAGAAGGAATAATAAAATAGATGGGATCTCAATGCTAGACATCAAGCTGTATTACAAAGCCACTGTTCTCAAAACAGCCTGGGACTGGCACAAGAACAGACATAGAAACCAATAGAATAGAATAGATAATCCAGACATTGACCCAAACCACTACGCTCAATTAATTTTTGACAAAGGAGGCATGAACATACAATGGAGTCAAGGCAGTCTCTACAATAAATGTTACTGGGGAAATTGGACAGATACATGCAAAAAAATGAAATTAGACCACCAACTTACACCATACAAAAAATAAAGTCAAAATGGATACAGGACTTAAACATAAAATGGGAAACCATAAATATAACAGAGAAATCCACAGGCAACAAAATCTCAAACATATGCCAAAGAAACTTCTTCACTGATACTGCTCCTAGGGCAATGGAAGCCAAACAGAAAATAAACAAATGTGAGTACATCAAAATAAGTTTTTTCAGAGCAAAAGAAATCATCAACAAAACAACAAGAAAGCCCACTGTATGGTAGAACATATTTGCAAATGTTATCACTAATAAAGGTTTAATCTCCAACATCTGTAGTCAACTTATACAACTTAATAAAAGGAAGATAAATGATCCAATAAAAAAAACGGGCAACAGACCTAAATAGAATCTTTTCGAAAGAAGACAGAAGGAAGGCCAAGAGACACATGAAAACATTCTCAAAGTCACTAATTATCAGAGATGCTATACCATCTCACTGTGAGAGCGGGCAGACCGGGCTGAGGGAATGAAACAACAATGCGATACCATCTCACACCTGTCAGAATGGCTATCATCAACAAATCAACAAATGACAAGTGTTGGCAAGGATATGGAGAAAAAGGAACCTTTGTGCACTGCTTGTGGGAATGCAGACTGGTGCAGCCACTGTGGAGAACAGTATGGAGTTTACTCAAAAAACTAAAAATGGAACACCCATTTGACCCAGTAATCCCCCTCCTGGGAATATATCCTAAGAAACTAGAAACACCAATCAGAAAGAATATATTCACCCCTATGTTCAGAGCAGCACAATTTACAATAGCTAAGATTTGGAAACAGCCTAGGTGCCCGTCAGCACATGAATGGATCAGAAAACTATGGTACATCTACACAAATACTATGCTGCCATAAAGAAGAAGGAATTCTTACCATTTGCAGCAATCTGGAAGGAACTGGAGAGCATTGTGCTAAGTGAAATAAGCCAGTCAATGAAAGAAAAATACCACATGATCTCACTCATTTATGGATAATAAAGAACATATAAACTGATGAACAAAAAGACAGATACAGAGGCAGTAAAGCATCAAACAGACTGTCAAATTACAGCAGGAAGGTTAGGGAAAGATGTGGTAGATAAGAGATTAACCAAAGGATTTGTATGCATGCATATAAGCATAACCAATGGACTCAAGACAATAGGAGGTGAGGGCATGTATGAGAGTGGAGTTCGGGGTGAGGGGAGGGCGGGGGGGGCAATGGGAAGATAGATACATATGTAATACATTAATAAAAAAATGGAAAACAAAGAGAAAAAGTACAGGTATATTGGGTAAAAAAATAAGTACAGAAAACTTCAAGTACATAATAGAATAGATTTATATATCATTGATACATATTTTAATTATTATCCTATCTAATAAAGAAGGAATATGCTAATTGTTCCTCATGCCATCACAAAGATGGCACCCACAGCTAATAAGGTGGGAATATGCTGACTTCCCCACCATCAAAATAGTGGCGCCCACAGTTAATAAGGAAGGAATATGCTAATTGACTGCCACACCCTCAAAGATGGATGCATCCTGGCCCCTCAAAACCTGCAAGAGCCTTGCCATGTGCCTGCCCCTAGAGCAGTGGTTCTCAACCTTCCTAAGGCCAAGACCCTTGCATACAGTTCCTCATGTGGTGTTGACGCCCAATCAAGAAATTTTGCTACTGTTATGCATCGTGATGTAAATATCTGCATTTTCCGATGGTCTTAGGCAACCCCTGTGAAAGGGTCGTTTGACTCCCAAAGGGGTCGCGACCCACAGGTTGAGAACTGCTCCTCTAGAGTCTCCCAGTATGTTTAACAGCTCTTTCAAATGCTATCATGATGTCATTCTACTACCTGATTTCATGAAATCAGTTTTTTTATGTGAGACAAGAGCATACGCTGATTGAATTTATAAATTCACTAGAGAATTATGGACTTACAGATTTCTGAGTCTTGCACAAGCTTTTACAGATCCAGGTTCTTTTATGGATGGAGGATGGAGAACAGAGCTTCCTGGCTTTATGTCTTAAAAAAAGCACCTTAGTATAGACATTTTAATGATGTTGATTCTACGAAGCCAGGAATATGGTATATTGTTCCATTTGTTCATGTCTTCCTCTTTCTCTTTTTTTAGCATCCTGGAATTTTCTGAGTACAGGTCTTCTGTCTCCTTGGTTAACTTTAATCCTAGGTATCTTAATTTTTTTGTTGCAATGGTAAATGGGATTGCTTTTTAAAAAATATATGTATTTTATTGATTTTTTAAAGAGAGGAAGGGAGAGGGATAGAGAGCTAGAAACAGTGGAGCAAAACCAATCCTACTCGCTCTGTGGTGGCAGCCATTAAAACTTTGTTGCCTTAAGCAGAGGCTTGGGCCAACTGGGGTGTGTGGAAAGGTTGGCTTCCTCCATCCTGCTCTCTCTGTGGCTATAGCCATATTGGTTGGGTTAATTTGCTTACTTGCTCTCGATTGGCTGGTGGGCATGGCTGGTGGGTGTGGCTTGTGTGTAGCAGAGATACTGTCAATTTGCATATTACTCTTTTATTAGATGGGATATCATGTCATCTGCAAATAAGGACAGTTTTACTTCTTCTTTTTCAATTTAAATGCCTTTTATTTCTTTTTCTTGTCTGATTGCAATGGCTAGTACTTCCAGTACTATGTCAAACAGGAATGGTGAGAGTGGACATCCCTGTCTTGTTCCTGTCCTTAGGGGAAATGGTTTTAGTTTTTGCCTATTGAGTATGATGTTGGCTGTTGGTGTGTCATATATAGCTTTTATTATGTTGAGGTATGAACCTTCTATTCCCACCTTGCTGAGAGTTTTAATTAAGAAGGGTATTGGATTTTATCAAATGTTTTTTCTGTATCAATGGATATGATTATATGGTTTTTATCTCTTATTTTATGTGGTATATCACATTTACTGATTTGCAGATGTTGTAGCATCCTTGTATCCCCAGAATAAATCCCATTTGGTCATGGTGTATAAAAATATCCATAGTACTCAAAGCAATCTATAAATTCAATGCAATCCCCATTAAAATACCAACAGCATACTTCAAAGACCTAGAACAAATCCTCCCAAAATTCATCTGGAATAAAAAAAAAAAAAGACTCTGAATAGCTGCAGAAATCTTAAGAAAGAACAACATTGGAGGGATCACTGTACCAGATATCAAGCTATACTACAAAGCCGCTGCTCTCAAACCTGCCTGGTACTGGCATAAGAACAGACATATAGGTCAGTGGAACAGATCAGAGAACCCAGAAATCGACACAAGATATTATGCTCAATTAATATTTGACAAAGGAGGCAAGAGCATACAATGGAGACAAGACAGTCTTTTCAATAAATGATGTTGGGAAAATAGGACAGATACATGCAAAAAATGAAACTAGACCACCAACTTACACCATACACAAAAATAAACTCAAAATGGATACAGGACTTAAATGTAAAATTGGAAACCATTGGAAATCTTAGAAGAAGCCATAGGCAGCAATATAGCAGATTATTTGTCGTGGCAATATCTTTACCAATACAGCTCCTAGGACAATGGAGACTAAGAAGAAAATAAACAAATGGGACTACATCAAAAAAAAAGCTTCTGCATAGCAAAGGACATGATCAACAAAACAACAAGGAAGCCCACTTCATGGGAGAACATTTTGCCAAAGTCATCTTTGATAAGGGTTTAATCTCCAACATTTATAGGGAACTCATACAACTCAACAAATGGAAGATAAACAATCCAATCAAAAAATGGGCAATGGACCTAAATAGACACTTTTCAAAAGAGGATATCCAAAAAGCCAAGAGACACATGAAAACATACTCAAAGTCACTAATCATCCGAGAGATACAAATCAAAACAACAATAAGGTACTACCTCACACCTGTCAAAATGGCTGTCATCAACAAATCAACAAATGACGAGAACTGGCTAGCATGCAGAGAAAAAGGAACCCTTCTTCACTGAATCCATGCGTCAGTAGTTTGCTGCCTCTTGCCTCAGCTGGCCACCTCCCCTCCCCACCACTGGTGGTAGCTTTCCACTGCTTATGGCTCGATGCCCTGCCCTCATGGAGCTCTATGCCTGCTGCCCCGCCCTCCTGCAGCCTTCTGAACCCTCTTCCTCCCTCCTCTCCCCCATAGCTTGTTCCCCTGCCCCTCCTGTAGCTTTTTACCACCTGATTGTAGTTCGCTGCCCTACCCTACTGCAGATCCCTAATCTGGTTGTTAAACCTCAAGGCATGATAGATAATTAGCATATTCCTCTCTTATTATATAGATTACAGATGTTCCTCTTTTCTTCCCCCACAGCTGCCTTCCACCTGGTTCCTGACCCCCCCCCCCGGGCCCCCGCCCCCCCCCCGCCCATGTCCTCACCCGTAGGTGTAAGGTTTTTGTCCAATCTCTTCCTACACCCCCCATACCCCCTTACCCACAAGAATTATCTGCTCTCTTTCCATGCCCTTGATTCTATTCCATTCACCAGTTACTCTGTTCATCAGATTTTTATTCATTTGATTTTTAGATTCACGTGTTGATAGATATGTATTTGTTGTTCATAATTTTTTATCTTTACCTTTTTCTTCGTCCTCTTCTTAAAGAATACCCTTCAGCATTTCATGTAATACTGGTTTGGTGGTGATGAACTCCTTTAGCTTTTTTTTTTTTTTATCTGTGAAGCTCTCTATCTGGCGTTCAATTCTAAATGATAGCATTGCTGGGTAATCTTGGTTGTAGGTTCTTGCTATTCATCACTTTGAATATTTCTTGCCACACCCTTCTGGCTGGCATAGTTTCGGTTGAGAAATCAGCTGACAGCCATATGGGTACTCCCTTGTAGCTAACTATTTTTCTCTTTTAAGATTCTTTGTCTTTTGCCCCTGGCATTTAGTTATGATGTGTGGTCTTCTTTGGATTCCTCTTATTTGGGGTTCTCTGTGCTTCCTGGACTTGTAAGTCTATTTCTTTCACCAGGTAGGGGAAGTTTTCTGTCATTATTTCTTCAAATAGATTTTCAATATCTTGCTCTCTCTCTTCTTCCAGCATCCTCATAATTCAGATGCTGGTACACTTGAAGTTGTCCCAAAGGCTCCTTACACTATCTTCATATTTTTGGATCCTTTTTTCTTTTTGGTCTTCTAGTTGGGTGTTTTTTGCTTTCTCGTATTTCAAATCTTTGACTTGATTCTTGGGGTCTTCTATTCTTCTGTTGAATCTCTGTATATTATTTTTTATTTCAGTCAGTGTATGCTGAGTTTCTGACTAGTTCTTCCTTTGCCTCTCCCCCCTTTTTGAGGGGCATTCTCACTAAGATACTTGAAGGTTTCACTAAGTTTCTTGGAGGTTTCTAGAAGATTCTTGAGTAACCTTGTAACTGTGATTTTGAACTCTATATCCATTATTTTGCTTTCATCCATTTCTTTCATTTGTGCCATTTTTCTTTGTCTCTGCAGCTTGGCTACTTCCCTGTGTTTGTTTCTATATATTGGGTAGAGCTGCTAAGTCTCCTTGAGTTGATAGAGTGGCCTTGTGTCGTAGGTGTCCTATAGGACCCAGTGGCTCAGCCTCCCCAGTCATCTGAGGTGGACACTCTTGGTGCACCTTTTTGTGGGCTGTGTGCATAGTCTTGTTGTAGTTAATCCTTGACTGCTATTGTTATCACTGGGAGGAATTGATCTCCAGGCCAACTGGCTGTGCAGACCAGCTGTGTCTACAATGTTAGACCTACTGTGCAGGAGATACTCTGATGGGGCAGGACTTGCTTCAGTGGAGCTTTGGTGCTCACTGAGTCTGCCCCTTGAGTGTGTCACTTATGGATGTGAAGAGTTGTGATCTGGTATGGTCTCATACTGACCACTGGGTACAATGGCTCTTGGATCTCCAAGGAGATGCGAAATCATCCACTGCCTGGGGCCACCCAGCAGGAGCTACAAAGAGATCTGCAGATTCCTCCTCTTTGTATAGGGTTTGGAAGTGCCCATGTGTGAAGCAAGGCAGGCTGTTACTGCCAGCCTTGTGTCTTACTTTGATAGCTTTGGGGCTCTCTGACCCAGCTGCTGCCTGTTTGAAAGGTTTTAAAGCTGAGAAAGGACAGGCCATTGTATGTCTTTATATTTTGTGTTGCGGGCACATCTCCAGTGGGGGGTGTCCAGGAGGCAGCTGATTGATGTTTCTCTCTCATTGATGTTTCTAACTCTCTATCTCTTTCCCTTCTTCTCTGTAAAAAATCAATAAAATTGAAAAAAAGTGACACTGGACAGCAGTGCAAAGTCTCCCTTTAAAAAATAAAATAAAATAAAATGCATTTCTTGTTGTTGATAGTATTACATATATCTCCCAATTCCTCCTGCCCCTGTCTCCCCTCCTCCCAGGCCCTACCCACCCCCCCAGGTCTTCATTTAATTTCTTTTACCAATGGTTATAGTTTGCAGTGTATATCTCCTTGACTAAGTTTATTCCTCAGTATTTTGTCTGTTTTGAGGCAATTGTAAATGGGACTTATTTTTATTATTTCTTTTTGAATTGCTCATTGTTAGTGCATAGAAACATAACTGATGTTTGAATGTTGATTTTATTTTTGTATACTGCAACTTTACTGAATTTATTTATTAGTTTTAATAGTTTTCTGTAGAATCTTTAGAGTTTTCTACATATAAGATCTTGTCATCTACAAACACAGGAAGTCTTTTGTCTTTCTTCTAAATTTAGATGCCTTTTATTTCTGTCTTGTCTAATTGCTCTGGCTAAGATGTCCAGTACTATGTTGAAAAGTGGTGAGAAAGGGTATCCTTGCATTGTTCCTGATTTTAGAAGGAAAGCTTTCAGTCTTTCACCATTGAGTATGATGTTAGCAGCTGTTCTTTATTATGTTCTTTATTATGTTGAGGTAATTTCCTTGTATTCCTAGTTTGCTGAATGTTCTTATCATGAAAATGTACTGAATTTTATCAAATTGTTTTTCTGTATCAATTCAAATTATATGGTATTGTTCATCATCCTGTTAATATGGTGTATTATACTGATTGATTTTTGTATGTTGAACCAACCTTGCATGCTAAGAATAAACCCTTCTTGGTCATAATCTGTATATAATCTGTTTTTATGCATTGTTGGGTTTGGTTTGCTAGTATTTCACTGAGGTTTTTTGTTTTGTTTTGTTTTTGGCATTAATATCCATCTTTGATTTTTTCCTATTTTTTATTTAGTTTATTTCTGCTCTTTCATTTGTTCTTATTTTCCTAGTTTCTTGAGGTATAAATTTAGGCTGTTTATTTGAGATCTTTCTTCTTTTTTAATGAAGGCATTAACTACTATATATAGTCCACTTAGTACTGTTTCCTGTTCCCTATCATTTTTGGTATAATGTCTTTTTGTTTTCATTTGTCTCAAGATATTTTCCAATATCCCTTGTGATTCTTCTTTGACCCATTCATTGTTCAAGAATGTGTTGTTTAATTTGCACGTATATGTGAATTTTCCCATTTTTCTCCTATTAGTGATTTTTAGTTCATACTATCATAGTAGTTGAAAAAGATACTTGGCATGATTTCAATCTTAAATTTGTTAGAACTTGTTTTGTGGCCTAACGTGATCTATCCTGCAGAGCATTCTGTAGGTGTGCTTGAGAGGAATATGTATCCTGCTATTACTGGGTAGAGTGTTCTGTGTATATCTACAAGGTCTAAATGATCTATAATGTTTTTCAAATTCTCTGTATTCTTATTCATATTTGGTCCACTTCATCCATATCTTATTAAAAGTGGGTATTGAAATTGCCTATAATTATTGTGTTAGTTATTTTTCCCTTCAGCCCTATCAATGTATGTTTCATATATTTTGGTGTTCTGCTGTTAGTAAATAATATATATTTACAGTTGTTATATTTTCCTGGTAAGTTGATCATTTGTCATTATATAATGCTCTTTTTTGTCTCTTGTAATAGTTTTTATATAAACTATTTTTGTCTAATAAGTATGGTCATACCTGCTCTCTTGTGCTTACCATTTGCATGGAATATATTTTTTCATCCTTTCACTTTCAGCTTATGTATATGCTGGCATATAAAATGAGTCTTGTGCCGAGACTGGTCTGGCTCAGTGGATAGAGCGTCAGCCTGCGGACTGAAAGGTCCCGGGTTCGATTCCGGTCAGGGGCATGTACCTCGCTTGCTGGCACATCTCCAGTGTGGGGTGTGCAGGAGGCAGCTGATCGATGTCTCTCTCTCATCGATGTTTCTGACTTTCTATCCCTCTCCCTTCCTCTCTGTGAAAAATCAATAAAATATATTTAATAAAAAATAAATAAAATAAAATAAAATGAGTCTTGTAGACAGCAGATAGTTGGGCCTTGTTTTTTAGAATCCATTCAGCTATGCTATGCCTTTTGTTTGGACTAATTAATCCATTTACATTCAAGTACTTACTGATAGAGAAGGATTTACTATTGCCATTTCATTGTTTTCTGTATGTCTGGTATTTATTTTGATCCTCTTTTTCTCTCTAGCTTATTTCCTTTGTGTTTCACTGATTTTTTATTTTTAAATAGTGATATACTTTGATTCTTTTCATTTTCATTTTCTTTTGTGCAACTTCTATAGTTGTTTTTATTTGTTATGTTTTATTTTATCATGGGATTAGGTAATATATCTCGTGGTTATAACAATCTATTTTAAACTGATAACAACTTAAGTTGCAGATAAAAAATAATTATTCTTTATATCTCCTATGTTTTGTGTTATTGATGTCATAAGTTGTATGTCTTTATATTTTGTGTTCATTTATATAGTTTTACAGTTATAGTTCTTTTTTATACTTTTATCACTTAACTTTTATTACAGAATTAAAAGTAATTTATGAACCAATATTATGGTTTTATAGGATTTTGATTTGCTTATGTATTTATCTTTACTAGAAGTAGGTGCTTTCCCCTATACATGCTGACCTGAGCCAACCTTCAGTCTATAGCACTCCAGTTTTCTGGTGCTGCAAAGAGCAGCTGAGTTCTAACTCTCCACTGTCCTCAGGCAATGAAAGTATGGTGGTGCCCTGTCAGTGATCAGTGTCCGCCAAGACAAATACTAGACCCTCAGCCAGCCCCATCAAAACCAGAACACTGGACACACTCCAGTCATCTCTTTCCTGTACAAGAGAGAAGCTACAAGCTGGACTTTTCCTCCCAATCACACCAAGCTGGGCTGGCTTAGGGGAAGGGCTGTTGTAGTTTATATGAAATGGGTTTCTTTCCAGTTTCAATGTGGCTATTCTTGACTTTGAGCCTGTCTGGGATATTATGACTTCTAATTAGTTTCTGGAGTTCTCCTAAAGGCCTTTGGCCCATATACTATTGTTAAGTCAGTGTCTCTCAGGGAGGAGAAGGGGGAGAGGAGGAAGCAAGGACTGGTGCTTCCTATTCTGCTATCCTGTTGATGTCAATGCTAAAGAATTTTTTAAATGTTTATTTTTATGCAGTTTGCCTCATTTGTAATAACCTGCTTATGTTATATTTCTTGTTAATTTCCATATCAAAGTGTTTGTCTCTTTATAATTCATTTGTAGGAGGCATTTCTACATTTGTCTGTTTTATAGTTTGCAGATATCTTCCAAGTCTGTGGCTGTTCTTTTCCACTTGTTCAGTGTGTGTGTATGTGTTTTAGTTTGTTTTTGTTTATTCTCATCTAAGTTTTAAAAAGATCTTCAACTTGCCCTGGCTGGGTGGCTCAGTTGGTTGGAGCATTGTCCTGTACACCAAAAGGTTGCAGATTCAATTCCTGGTCAGGACACATACCCAGGTTGCAGGTTCAGTCCTGGTGGGGGTACATGTGGGAGGCAATTGATCGATGTTTCTCTCTCTTCCCCCACCTCTTCCTCTCTCTCTAAAAATCAATAAAACATATCATTGGGTGAGGTTAAATAAATAAATAAAATCATATTTTGATTTTTGGTATAGGGTATACATACAAATTGCCTTCTACTGATTTTTTAAAGTTCCCTTTAATAAATTTTTAAAGTTCAAGTTCCCTTTAATAAATTTTATTACTCAAAAGACCCATTATTCAACATTCACCACAAGGCCAAATTAAAGTCCTTACCTAATAATTAAATAAATGACTATAAATGCTTTCCATGCACTCTAGGGGATTCATCTTATATTTTTAGATATACCTTATATACCACAAAATGCACATATTTGAATTGTACAATCCAAAGATTTTTAATAAATTATTGAGTTGAATAATAATCACCATCATCTACTTTTAGAACATTTCCATCTTTTGTGTTCATTTGTAGGAAATCCTTGTTCTTACCTCTAGCCACAGGTAACAACTAATATATACAGATTTGCATATTCTGGACATTTTATTAAAAAATGGAATCATACAATGTGTGTTCTTTTATGACTGACTTCTTTCACTAAGCATGTTTTTGAGGTTCACACATGCTGCAGCATGAATCAGTAGCTTGTTCCTTTTTCTTAGGAATAATATTCTATTGTATGTACATACCATACTTCGTTTATCCAATCATAAGTTGATGGATATTTGGGTTGCTTCTATTTTTTGTCTATTATGAACAATGCTGCTATAAACATTTATATACCAGTATTCATGTTCTTGAAATATGCCATTTGTATACATTTTTTGGTGACATGTATTCCAATCTTTTGCTAATTTTTAAACTGGGTTATTTGTCTTATTACTAGATTCTTTATATATCCTGAGTTTGAGCCCTTTATCAGATGTACAATTTCATTATACTTTCTGTTCATGACTTGTTTTTTCATTTTTTTCAATGGTGGTAATATAATTTTTTATGTGTTTATTCATTCCTTTGTCAATGGTTCTTTGGATTATTTTTGGTTTTGAACTATTACAACTAAAACAGCTATGAATATTTATACAATATTTACTCAATATTTGTGAGTATCTATGTTTTCACTTGTCATGAGTAAAAACTCAAAAATGAAATTGGTGGGTCATACGGTAAGTTTATGTTTAATTTTATATTAAACTGCCACACTGTTTTCAAAAATGTTCATATTATGCACATTCTCCCAAACAGTTTATGAAAAATCCAGTAATTTCATATCCTTTCTAACACATGCTAATGTGTCTTAGATTTTAATCATTTGAAGGAGTTTAGAGTTGGCATCACATTTGTTTTTTTCTTCAAGTTTCTTTTATTGCAATAAAGCATACATAATAGTTATTATTTTAACCACTTGTAAGTGGTAATCATCCAGTGGCATTAAAGACATTCACAAACTGTGTACCCATCACCACAATATATACCCAAAGCTTTTCCTCACCCCCCACAAAAACTATATACCCATAAACAATCACTCCACTCCTTCTAGACACTTATAACCTACTACAGGCCTAATGCATAAAATTCAAGGGCTTTGGCTGGCCACCTCTGCCTTGGCCCCTGGCCGCCACAGCTTTGTCTGGAAGGAAGGACGTCTGGTCTAATAAGCATATTACGCTTTTATTATTACAGATAGTCTGTTTTCTGTCTCTATGAATTTGCCTATTCTAGGTACCTCATATAAGTGGAATTATATAATATCTGTCCTTCTGTGTCAGGCTTAGTTCACTGAGCATGATGTTTTCAAAGTCTATCCATGTTCTTGCACATATACAATTTTTTTCCTTTTTATGTCTGAATAGTATTGTAATGTATTTGTAAACCACATTTTGTTTCTCTGTTTACTTGTTGATAGGCACTTGGGTTACAGATACCTGAGCCCTGCTTTCATTTCTTTTGAATATGTACTTAGGAGTAGAATTGTTGGGTCTTATGGTCATTCTGCATTTAACTTTAAAAAAGTACATATTTTTATTGATTTCAGAGAGGCAGAAAGGCAGAGAGAGAGAGAGAGAGATCAATGATAAGAGAATCACTGATTGGCTGCCTCCTACATGCCCCACACTGGGATTTGAGCCTGCAACCTGAGCATCCAGGCAAGTGCCCTGACCAAGAATTGAACTGTGACCTCCAAGTTAATAGGACAACACTTAACTACTAAGCCATGCCAGCCGGGCTGTACTTACTTTTTTGAGGAACTACCAAACTGTTTTCCATAGTGGCTGTACCTTTTTCCATTCCCACCTCCAATGCACAAGGGTTCTACCTGCTCTATACTAATATTTTCACCAAGTTCTGTTAGTTTTCATTTCTGTTTGTGTTTTTAAATTACAGCTATCCTAGTAGGTGTGATGTGGTATCCCATTGTCATTTCAATAGGCATTTCCCTAATAATTAATGATGTTGAGCATCTTTTCATGTATTTATTGGCCTGTTGTACAAATTCCTGGGAGAAATGTCTAGTCAAGTCTCTTGGCCATTTTTTTATATCTAATTTTCTGTTATTGAGTTTTAAGAATTTTTTATACATTCTGGGTATATGATTTCCATTCTACTCATTCAGTTGGTTGTCTTTTTGCTTTCTTGATAATATCCTATGATTCATAAAAGTTCTTAATTTGAATGAAGTCCAATTTATCTAGCTTTTGATGTCATGTCCAAAAAATTACTGCCAAATTCAATGTAATAAAGATTCCCTCATGTTTTTGCCTAAGAATTTTATACTTTAAGGATTAGATGCAAAGGATTTCTAAGTCTGAGAGCAAACACCATACATGATAGAGTTTTCACTGGCAATAGTTTTACAAAAAAATCACCATGTGCCTTGATCCCTAGATTCTTTTAGTGAATGACTTGTTAAAAATAAAATGCTCACCAGTGAAAACAACTTTGAATTCTTCCTCATAGTGAAGAAACATTTTATAATGTGATTAACTGCTATTTAATTTGTCTGACTCTTTGATTTGTCTAGTCTAAATGTTAGAATATTGTTTCTTAAAATAGTCATATGTGCACATCAAGTATATGCTGCCTTGTAAACATCCTGGTTGTGTGTGTGTTAATGATATGCACACACGGAGCTGAGCACTTGTTCTGTATTCCCTACTCTACATGGAGGGCTTTTCACTCCATGGGAACATGTGACACATTGCATGATTTATTGCCTTATGAAAATTGAGAACAGGGATTAAAAGAGAAAACTTTGATAAAGTTCACCAATTTTCCATGTATTCAACTAAAATAATCTTTCCACAATGGATATAACTATAACTATGAACATGCATTTCCTAAGAATTATAACTTTTGATCTCATAATCAAACATACATTTTGAAACGTGAGAAAAGGGCTGTTAAGTTCCACACCTACCGTCTCTGAGTGTTAAATCCATTAAGATGATTCTCTCTGAGTTCAGACACTAATGATAAAACCATCTGTAAAACAAAGTTAGTTGCAGGTTAACTCACACTGCAAACAGGATGACATCAGTTCTATTTTCCTGGTGTGAGTGGTATTTCTGTTGAGATTCCCTACCCTCTTCCACCAGCTCTCTCCTTGTACTTTGTCAAAGTGAAAGGAGGCAGTGCCAACTTATTTACTAATAATTTGGATTTTATGTTTACTGCTTGTTATTCTGAATTCCCACTTAAGCAAGTGAACAACAGACAGATCACTAATTTCCTAAGAATTAAAACCAAACCCATTACAAATAAAACAGTGTTAGAGTTACTTTATTTTTCTTTCTTAATTAGTCTTTACTTTTTATTCATGTATAAAGAAAGGTCCAAAAGACTAGAATAGTTAAACATTGAAAAATCTCCTAACCGTTTTTAAAAGAGCTATGTTAAGATCAAAATTAAATTTCTTTAATCTAGCTAAAATTTAAAGCAGAATACATAGCTTTAATATAGTAGTATTTACAAGGCTGTAATTACATTTTTTGCTTTAACACAAAATTCCTATCATGCCATTTTAAATACAAAATTTGTCTAACAATGAAAAGCTGTATTTATATTAGTTAACCAATTTCTTCTTCTAAAAGTCTTTGAGAGGATAAATGAAATGTGTTAAGAGACAGAGAACTTGGTTGATTTATAATAACTTCTCCTTGGCTTCCTTCTTCTTTCCCATAACCTCCCATCTCACATTTCTTCCTTACATGGCCGTAAGTCCACCCAAAGTAAGAAGAGATAAACACAGAAAAGTTAAACATCTCTTCTGGAGAAGTGAAATATTTCTATTTATTCTTTTTGCTGATGATATATTAACCAATGAAAATTTTAATACTAATAAATGAAAATACTTACATTTTTTAGCAAACCAGGATAATAATCTGCAGGTGCATAATCAAGACTTTGAGTAAAAAGAATAACTTCTCTTATATCAAATCTGAATGCTGCAAGTATATGAGATAACAACCCCTACAAACATAAACAGAAAGAGGAAAAAAAGTTCTTAAATGTAAATGCAAATGCCTCTTATGTTATACCTAGAGTCCAGGTCATTTGTAAGTGAGTAATCTTAATGTTCCCATATATTTAGTTCACTTTGATTTAATGTATAAAGAAGAAATAGCCCGGCCAACGTGGCTCAGTTCAATTTCCAGTCAGGGTATATGCCTGGTTTGAGGGCTCGATGCCCAGTAGGGGGCGCACAGAAGGCAGCCAAGCAATGGTTCCCCTTCATCATTGATGTTTTTCTCTTTCCCTTCCTCTCTGAAATCAATAAAACCATTAATAAAAAGAAGAAATAAGTTAGTAATAAAATTATTAAATTCAAAGTCAATTTTTAAAAATGTTAACAGTGAAACAAAAATATGTAAAGAACAGTGCTTTAGCCATATTAATAATGTAATCTTTACTGGTTTTAAATTCAGCAAAATATTTTTTATCAGAATAGATGATAATCAAATGACAACATTAATCACTAAGAAAAGGAAAGACTGAAAAATAGTGCAGAGAAAACTATTTGAAAAAAATTAGATTCCTACCTAATGCTACTCATCAAAATATACTTGAATTTAACATAAATTCAAGAGATCAATGTAAAAATGAAATAAAATAATAAACAAGAAGAAAATATAAGTGCTTTTCACATGGGGGAAAAACTTTGTAAATTGAAAATCAAAGAAGCAAATAATTTATTATTCTAAATAAAAATAAAACCTTTTGTTTTTCATAAAATAAATACAAACCAGGAAGAATATTGACTACAAATAATACAGATCATATGTAATGTCAAAATACCAAACAACAAACACTGAGTATAAAATGAGTATAAACAGGTAGTTCTAAAGAGAAAATACAAATGCCCAAGAAACCCATGAGTAGATAGATGTTCACCCTCACAATCAAAATGAGTAAATTTAAGTATCAATATACCAACATTAATTTTTCACTTAATAAATTAAAAATTTTACAGATATAAATACTTAATTAATACTAGTCTGAAACAAGTGTTCTGTGTGAGCCATGGGAAGGACATAAATGAGCATCCACACATCAGTTCTGCTGTGGAGCACACTGAGGCTCCCACAGAGAGCAGAGCAGATGTAGCACAGTCTACAGTACACCCTCAAGCTTGAACTGCCAGGGCTTTGTCTTCCCAGAGGCTGGTAACCTGAACAAAGATGCCTTATAGATTGATAGATGCATGCCTTATAGAAAGTAACTTGAGGCTATATTATAAGGCTTAAAAGCATTCAGAACTTTTAATATATCTGGCTTACATTTAAAGAAATAAATCCAAAAATGACAATGAGATTATGCTCAAAGATGTTCATTACAGTATTATTTCTTATTAGTAATGTCTAACAGCAGGGAATGATTAATTTACAGTGTCTCACACAGCAGCTCATTGTATAAGCCATTAAAATGTTTATGAAAAATTTATAACAGCATGTTAAGTGTTTATATTATCATGTTAAATGAAATTTTATACACAGAAAAGATCACATCAATATAAAAATAATCCATACATGAGAATGAAAAAATAATGAAAGAAAGTATCACCAAATGTTTACAGTGTCTAGGGTGATGCTATATATTTTTTCTCTTTCTACTTTAATACACTTTCCAGTTTCCTATATGTGAATGCACTGCTTTTATAATCAAGAAAAACTAATTACTTTTTGAAAAAGTATTGTATTTGAAAACATTTTCTTTTTTTTTACAACAAAATAAACTTTCTTTAAAAATACTTTACAGACATAGGTGCTTGAAAAAGCTCTTTAGTTAACTGTGTATATAAATGAAAAAAATTAATAATATTAGTATAGCAAACCGAAACATGAGAACACTGACAAAGCAAATGGACTTAAAATGGAAACGAATCTTAAAGCTCTGCTATTCTCTGTATGAATATTTACCTTCTGTTTTTCTTATTCTTTACAAGTGAGAAAGATTAAAACTACAAGTATAAAGTTTCTTATATTAATGGCACACTTTAAAAATAGCCAACATGAAACAGAACCAAAATGGCGGCATAGGTAAACACCTACACTGCTGCCTCACATAACAACTTCAAAACTACAACTAAAAGACAGAACGGACCTCATCCAGAACCACAGGAAAGCTGGCTGAGTGGAAATTCTACAACTAGAAGGAAAGAGAGGGGCTCACAGAGACCCAGAGGAGCTGCAAAAAGCTGAGGTACAGAGACGCGCGGGTGGAGAGAGCGAGTGCCGGAGTACCTGGCTGGCTTTCTCTGGCAGGAGACTCCCAATGGCATTGAACCTCTTATCCTACGACACTAAACCCCAGGTCCAGCCGAAACTCATATGGGGGGAGTTTGGACTGTGAAAAGGGAGAAGTACACGGAAATTTAGAGGAGTCGCAAAAGGGCAGAAGTAAGAAGACCGACTGCTAATTGTGCTACTGGCTTTCACAAGTGTGAGGGAGACAGCTGTACCACTACTAGTTTCAGGCGAAACCCTGGGGACCCAGACTCATATGGTCCCGGAGCGCAGGGGAGCCGGAAAGGCAGCAGTCTAGAGGCATTGCAAGAGAGCGTCCACCCGTGCGCACACACAGGGACCGCTCTAGCGATTACCCAGTCACGCGAGACTCAGGGACCGTGGAGGGCAGGGCCGACCTGAAGGTAAGGTGGTCCTTTAAGCCCTGAGACTCCACTCACCCCAAGCTCAACAGAGAGGCTTTTGCAGTTTAGTAAGTCTGGTATCATAAGGCTGAATCCAACACAGAAGTTCTCCCGGCACTTAAAATGCCAGAACAAGGGAAGAGATCACAAACAAAAGAAATGGAGGAAAACAAACGACTGGATATAGAGTTCAAAACCACGCTTATAAGGTTTTTCAAGAATATCCTAGAAAAGTTGGATAAAGTTAGCGAGAGCCAAGAGGAGATGAAAAAGAAACAACTGGAGATTAAAAAGAACCAACTAGAGATGAAAAAGGACCAATTAGAAATTAAACATACACTGACTGAAATAAAAAATATTATACAGAGACCTAACAGCAGACTAGAGGAAGGCAAGAATCAAGTAAAAAATTTGAAATATAAAGAATCAGAAAACACTCAACTGGAAAAGCAAGAAGAAAAAAGAATCCAAAAATGTGAAGATAATGTAAGGAGCCTCTGGGACAGCTTCAAGCGTACCAACATCAGAATTGTGGGGGTGCCAGAAGAAGAGAGAGAGCAAGATACTGAAAACCTACTTAAAGAAATAATGACTAAAAACTTCCCACATCTGGTAAAAGAAATAGAATTACAAGTCCAGGAAGCACACAGAAAGAACCCTATATAAAACGAATCCAAAGAGGACCACACCAAGACACATCATAATTAAAATACCAAGAGCAAAAGACAAAGAGAATATTAAAAGCAGCAAGAGAAAAACAGTTCATTACCTACAAGGGAGCACCCATACGACTGTCAGCTGATTTCTCAACAGAAACGATGCAGGCCAGATGGGAATGGCAAGAAATATTCAACGTGATGAATAGCAAGAACCTACAACCAAGAATACTCTATCCAGCAAAGCTATCATTCAGAATTGAAGGTCGGATAAAGAGCTTCACAGATAAGAAAAAGCTAAAGGAGTTCATCAACACCAAACCAGTATTATATGATATGCTGAAAGGTACTCTTTTAGAAGAGGAAGAAGAAAAAGGTAAAAGATAAAAAATTAGGAACAACAAATACATATCTATCAACCAGGGAATCTAAAAATTAAGTGAATTAAAAATTTGATCAACAGAATAAACTAGTGAATATAATAGAATCAGGAGCACAGAAAGGGAGTGGAGTGATAATTCTCAGGGGGAAAGGGGTGAGGGGTGTACAGGGAGAGACTGGACAAAAACCATACACCTATGGATAAGGTCAACGGGAGGGAGGTAAGGGTAGAGGGAGAGTTGGGAGCCAGGTGGAGGGGAGCTATGGAGGGGAAATAAGAGAAACAAATGTAATAATCTGAATAATAAAGATTTAATTTTAAAAAAATAGCCAACATGACAAACCTCACCTGTGCTTTCTGGTTAACTCCACACTGATGCCAGAGCGAGGCTCTTCATCCTCAGCTCCCCAGCATCAGCTCTCCAATTCCACCCAGGCCAAGAATACTCACTCAGTCACAAATGAGGAGAACCTTAGAGAGAACTGCTTCTACCTCCACATTCTTTATTAGTCAAAGGTAGGGAAGAATTGAAAAAGGGTCAAAGAGAAGTACAATGCTATTATATAGAAAACATTTTTCTTCCTTTTCCCCCCTGAAACCTAGTGGTCACAATACTGAAGACAAGCTCCTGGTCACCTTTCTTGCTTTTTTTTAGGGGAAACTCGATCCCCAGAGAAGACACTCGCTAGGAGCAGGAGATCTAGGCCAAGTCAGGATCCACCAAAGAGAAAGACAGAAACCACCCCCTCCAGGAGAGGCCCGTAACCCCTGCAGCCTGCATAGACCGGAGGCGGGGACACCTGCATGACCCAGCACAGTCCTGGATCGGGGACGCTGTGTCTCCTGCCAGAGACAGCATTCAGACTGAGAACTAGGACTGATGGGACATTTTCTTTTTTAACAGCGTTATTGAAATATAACTCATATACCATAAAATTCTCCCATTTTAAAGTATACAACACAGTGGTTTTCAGTATATTCCCAGGAGAAATCATCATTTTACATTTTTAAAGTCCTGCACTGCATTTTATGAGTACATATTATAAGATAAAACTAATATGTATATATAAATGTGAGCTGACACACAAATAGGCATGCAGACAGTCACTTCAAGGGAATAGGCTCTATAATCGCATCAGTGACAGGCTCTACAAGCCCAGGATAACACACACACACACACACAACCACACACCAGCAAGGCCCAGGGCAAGCATCACTAATCTGTCCTAGACTCCTTTCAATTTTATCATAAACTATTTCACCTTTTCATAATGACGTAAATTAAAATGACAAATGTTACCCCCCATTAAACGTAATCATGCATTAGAAACACCCAGGAGGCCTCTGTGCTGCCTCTTCCTCTCCCCACAATTCTGAGGAGTCTCCCTGGAGGAAAAGTCCACTCCAGACCTGGCATGCCCTCTCCCATGCAGGTTGCGATACTTCCTCCCTGAGCTCAGAATTACTCAATATCTCAAAACAGAACTCCAGGCAACATTACTGAGTAACACAGGTTGAAACTGCTGTCCCTAAATGAGATCCTGTCTACTGTTTTCAAATTAGAAAAGATCACAGCAAGTTAACAAAGTAGCTTTGAAATATTACTACTCAATGGAAGATATTATGATTAAAATTTTTCCTGCATATATAAATTTCCATGTGTAACAATTTACAAAACATGCATCCACTGGAGAGGGAGAAAAACAGGAAATTTACAGCGTAAAAGTGAACTTATAAAGTCTAAGATAATGAAGAGACTCCTCGTTAACATGGGAAAGGCTGGGTGGAAGCTACTGCATGTTAACTGTCCTTTTTTCCTTCCAGTTCAAAGATGTCCCTTATGAAAATGGAAAGCAAACAGGAGAGCCCATTGCTCAGTTATTTTCAAATACCAAGTGCAGTCTGGGTGAGAGCAAGCAGTATGGTGAGGGCAGCAAAGCCAGGAGAGGTAAATGGCAGCCAGGGGTCATTAAGGGCTGAGCTTACTGGAGGATTTGCCTAGTTTACCACAGCAGGAAGCACAGGTGGTACACTCAGCAAGGGGCGACTGGGGCCTGACCCCTGTGTGTGGGGCAAAGTAGGTGTTGTGGTAAAGGAACGACCAGCCAGGCCTGGTCTGTCATATGCCACATATCCATGTGTAGGTACCCACACAGACCAGGCAGGGGAGGGAGGCGGCTGAGCTTGATTTGAAAACTTGGCAGTCAGGGGCTCAGTCAGGGGTAGTTTGGGTCATTCTGATGCTAGATGGAGGGAGGACAGAACTGGAAGTGATTAGCCTTCTGCCACCAAGCATTCTATTTAAAAAACACTTAAAGCTGTTCAAAGCACGTTACAAATAGCAACTCATTTAATCCCCACAGCCTATAGGGAAAATATTATTACTTAATTTGTTATAGATAAGCAAACTGGGACACACAGAGTTTACTTAACATGCCCAAGGCTAGTTACTTACTACTATAAACCACCTTAAAAGGAACCTCCCTTCATCCTCTCTGCAGGAGGCAGCTGAACCACTCCCTCCCCCCCTTTTTTTTAAACAATGCAAATCTAATGGGTCCTCAGTTTAAGACCCTTTGGGGCCCTTTAAGGCTCCCAATTATTCTTAGATGAAGCCCAAAGTAGTTCCCAAAGCCCTACCTGGGGCTGATTTTTCCTTGCTAGCTGTGTGAGGCCCCTGAGGGCCCCAGGTCTTCAGCCACTCAGGGCTTTAGTCTGGTCTAGTCCTGCTGCAGGGAGAGCTCTCAGCCTCTGTTCCCTAAAAGAGTGGCTGCTTGAGGGAATTCTAACAGTTATGACTACTAAAATGTATTGAGTGCTCACCATTGTGTGAAGCACTGTGCTAAGAGTTCTAAGTATGGCACCTCTTTTAAAATTCAGTTTTTAATAAAATTCAATTAAGCAAAGTTTCAATTAAGCCAACTATAAAAGATGGGTGCATCATAATTTACATGACTGACCCTTAACAAATTAAAGCACAAAGTACTACAGACTCAGCTGGGATGAAAGTAATTCAGCATGTGTACAATAGGCAGAAACAAGGGTCAGTTCAGATTGTGGGTTTAAGAAAACCATGCCAAAGCTTTCACCTGAGCCTCCAAGAGACACATCCTGTGCCTTGGGACCAATGCAAGCGGCGGAGGCTTCCCACAACTGCATGAATTACTTTGGTAACTATGCCAATGGAAGCTAAAAAAAAGAGAAAGAACCCCAAACCTAGGACATTCAATGGATTTAGAAGGTGTGATTAGGGAGTGTAAATAATTTGAGTAATGTTTAAAATAGCCATAAATAGTTTCCTAGGGGGTATCCAGAACACCTGCATTAGACAAGGTAACCGTAACACTTAAGGTCTTGGAAACATAAAAATAACTTAATTAGCAGACCTGTCCTGGCCTAAATTTCCAAAATGATATTGTTAGAAACTGATTTTTTAAACATTAAATATTATAAGACTTAGTTCCCCAGCCCACCCCCTGCCCTGTTAAAAATAACCAACCTCCACCATAACGCTCAGTGTTGGCAGGAAGGTGGTGCTAGGGGCACTCTTGCTGCTGGTAGCTCACATTTGTGAAGCTTTTCTAGGAACTCATTTATGACATGTAGCCCAAGCATAAAAATTGTATGCTTTTCTTCAGTAATTTAATTTCCAATAATATATCCTAAGGAAAGATTTAATTCATAGCAGCATTACTTGTAACAGAGTGAAAAACTAGAAGAACTAAAGTGCTTTAACAACATTGGATTGGTTGAATTCATTCTGGTTTATCCAACAGTGTGAATCATGTTGTAAAAAACATTCAATAACACAGGAAAATACAATGCAACATTCATTTGAAACATAAGGTGTACAACTATATGGTCTATGCGATTTTAATTTTGTATGCACAAAAAAAATTACTGGAAAGAAACTTTACAACTAGTTAGCATAGATTATTTCTAGGAGCAATTTAAAATGTCTTCTTCAAAATACCTATATTCCCAAAGTTTCTACAATTACCATATCTTACTTTTATCATAAAATAATGTTTTTTTAAAATGAAATGACTTACTTTAATTTAGTCTTCCCTCTCCCCACCATAATTCCCAAATACAAATTGCCATGGAGGGCCATACGAGTTTTATCCCTGGATAAAATAAGCACGTGTCCTAGGAATGAACATATTGAGACTTGGCTACAGTTAGATAATTCAAAATAGACACCTCAAACTTTAGACCTCCAAATCTCTCTTTTAAAGTAAACTTAAAGGGCGAGAGGAGGTAAGAAGAGGTGGAGGAGGGTATGGGAGTGATAAGTAAGGATGGAAGACTTGAATTGGGGATGGGAGACTGCAAACACACAATACAGTGTACAAATGATGTGTTCTGGAACAACCTGTATAATTTTGTTAACCAATGTCACCTTAATAAAATTCAATAAAAAGGAAAAAACAAAAAACCTTAAAAATTGATAAGCACTTACTGCCAATAACAACATTTTTACTGCCATCTAGTGGCAAACAACCTAAAGGCAAAACTATTAAATATTCTGTAAGCATTGACTTTTGGACAAAAATTAATTCCTACAGTCATATAATAGATTTTATGTTAAATGCTGAAAGAGCAAACTTGGAGATACTCTACTTCAATTTCCTCACTTTACTGATGAGGATCTGAGTTCTGGATACATGAATCAATAACCACAAAAAGCAAGTAGGTGTAAATGAACTTCAAGGCATAAGAAACATGCAACTATATCACCCTGACTTATGATTAAAATCCTTTAAGGATGGAAAGGTGCGGGACCCAATACAACTATATGGAAAATATCTTAAGCCTAATTTTGATTCATGTAGAAATTTTGAGAACTCTGCTAATGTTTGAAAAGTCATTTAAAAATGTTTATACCATGAAGGTGAACTTTCAAGGAGAGAGGTCTTAAATAAATCAGGGGAAACCCACTGCCTTGCTTTCAGATGTTCTTTTTTGTTCTTGCCTCACTGTACGTGCTCCACCTTGTACAGGCAGCACATTCATAGGCGGCTGGGAAAGCTGGAGCAGGGAGGCGGCTGTGGTTTGGCACAGGGTCTGGGTGTAGAATAAAGGCTGTGCTTTTGTTCAGGCCAAAACTGTGGTCAATATTCTTGAACTGAGACCGAGCGCATATTTTGTACTTCTCCAAACAATATCTTCAGCTAATCATTAAAGTCTTTTAGAATTGCCACCACTTTGGTCTCTATTGTATCTATCTCTTTATATATAATATAGAGCAATGTTGTTTGTAGACAAGATTGCTTGTTCAGTCATTCAACAAACATAGTTGATCTGTATTTAAGCAATTGGAGTAAGAACCCCTACAATATGATGAAGGAAGAAGAGTGATGGAAACAGCCATAATGTAAGACACAATGTAGTAAGTGCTATAATGAGGGGTAAGACAATCACTATGAGAGCAGAAGAAGTAATGATACATTTCAACTGTAGGGTTTCAGAATGCTTCCAAGGATGACTGATCCTGACAGCTGGGAAAAGAGAGAAAAAGTGAGGGAATCAAGTACAGGAAAGAGAAAATGAGTGTGTGCCTGATGTTGGCTGGGATGGACAGAGAGAGAAAAAAGACTCAGGCTGTGAAAAGGGGTCATGGTGGTCAAGCAAAACATGGAAAATGCTCCTGTCGCCCAACTAATCCAAGCCTTTCCTGGAGTAGATACAGAAGATGCAGTAAATACCAGTGTATACAATGGAACACTACTTGGCCTAAGTACAGCCTACTTCTACAGGCCATCAGCCCACCTTCAAACTCTCCCAGTCTTTCCCTTTGAGCCTGTGATTTGGTGACATCAGACTCCCTGGTAGTCACCAAATCCATTTATCCCTTTCTCACCTCCATACCATCTCCCCCTCCCCCAGATATCCAACAACTCTACCCTTCTCTGGCTGCCAAAAGTACACCTATCTTCCAAAATCCGTCTTTCTCCAAGTCTCCTGTTCAGTTCCTGACTAGATGAAATGAGACAGTGTTCTTCTAAAATCTCTATGGCATCCTATTTGTATTTCTCTAACAGTACCTTCCAAGGTCTGCCATGTGCTATAGTTACAAGTCTCATCATTCTATTTATTAGCCCGTAGGCTCTCCAAGGAAGGGGCTATCTTTAGAGCAACTGTTAAGTAGCCCATGGCATTTCACATAATAGGTGTTCAATAAACACTAGACAATTAAGCTCAACAGTATGGGTTGCTCATTAATAGTTACTAAACAATATAATTACTGCGATTCGTTTGTTACCTTGTTACAGTATAAAATGATAAATTTTCCTTTCACAATTTGCTTTCCTAAGTTTCAATCCATTAAATACCCACAGAATACTGGAAAAACATGACATTACTATGTATTATTATTCCAAAGAGTTTTACTTAATTTGGTAAAAATGACTGAAACTTGGCAGCTGATTTGTATGTAATTTAATTGAACAATATGGTGCTTTAGTGCTACTCAGCTTGTGCCAACATAAGGGGACACCACAGAATCAGAGCAAGGGACAAGAGAAGCAATGGCAAGAACCATCTTGCTGAAGGGGTACGGGAAAATTACAGTCTCGGCTATATATAAATACTATCAATCTTCGTTTACCAAAATAAAAATTATAGCACATACTAGTGGCACAGTGCACAAATTTTTGCACATTGAAAGGAAATTACTTAAAAGAAATAATTTAATATCGCTATTCGCCTTTTTTCTATAATAGAAGTATCAACCAAATCACGATCAGGTGGCAGTGCAGACTTGTGAAGTGTTGGGGAGAAGCATGATCAACAATGACAGATGTAAACACATGTGTGCAATGGAGCCAGCTTTATATCTATAAATAAGATTGCTTTACCTGCTTTCTGATTTAACTAAAATTTTTCCAGTCCAGTGAAGCATCCCAACTTCTATTTCAGGTAATTGTCAGCAACAGAGTAGTAAATATCAACACAAAGCAGATTATTATTGTAGATCATGCAGGGAGAACAAGGGGTAAAATATTTAACTACAGCAATGTTTGACTATATTCTGCACAGTGAGAAAACCTGAAGTCATTTTCAAGGTCCACCATTTCTTACTTCTTTTTAGTCGGGTAAAGTTTCTAAAGTTTCTAAATCTCCATCTTTCAGCTAATGAAAAGAAAATAGGATTCCACCAAGTCTCCTATCTACCTACTCCAGGACTTCTGTGAGGATCAAGTGAGATGAGGCACGGGAAAACGCTTCACAGATACTTGGTTACAATGTAAAAAGTTTGGACCTGGCTATAAAGCAAGTTGTGTTCCTGGGCTGAAGAAATTCCAAGGAGGGAGAGAGACAAAATGGTGATGGAACAGATGGACTTATCCTGAACTTTGCCCCAGAGCACATAGAATGAGCAACTAAATCGAGTACCATACACTCGAGTAGATAGTTGGTGAGGCAATCTGCAGCCAGGCAGGGCAGAATGGTAAGATGAGGGAATTGGGCTGGAGAGAACTGCGAGACGTCCGAGCCCAGACGGTCAGAGGGAAACCACATGGTACTGAGGCTAGTCCCTTGGGATAGGCATAGAATCTGACCATGAAGAGGAAGTCTGCAGTACTGCTGGTGGAAGGGGATTCCAGATCTGGGTCCACAGTAACGAGAGACTGAGCCCAGAGGGGCATTCTGGATGGCTGCTCAGGCGGTGCCATGCCAGGAGGAGAGCTTGCAGTGGCGCAGCTCTTTACCCTCTCTTTGGTCTTGGCTTTTGTTCACTGAGCCTAGTTCATAGGACCTTTCAAATACAGTGGTACCTCGAGATACAAGTTTTATTCGTTCCGTAACCTTGAGGCATGGGAAACTATGAGACGCTCGAGGAGCGGTAAACTGGTGGGTCGTGTGCAGCCGGCCGATCCACCCGATTACTCCTATCTCAAATGTTGCTCGTATTTCAAAGCAAAAATCGCTCACTCGACGGCTCGTATCTCAAAAATCTCGTATGTTAGGGCACGCGTATCTCAAGGTACCACTGTATAGACACTCACCCGTGGCTGAGGTGCAGGTGACAGTGCAGAATTGTGAAGTGTGAGTGGGGAGAAGCTGGAGAGAGGAGAGGGTACAGGAGAAGTGGCCACAAGATTGGTGCTGAGTCAAACCTGACTTGCAGGACCCAGGCAGCCACTTTCTCCTAATAAGATAGTCTCTCCCTACAGTGCTGGGGGCTAATTCCTGCAGGACATAAATGCACGTTCATCAAAAGGTTGATGAACCTTGGGGTTTCAGCAGGGCTGAAAATCTGCATGTTATTATCTGCTGCTAGAACAGCTGAGGGCAATTCCCCCAACTTGATAATTTTTTACTGTTTACCAAACTTTACCTTTGATATGTATATCTGTTTTGCTTTAGGGCAAAATCCTAATATATAAAAGCCTAAGTGACTGTCACAACTAAAACAACCAAACAGGCTTGTGGGGCAACCAGGCCAGCAGGGGGGTGAGGGGCGACCAAACGATTGAGCAGCAGGCTGAGTGGGGTGACCAGGCCGGCATAGGGGTTAGTGAGGGATGACCAAAGGACTGAGCAGCAGGCTGCATGGGTTGACCAGGCCAGCTGGGGGGGGGTGGGGAAGAGGAGCAGTTAGGGGCAACTAGGCCGGTAGAGAGAGGCAGTGAGGGGCGAGCAGGCTGGTGAAGGGGGCAGTTGGGGGCAACCAGGACGGCAGGTGGGATAGTAAGAGGAGAGCAGGCTGGGGGTGAGGGGGAGTTGGGAGACCAGGCCAGCAGGGGGCAGTTGGGGGTGACCAGGCCATTGCGGGGGCAGTTAGGGGTGATTAGGCAGGCAGGCAGGTGAGCAGTTAGGAGAGAGTGGTCATGGATTGTGAGAGGAATGTCCAACTACCAATTTAGGCCCGATCCCGGTTTAGGCCTGATCCCTGTCCAAACATTCCCTGAGGGGTCCTGGATTGGAGAGGGTGCAGGTAGGGCTGAGGAGATTCCCCCATGCACGAATTTCGTGCACCAGGCCTCTAGTGTGTTAATTTAAAAGCTAGGGGTCCAGACATTTCCCCCTGCCAACATAGCAAGAAATGGTTAGACTTTTTAAAAAATGAAAACAAGCTTAGGACATATACCAGTACATTATTTCCTTCAAACACTAAGTAGCAGTCTAAATAAATGAACTGAAACAATGCCATGGAAACAAACAATGCCTAAATTTCAACCTGGAACTCAATAACTTGTTTCCAACAGCTAACAATCTTGCTCCTTAGTTTTACTAGGGCATAACAAGGTCAATCTAATAGATGTGCAATTACCACAGTTCCTTTTATTTCGATCCAATATATAAACTATTAACCGGTTTCCAATTTTACAGACTCTGTATCTACTTAGCTTAAGTGGACAAAGTTTAACTCAGTAAACAGTTTACCACCGAAGGTAAACTAACCATATAAAACATGCATTGAAAAACATTATTCCCCACCCTGGCCAGTGTGGCTCAGTTGGTTGACTATTGTCCCATGCATCAAAACAGTCCCAGTTTGATTCCGGGTCAGGCCACATACCCAGGCTGTAGGTTTGATCCCTGAGGGCCTGGGGCGCATGCAGGAGGCAACTGATCAATGATTTTCTTTCTCCCTCACTCTATCATCCTCTCTCTAAAACAATAAAAACATTAAAAAAAATAAACATTCCCCCCCCCCCCTCATTACATGGTTAGAAAACAAGATTCAGTAAGTGGTTAGTCGTTGATTATTTTGCTGCTGTCATTGGCTACATTGATGTCTAAGAGTTCAAATATGATTTCAAGTCAGGGAACAAGTCAGAGTATAACTGTTCTTTTCCTGAGGAAACTTGAAATCCCATTATTTAAAAACAAGTGGATTTATTGCTGAACACCATTAGATAAAGGGGAGTGCTGAGAAAAAAGTATTAAGGCCCATCATGGGGCTGCTGAAATATCTTTAAGTAGGTTCAAACCAAGCAAATTTTCTCAGTCTCAGCACTATTAACATTTGGGGCCTGATGATTCTTTGGTGGGGAACTGCCCTGTGCACTCCTGCTCTCTACCCATCAGATATAAGTAACAACCCCCTCCAACTTGTGACAAACAAAAATGTCTCCAGACAGTGCCAAGTCCCCTAAAAGCAAAACAGTCCTGGTTAAGAAGCTCTGGTTAGTTTGAATTATAGTTTTGCCTCCAGTATAAAGATGAGTATTGGCAATATAAGGAAGACTTTTGAGGCTGATATGAAAATAATTCCAGGAGACAGTATTATGTAAAGAAATTAAGTTGCAGAAAAATACATCCTGCATAATTCCAGTGTAATGCTGTTTGGACTGTTTAATTTCCTTTTGTGTGTGTGAAACTACATTTAAAGTATTATTTGAATAATTTTAACAAAATAAACAAAAATAAAGAAAAAAGGTCATGGAATTTAAAGTTAAACAGATTGTGACTTGAGTCCTAGCCATATGACCTTGGAGTAAAATTTTAACAGTGTTAGGCCTTCCAGTTCTCTCTTCTATAAAATCTTATATAATAATAAGCTAATATGCCAATTATCTCCACTGATGGGAGCTTAATTGACCGGGAATTAGATGGGCGCTGACCACCAGGGAGCAGTGTGAAATACGGCAGGCATCAGCAATGCAACACTGGCAGCAGGCGGCAATGGAGGTGCTGCCAGCCCCGATGGGCCTCAAAGGGCCCCAAAGAGAACAGGACCATGGCAGTTGAGCGGGCAGTGCCAGGTCAAGGCGGCTGCAAGCAGAATCCCTGATAGCTCCGCTGGTCGCCCACAGAAGGCGACCAGCGGCGGGGAGTTGCGGCCGGCGAATGGGTGGCACCAGGCCAAGGCAGGTATGAGTGGGGGCCCTGATCACCCTGCCAGTCACCCCACAGATCGGCCCTGATTGCTGGCCAGACCTAGGGACCCTACCTGTGCATAAATTTCATGCACTGGACCTCTAGCATAGATGGTAAAATTGATTTCATATGTTTGTTAAAAAATTAAATGAAGCCCATACGTGGGAAGTAGCCAGTATGGTGTGCTGGGAGCTCATAGCACCTCCTTGATCAACAGTAGCTGCTATGTCTTAAGTCTCAGTTTGGGTAAGGATGGAATACAGTCTGACAGCCAGGTAACCCTGTTCCGGGGCTCTGCGTACCTTTAACCTTCTCATTCGTCACTGCTTTGGTTGAGGTTCACCGCCTGCTCTCTGAGTCATCACCAATGCCTGGTCTCCCATACACTTACCTGACAGTGAGGGTATCACCTCTAGGTTTACCATAATCAAATAACAGGTATAAAGAGAGGAGGAGCAACGCTGAAAAACTGGGTCACTTACCTTAGTGTTTCTCCTGGTGTGATGTGGAGACACTTAAATCTGAATCATCAGGGTTCTTTTTACTGTGCAGACTGTCTGCTGAATCAAAGTCTTTAAGTGTGAGACCTAGAATCTGTTTTTCCAACAAGACCACCACCCACCTCCTTGCACTGTGAAGTTTGAAGATTACCACCTTATCACCTGACCATGGCCCAAACACTATGATCCAAACACTATGTATATTTATCTCCTGTGTACTGGGGGGAAAAAGAGAGAAGCCCAGGCCATTCTGAAACCTCGCTACCTTTGCTGGAGCTAATCCTTTCTCTGGTCCCAAATCAATTGTCACAGTAGTCCAGACAAGCCTAGACCACCTGTGCAGTAGGACCACTCGAGGCGCTAAGTTAGAACCCTTCTAGAGTGGAAACATCCCATAGTAGAGTCAGTCACCTCAGGTTCAAGTAGCTGCCAAAAAATCACTTCCAGTCACTAAGCTTCAGTTTCTAAATCATCTTTAAAAATGAAAAAAATAATACCTGAAAGTTAGGAGAACTGGAAGAAAACATGTATGGAAATCACCTGGCTAGACAGCTGGCTCAGAGCAGGTGCTAAATCTTAATTCCCAGGGCTCAGTACCAGGGCTGCCCCCGTTTCTTTGAGACAGGCCCTATGTCCAGAAGCTAACCTTAAGAGGAGAGAGAGGCACTCTGATTCATACTTCCAGTTGCCTACAAATCAAACATTACAATTGCTTATACTAAACTTAAATATTTAACATTTTCCCCAAATTAGAGACATGATCTCCATTTTCTCTCCCAATGGCCCATTTCCCAGGAAGACAAGTTGAGTCACTGTGGCCAACGGCACAGATTTTCCATACAGTCCTCTCCATAAAAATTCCCCTTGGCTCTTGCCTCTGCCTCCCATCATGACTTCATATTAACCAACCCCACTCCACATGTCCCCCATCCCCCCCACACACACCACCTGGCACTGTCTCTGCTTCTGGGGTTAGGCTATCAGCAGGAGGAATCATGGCTCGAAGTTCTCACTCTTAGTCAGTCCCATGAAGGTCAGGCTTCCTGGGAGGCAGAAATTCCTGCCCCGGGAAAGGCAAACAGTTTTATTTGTACGTATTATTCCTGTCCATAACCTTAAATCTTCCTAATCAGTCAACTAACATCCCTAGAATTATTGTTACCTGGCAGTGTAAAACAAATTAAATGTTTGGGTCTGTTTTCTCTATAAATATCTCTTTGCTTCCTACTTATTTCTACTCCTGCGGTTTCCTGGTGTTTGTTTGTTTGTTTGTTTGTTTTTGTATTTTTATGTCCACCTTGCATCCCTCAACTAATAATCCTTCCCTATGTGACCTGGGACCTTGTCTCCTGCCCTAACGCCTAATTCATCCTAACCTTTTTCTCACTTCACTTTGGATACTTGGAATTATGGTATGATATCCTTTCATAATTTTAACAAGTAGCATTTCAAGAACTTGCAAATTATATTTAAAATCAAATTTAAAAAATAGAATTTAGTTTAAAACTTGGTATCTGTAATATTCTCATGATAGCATATATTTGTGCATTATAATATGCTATTACTCACATCCTCTGAGCATCAATTAAATGTGCCGATTGCTCTCACTGAAAAGATGGAACAAAGATATTCCCATCTCTTTTGTGCATTTACATAATTGCCAAAACAAATTATTGTGGACAGATTTTTGTAGCTTTTCCTTCAAATTCCTGCTTTCAATGTTTTTAATATTTATATGACTCATGTAGTTTAAATGAAGTGATCCTATATAATAATCTAGATAATAAAAGGCTACTATGCAAATTGACAGACCAGCAAAACAACTGTTTGCTATGATGCTCACTGACCACCAGGGGGCAGACGCTCAACACAGGAGCTGCCCCCTGGAGGTCAGTGCACTCCAACAGGAGGAGTGCCCCTCAGCCAGAAGCCCTGAGCTGGGTTCAGGGCTGGGGAATGCAGTGATGGTGGCGGGAGCCTCTTCCACTTCCGAGGCATAATTAAGGATGTCCAACTGATGCTTAGGACAGTCGTCTGTTGACTCATTAGTCAACAGAGCAGCAAACCGCAGCTTGCAAGCCACAGTTTGCAGACCACTGGCTTAGGAGGAGTGGGCCTAAGCCATCAGTTGGACATCCACCAAGGTTCTCCCAGACTGTGAGAGGGCGAAGGCCAGGCTGAGGGAACCCCCCTGAGTGTACAAATTTCATGCACTGGGTCTCTAGTCCACAATAAAAACCTAATTGGCCTGGTATTTTTAGAGCCCTTTTTACTATGAAATAAGCACGCAGAAATCTGGAGAATTGCAGTGGTGAAGTCTGTGAGTGAGAAGGAAGGCTGCTCATTCACAGAACTGCCCAACACCCATTGTTTACATAGCCTATTCCCTGAGCAGGATGCTGACATAACACAATTCACAAAATTTCCAAACACAGGTCCAATCATAACAAAGTCTGCAATTTTTACTTTGCTTACAGAACCTCTTGCTTGCTCACTCATTAGTTCCAGGGGAGGAGGGGGTAACTGAGTTGGTTTTCCAAAATCAAAGGGCTTTAGAAAATAAGCCTGAACGAACAGCAGTATAAAGGATTCAAACAATGCTGCTGAAACATATCTAGAATCATGTAATATACAAAGACATAGGTAAATAGACTTAGAAATGTATGCTTTACAAAATATACTTACTAAGCAGGCCATGTGTTTGACAAATACTTTGCCAAACGTAAATGATCATTCCTTTGCAAGCACCTTAGCTCCCTGCTTATGCCTGTTCTAAGGTACTGTAGGATGTGCCTTGTAAAACCGGACTCTTGCAATCCAGTTCTGTACCTTCTCCTCACCAGTGCCCATGCTGCTGACATTGCTGAGAGTATCAGACACAGCAGCTGATGGCTTTGTCTGATTTCATGACCTCAATCCTGGAACAGGCTCAGCACTGCCACACCCCCTTCCCATGCTTCCCTAGTCAACTTGCTTGGCAACTTCCTGAGCAATTATTTCATTTTTCTCTCTTACCACACCACTGTCCCTTCCCCAGGACTCTTGGCTAAGGACCTGGTCTCATATATAGTTGAGAAAACAGTAATTAGTAGAAACTCTCTCATCTCATCACCAACCAGTTTACAAACTCAGCTACGCACACATACCACACACACTGCTGTTTTCTGTCTTCCTTCTTGTTCTGATGAAAGAAGTGTCTGCGCCTATGAAGTGAAGTCACCCACGTGGGTTCTCACACTGTCCTCCCCTCTGTCAGTAATCCAGCTCTCCCTGGCATCCTCACTGGGTTATCTACGTCAGTTTGCAAACATGCTCTAACATCTCCCTAACTTAAAAAATGGTCTCCTCCATCCTACACCTCCCTCCTTCTAATTATTGCCTGTTTCTTAGCTCTCCATTTTGCAGTGTTCTGAGAAAGTCATCTAAACTTGCCTTTTCTACTTCCCCACTTCACATTCATTCTTTTTTTTTAATTTATCTTTATTGTTGCAAGTATTACAGAAGTCCCTTCTGTCTCTCCTCATCCCTTCCACATGATCTCACTAATATGTGGAATCTAAGGAACAAAACATACTGATGAACAAAATAGATTCAGAGACACAGAATCATGGAACAGACTGAAGAATTTCAGAGAGAAGGGGGGAAGGGGTATGAAGAGGGGGAAAGTGGGTAGAAGGAGATTAACCAAGAATTTATATGCATATATATATAGCCCAGGGACACAGACAATAGGCTTGGAAGGGTGGGTGCTGGGTGGAAAGGGTCAATAATGTGGTCAATAGTGGAGGGGCCCCTCCAGGCCTACCGCACTATTATCTGTGTCCACAGGTTATGTATATATACGCATATACATTTTTCTCTTATATGGCTTCTTTCCCTACCAATGCACTCATCAGAATCCATAATACAAACACAGGGATCCGCCTCTGTCCCCTTCCCACTCACCCCCACAGCTGTACCTTGGTGTTGATTTTTCTCAGGGCCAATACCTGGCACACCCCCTGCACGCACATGCGCCACAGACCCTGGCGCAGGGTAGCGCACAACCCATGCGGGTGCACAAGGTGTCCTGCCTATTTGAAACGTCCATCTCAGTGGGTGGCACACTACACTCACTGAACATGTTTCTCCCTGGTTGGTCTAATTTGTTCAACCTCTCTCCTCCACCTGGTTTTTAAACATTGGAGTCTCAGAGTGCAGTGATTCCCCCAGCATACCTTTCCTTGTTCTAAGATTTTTAGATACCATCTACTGCTGGCATCTTCTGTGTCTTCAGTCACAGTCTAAATCCACTTTTGATGTCTAACAGCTGACAGCTTTCACGTCCCACAGCTTTCCCCCGCGCCCCTCTCCTCCTCAATCTGGATAAGTGTAAGGAAGCTGATGAGAAGGTCTGCTGGTCCCTCAAGGCCCACACAGGGCAACTCTTGCCCCAAATTCCATTCTCCAACCACCATCAAATCCAATCCAGTCTCCTTTCCTACCAGATGAGAAGTACTCTGCACCAGTGTACTTCTCCCATTGCCATGCCTTTCACTCCCACCCAGCCCTGTTATTTCCCTCCTGGTTTCCCTCTTTATTCTTGCCTCTTCCTCCAAGGTCCCCTATCCATAGGCAGCAAGAGGAAGGAGTGTCAGGATATCTCTTAGGGCAAAACAATTTGTATGGGTGAGGAATTCTGTGAGTTCTGAATGCTGGTTTCCTGTTCGAGAATAGAGGTCCAGGAAAGAGCACCAAGTATGTGAAAATCTGAAGCCCAGTTACCAATAGACAAGCCCACTTCCTGGAGTAGCAAGAAGGGCAGAGGGTACTGAGGAAATCATTAGGCAGACATCACACGGTTCACATTGTTGCCTTGACAGCAGTCACCTTCACTTACTCCCAGGCTTGAGGACAAGTTCCTGATATAGATATTTTCAGTTTAAACCTGACATCCAATGACAGGAAACCCAATAGTGAAACAGAAAAGTAAAGTTCAAAGACCTAGGTCCCAGCCAGCTTTCTAATTGCTTAACCTGTCACTCTTCTCATTTTCAAATTGACGATACAGTATTTCTTACAAAGCGTTGCTAAATGTATGTACTTATGAACAAACTGTAGAACAGCATACAAATATAAGTTCTTAATACAACTTACATTTAGTACATCCTTTGACATGCCCTTTAAAGAAAAGTACTTTTAATTTGACTGAAGTGTTTTATTATTACTATAAGAGCCACAGAGTAAAGATCATCATGAACATTTTAGATATAGAATTATGCTCATTAGAAACAGATTCTTGGATTTTACAGTAATTGCAGACTTCTATTTCCTGCCTGTTTTCCCCCTAGATATCAGTAATTTCTTACACAGTCATTTTCTATCATCTTCTCTAGTCTCCATTTACCTGAAGGTTACATATAAGAATAGAGATAGGCAGAATTTTATTAAACAAACATAAATTAATATACATATTATTAAAAGCAATGAAAAAAATAAGATTCACTTGTCAGAGAGTTGCTTTACTATAAAAACTGTACCATAATGTCTCTATATTCAAAGTGAAGGAGAGCACCTACTTGGTACCTCACTGGAAGATGCAGCTGTGAGGGACAGTTTAGGTGCAATTCCCAGCGAGGGGAGGTTTAGAGAGAAGGAATGAATACAGAAGCAAGACAATGACAATGAAAAATGCTACAGGGGAAGTAGTCAGAATGCTCTAATTAGAGAAAAACAGGGAGAAAGAATGGATTTACTTTGTTAAGGGAGGGTGACTCTGAAGACTGAGCCTGAGATCAAGAGCTGTGGTGAGCAGAGGGAAGAATGATGAGATAGATGAAGACAAAACAGGGCTCCAATGAAGCAGTGTCTGTAGACTATGATAATGAGGACTGTGGATGTCATTTCAGGTGCAAAGGACACAACTAAAGGGTATTTAATAAGAAAGTCAGTTCATTTGATTTATATTTTCAAAAGCATTAAACGGGAGGAGCAATGCAAGTATTTATGAGGAGGGCAGTGGCATGAGCCATACTTTGTGAAGATTAGGTTAGCAACACGTTTTTAAAAAGCCAGAAGAGGAAGAAGATATTGAAGATAGAGATACCAAACAGTCGCCATTATATAGAACAGCGGTTCTCAACCTGTGGGTCGCCACCCCTTTGGGGTCCAACGACCCTTTCACAGGGGTCACCCTAAGACTATTGGAAAACACCTATTTTCCCATGGTCTTAGGAACCAACACACGGCTCCTCGGTGTAGTAAAATGTAGCAATGTAGTTTACTGTTGTCATATTAAGACTGCTACCCATGCTACACCATGATTCAAGACAAAATTTCATTTATTTATAATTAGAAATAAATATTTCACAATATATAATTACATTTATTGTTTTTGTGATTAATCCCTATGCTTTAATTATGTTCAATGTGTAACAATGAAAATACATCCTGCATATCAGATATTTACATTACAGTTCAGAACAGTAGCAAAGTTACAGTTATGAAGTAGCAACCGAAATAATTTTATGGTTGGGGGTCACCACCACATGAGGAGCTGGCTTAAAGGGTCGCGGCATTAGGAAGGTTGAGAACCACTGATATAGAGTCAAAAGGTAATAAGTGCCTCAACTATAATGATAGCAAAGGATTGAAAAAGAAGGAAAGAATGACAGGGAGATACACCACTCAGGTGGAATGAGTAGAACTTGGCTTGACTGGAGCAAAAGAGAAAGAATCGAAACTGTGGACTGGGCTTTCAACTAGAGACTAAATGAATGCTGCTGTAAGGAAAACACACTAATAAAGGCAGAGGCTTGGGTGAAGGAAAGATAGTGCATTCAGCTTTAGCCAAGACCCCACTTCCTTCTCATTCTGCAGTTATCACCCTGCAACCTCATTGCGTTATTCCAGCCCAGCATTCCAGTGTTTCTCACCCAAGGCTGGGCACCAACATCATCAGACCAAGCCACACACCAAACCTACTGACGAAGGATGTGGTGGTTATTTCTTTACAATTCATTGGTGATTCTGATGTACAATGAGGGCTGAAACTCTTTGGCCCATGCAGAGTACAAAAACAAGATTGATTTCTTGTATTTTTTGGGTGGAGGATTATTTGGGTCATTTTCCTTATGCTTGAAAAACTTTAGTATTTCCTTTACTGTGGGTCTGCTGTTGATAAATTTCCCCATTTTTTTTGGTCTTTAAATAGCTCAGTTTTTAAAGAATGACAGAGTCCCCTCCTGCCTGCACCATTTGAAGATATCATTTCACTGTCTCTGAGCTTTCATTACTTCTGTGAGAAATCACCAGTCAGTTTGTCAGTCTAATGGTCAAAGCTGGTACTAGAGTGATGCAAGTAAGGCACTTGCCTTGAATGTAAAACTATACCCACTGTCACATTCCCACCAGAAATATCTGACACTGTTCCTCCACATCCCTGCCAGCATTCCATGTTCCATTTGCATTATAGGCAGCCAGATAGGTATGTAGTGATATCTCACTGTGGTTTTATTTCTTGAATTTTCCTGGTGGCTAATGAGACTGAACATCTTTTCATGTGCTTACATACTATATGCACCTCCTTTCTGATCATATCCTTCTGCCCAATGGATTATTTATGCTTTAACTGTTGAGTTCTGTGAGTTTATATAATCTAGATACTACTCCATTGTGGTTTGCAAATATTTTCTCCAAATCTGTAACAAGTCTTTTCTTCCTTTCACATAGTTCTTCACAGAGAAAAAGTTTTTGTTTTTGATGAGGTTTAAGTGACCAGTATTTCCTTTTATGCACTGTGCTCTTGGTATCAAGCCTAAGAATTTGCCTAGCTCTGAGTTCTGAAGATTTTCTTTGTGTTTTCTCAAATGTTTTACGGTTTTACATTTAAGCACCTCATCCATTTTGAGTTAATATTTTATATAAGCTGTAAGATTTAGGGTGATGTCCAATTACACCAACATCATTTGTTAAAATTCCTCCATTGAAATCCTTCTGTACCTTTATACAGAATCAGTTGAACCTAATTGTGGGGGTCTATTTCTGGAGTTTCTGTTCTGTTCCATTCACTTATTCATTTATGTGTTTATGTCTCTGCCAATATCACCTGCTCTAATTAGTGTAGCTATTATAGTAAGCCTTAATGTTAAGTAGAGTAATTCCTCCCACTTCATGTTTTTAAAATATATTTTTATTGATTTTAGCGAGGAAGGCAAAGAGATAACACATCAATGATGAGAGAGAATCATTGTTTGGCTGCCTCCTTCATAACCCCTACTGTGGATCGAGCCCACAACCGAATCGAATCATGACCTCCTGGTTCATAGGTCAATGCTCAACCACTGAGCCACGCCGACCGGGCAAGTCCTCCCACATTATTCTTTTTTGTCAAGACTGATAAAACGGTTCTAGGACTTGTGCCTTTCCTTACAAATTTTAGAATAAGTCTATGTCTACAAATAACCTTGCTGGGGTTTTGATAGAAAATGTTTTAAACTTACAGACCAATCTAAGGAAAGCTGACATCTTTACCATATTGGGTTTTTCAATGCATGAATACTACATGTCTCTCCACTAATTTAGGTCTTTATTTATTTATCAGTATTTTTTAATTTTTAGCATATAGATCTGTTAAGTATATATCTAAAAATTTCATTCTCTTAGGATTGACTGTGATATTGTTTTCAACTTCAGTTTCCACAGATTCATTGTTAGTGTATGGAAATGTAGTTAATTTTTTTTTTTTGCTAATCTTACATCTGGTGACTGATGAACTCATGTAACAGTTCTAAGAGCTGTTTTCACCTTATTTGTTTTGTTTGGTAGATTCCTTGGGATTTTCTACTGGATAATTATATCATCTACAAATAGGGACAATTCTATTTTATCCTTGCCAATAGGTGGGCCCTTTATTTCTATTTCTTGCCTACCAGTTGTTTCTGATGGTAGAAAGAATATAAGTATTAATTTAAGTATGATGTCATTAACTGTAGGTGTTTGATAGATACTTTTTTTTCTTAAATATATTTTATTGATTTTTTACAGAGAGGAAGGGAGAAGGATAGAGGGTTAGAACCATCAATGAGAGAGAAACATCGATTAGCTGTCTCCTGCACATCCCCCAGTGGGGATGTGCCCACAACCAAGTTACATGCCCTTGACCGGAATCGAACCTGGGACCCTTTAGTCCGCAGGCCAACACTCCATCCACTGAGCCAAACTAATAGATACTTATCAAATAAAGTAATTCCCCTCTATTTGTAACTCAGTGAGATACTTCTGACATGAACGGTGTTCGATTTTATCAAGTACTTTCTGTATATCAACTAATATGATAACATGATTTTTCTTCTTCTTGCTCATTAATATGATAGATTACACAGAATGACTCAGTATAGTTATTTTAAAGTCTGAGTCTTACAATGCTAGTATCTGGGGCCCTTTAGTATCAGTTTTGTTGTCTGTCATTTCTACTGATCCCATTTTACCATCTTAGTTCTTTGTGTGCCTAGTTCTTTTATTTTGTGCCAAATGCTATATCTGAAAAACTACTGCTAGAAATAATTTGAGGCACTAAGATGACATTAGCTTCCTCCAGAGAGGCTCTGCCAGACCTAAAGCACTAGTTATCCAGGGTCACCTTCATCCAATTTAAGTGACTGACATCATCCAAAGCTAAGTTGCACTCTTTGGGAGGGCCTGTTTACTCCAGTTCACACGTGTGTGTGTGTGTGTGTGTGTGTGTGTGTGTGTGTGTGTGTGTTAATCCTCACAAGAATATTTTCCCATTGATTTTTAGAGCGAGTGGAAGGGAGAGGGAGAGACAGAGAGAAATATTGAAGTGAGAGAGACATATTGATGTGAGAGAGACACATTGATTAGTTTCTCCCTGCACATACCCCAACCAGGGCCGGGGCACTTGCAGTTGAGGTACATGCCCTTGATGGGAATCACACCTAGGAGCCTTCAGTCCATAGGGTGACACTCTATCCACTGAGCCAAACTGGCTAGGACCACACTTACTCTTAAGGTATATCCTTTGAGGCCTCAACCTAAAGCAAAGTGTTCACCAGAACTCCCTCAGTTGGCAAGACATGGACTCTAATTCCTATCCTCCTAGTCCTGCTATGCTATCAAAAGCACTCAAGGTTGCCCTCTTTGGAATTGGAAAAAACTCAGCCCCAAACAATGGGTTCACCTGCCTTGGCCTCTGTCCTTACTTGGATCCTGACTGCAAGGTTTTTACTACTTTATAAGCTTTTTCATGCCTCCAGGCATGCTTTTAATACATGGTCCAAGTTTTCTCATCCTCAGAAGGGTTCATCTGATTTTAAAGTTTGCAGTTGCTAGAAACAGAAGTCCCTCATGATTTATTCTGAGTATTTGATGAATGTTGTAAACCCTCTCCCACTATACAAACTTACAACATTTTAATACAAGTTCATTGAATTTGCTGACTCCCTGAAACCCACCTATGAATCTCATGGTTCAAGATCCTCCAGTTAAAAAGCCTCATAGAATTTTAAAAAGGGGAGTGGGACTATGCAATAATTATAGTTAACATGTACTGACAGCTTTCTCCATGTGAAGCACAATGTTAACAGCATAGCTCTTTAATCATGCTTATTTTTGCACACAGCCCCTACAGCCTCCGCAGGAAGCATGACTTATTAGTATTGAAAACGCTGGGCTGGTTTGTGAGGGAAACCAGTGCTGTTAGGGCCAGGAGAACTTTTTGCTGCTGCTGCTGCTGCTGCTGTAATGATGACCCCGAGTCCACATAAAGAAGTTACTATGCAAAAGGCCAAGGAACAATGCCTCAAATCTGGACATGCTCTGAACAGACGGAGTCATCCAAAGAGACCTTGCTGGAAAACAGCAGAGATACTTGTAGGACCCAAAAATTGTAGTCAAGAGGGCAACAATGGCCAATTGCCAGGAGTCCCTACAGGAGGGGCCAACCTTAGCAGGGGAGATGACCTACAATCAAGAATGTCATCAGAGGTTGAGACTCACTCCTAGAATGGACACATGGTTCCACACCAGAGGCAATGGCTATAGCTCAGTAGACCTAAAGATTTGCTAAAGGCACCCTCTGCCAGCACTCACAGGAGTGAGACATGCTTCATGACCCAGCTAGCGATGACAGAATATCTAGAACGTTACTGCACTTGACTAGCATTGAAAGTTATAGATTTTGACAGAAAAGAGCTATTGAACATAAACACAGTTCTCAATGGGGTCACTTTCTGTGTTTGATTCTAATGGTTAAGTATGATTAAATACACCTTATGAAGATGAACTGTCGTACACAATTTTCAGACATCATACTGTACCCTGCTCTCTGAACCTAAATCTGTTTTGCACACAAACACAAAGCATTTTTGCATGTTTTGACATCTCCTGAATTCCCCCAAAATGTTAATTACCATGTCTACTGGGGGAGATGTTGCTGTCAGAGCTTTATCAGGTGCTTCTCTATCACTTTGGAAATTCACCTCCCAGAAGAAAAGGCTGCTCGGTGGTGTTTGCCTCACCAGCACATTCCCTTCCTTTCTCAGTCTGCATTTGTGGTGCTTACATTCTCAGAGAACTGATGTGTAGATGCATAGAGTCATAATGTCCAAACATTTACATTTTGAAATATGTGTTATTTTATGAATTATTTCCTTGAATTTTCCTTTGTAGTATAGTAAAGGCTATACACTGATTTTTTTCTTTTTTAGGAAGAGTACTTACGAATTTCACTTCAGGATAGCTAAGGGGGCATATAAAAGATCTATTTTAAAAACTGGGTGCTGGGTCTGAAAGGGCTGACAATCCTGCTCTGCCTTTAAAACCATCTGTTTCACACACTGTACTCAGGCCACTTTCAAGGCCCTTCACTTACTTAAAATCCCCTCCATGCCCTCCTGGTGCTCATATACATGTAAGCCTCCCCAGAATCAGCCTCTGTAGCTCCACCTTGTACCTCACATCCTTCACAGTCTCTTTCAGCCCCTCATATTTGCCATGTTTCCCCCTTCCTATATCCCCATTCCCCTGGTCCTCAACTTCTGAACCCCTAACCCCCCTTCAGATGTCAGCTACAGCAAAGACTACTTGGCATTTACTTGCCACAATCCTCCAGAGCCATCCTTCTTCCAGGCATGGTTCCTTGGTCTGCTCCCTGGAAAATATGCTCCATAGGGCAGGGCCTGGGTCAGTTTAAGTACCCACTTCATGTTCAGCACAGCAAAGGCATTCTGTTTGGTGAGTGAAGAGATGGAAGACGGGAGAAAGAAACAGTATAGAGGCCCCTGTTTCCACTCCAAGAATGAGCATGTGCAGCAAAGACATCTTCTCAGGGTTCTGGGAGGTAAGCATTAACTCAGGTACAGTGACACTTATTTAGTTGAGAGTCTCCCATATTTCATTTTCCCCTCAAAGTTTTATAAGAACCTTTTATACATGAGTGAGAACATCTACTAGGTAGAAGTTTTCACAGCTCATACGAGCCTTCTTTCTTAGCAAACATTTGTCTTATTTTAGGATTAGAGGCCCGGTGCATGAAATTTGTGCATGGGGGAGGGTGTCTCTCAGCCCAACCTGCACCCTCTCCAATCTGGGACCCCTTGGGGATGTCCAACTGCTGGTTTGGGCCGGCAGTTGGACATCCCTCTCACAATCCAGGACTGCTGACTCTTAACCACTCGCCTGCCTGCCAGCCTGAACAACCCCTAACCACTCCCTACCAGCCTGATTGATACCTAATTGCTTCTCCTACTGGCCCAATTGCCCCCAACTCCCCTCCCCTGCAGGCCTGGTTGCCCCTAATTGACCTCCTGTGCCGGCCATCTTGTGGCAGCCATTCTTGACCACATGAGGGTGGCCATTTTATGTGAGGTCACAAGGGTCAATTTGCATATTACTTCTTTATTATATAGGATGGTTTATACTAGCTGGCATCCATCTATCTGCTACATGGAGTATAGCTATTCATAATAATAGGTTTTTTAAATGTTTTCTCTTTTCATTTCATGTAAATCTCTCATTCTAAAGTTTCACTGTCAAATCTCTAAGATAAGAGACAAATGCAAGTAGATGCTATTAGAATGAGCAGTGAATATTTGGTGTTTGAAATCAGTGCAGATGAACCATTATTGAGAGTTAAGAATCCTGAATCTTAGAGTAAAAATACTGTGGTTCATATTGATGTCTACCACTTACTGGCTTAGCCCTAGGAAAGCTACTTAATCTCTCTGTACCTTAGTTGTTTCATCTACAAAATAGTGAGGTTGTTGAAGGGATTAAATGAGACAAGACTTTATCTCAAACTATGTGACACTTTATAGGCATTCCACACATGTGCAGTATACACAACATTACTGCTGCTGTTTGCCTATGCATCATTATGTAAACAGAAAGGAGGTATGACTGGAAGACAGAGTGCCATCTCATTTTCATAGAAGAGCAGTGAGGTATTTAGTGGAGAAGCTGTACTGCCTAATAAGGAACTTCAGGCAAATTCCTTACGTCACATCTCATGTATGGCATAGAAGTAATTATACCTGCCCTAAGATATCACAAGATTATTGTAAGAATTAATTGAAATAATACATGAACTTGCTTTAAAATCTAACAAAACAATATCAAAATTTTAAATATTACATAATTGTTATTTTCATTAGAAATTTACTATTCCTTAGTAACTTGTAGGTATAATAAACCAATCACATATAAATAGCAAATCATGTTTTATCTTAAAAATATAGCAAGCTAAAAATTAAAAGGCATCTATTTTACTTTCAAGATATTTATTGAACTAATAATAACCTATTTCAATCTTGAACATAGTCCCATGTTTTTTTAGCTTTAGACAATAACATGTGCTCTCTAGAACCAGCCAACTAAGATTACACTGAGCTGTACCCTGTAGTCCATCTCCCAATCAGAGAGCAAACCCGCACAGTGCAATCTGTTACTATGCAATATAAGACATAATTAACAAAAAAGAGATCATTTTTGAAAGCTTTTAATAATGAAGTATTAAACATTTTAGAACCATTTGATTTGCTTCATTTTAAAGCAATAGGTAAATGTTAATTCTACTAAAGCATTCTTTTTACACAATCAGGAGGGGAAAAGCCTACATCTAACACACACATATTCCCTTATCCTGCTTGTCTCTCATCAAGTCTAGCTCAGTTAATCTCTGTGAAACTAATAAAGGAAAAATCACCTGTGCTGCTTCTGTGGCAAAGACCACAGAACTTTTTAATGGAATTATTCCATGGATTGAAGTTCCATTTTAGCTTCAGACTAACAAAATCCCTAGAAAGGTGGGAAAAAAGGCATTTTAAAAACCCCCACAAACAAACACCAAAGAATTGAAGGGCTGGCAAGCCCTAGAGCCTATGCTTATCCACATTTAGGAAAAGTCATCACAGGTCCCTTCTCTCCTTCCCTTTGCATTTTCTTCAAAGCAATCCACTAACAAAATTGCTACTTCTTTCTTTCAGTGAAAAAAGGATGAAGGAACAGAGACAGAGTCTGCATAAACTAAATATGAAAAAACAACAGCAAAGTGTATGCAACCACATAACAAGAATTACAATAGTTCTTAACTAATCCACACTGAAATCTGCTGGATTAGCACCTAGAGACTTAAATGTGTTCCTTTATGTGTAAGAAACACCATATTCCAATACTAGCCTAGACACAGAGGCTACCTACTTAAACGGTTTTATTTGCCTATTTATAAGTGACAGGTAGTAGCAGGCTTAAAAGGTTTCTAAGTTTAAGAAGATTTCCAGAAACTGACTCCCTAAGAAACTCCAAAACTCAGATTAGCAATGTTGTATTACTTTCTATAATAAGATATGCACCTACATTTTTCTCATTTACAGCTATCACCATGCAATACAGAAGGCAGCTGTTTATTGACTACTATAATCTTGGAAGAAAATGGAAAAAAATCAATTAGATATTTGGCAGAACTCAACAACCAACAAAAGAAGTTCATTCTCATGCAAATCACCTACAATGCCAAATATATAAAATTGCTGTATTAAGCTCAGAGAAGGAGGAATACTTCCTCCCCACCCACGTGACTGGAGACTAAATGGAAGACTGCAGGAGTGCTGCTGGCTGTGTACAGAAATGGGGAACTCCCCCAACAGAGGCAATGTCTTAGCAGAGAGGACAGGGGGTTAATGTGAGAACAGAGAACAGCTCATCTAAGAAAGTCAGTTCTCACAGCACCAGGCATAAGGGGCAGAAGCTCACAAGCAGATCAGTAAACCAATCCTGCCAAAGTTGCCAACCGATACTTGCTGCTTCTGGGATATTTAAAAGATAAGCCATCAATCACTTGTTCTAAAGATTTAAGACAGTAATTATAAATAGAAGCAAAAAACAAACAAATAGTTAAGATTTTACCTGATTCCATTACCATACAGAAGTTTGCTTAGGAAAGGGCAGTTAACCCTTTTCAAATCTGAAGAAACCACATTCTAAAGGATTAGTTAGAAAGCAAGATAACCTAAAAAGAGAAAATTTAAAGAAAAAAGGCAAAACTAATAGTTATTTTCTTTTTTCTACTTCATCCCCAAACTAAAAATCCATTGAAAAATAAAATATTAGGTAACCAAGGCAAATGTGATTAGAAACATCACAAATACACATACGAACAAGTATTCTATGCTTATTTCAGCTGTCATAGATTCTATTATTGCCATGGACTCATATATAAAAGACTAAAAGCCTGGTGCACAAAATTCCTGCATGGGTAAAAGGGTGTGTCTTTCAGCCCAGACTACTCCCTCTCCAATCTGGGACTCCTTGAGGGACGTCTCTCTCACAATCCAGGAAGTGGGCTCCCAACTGCTCACCTGCCTGCCTTCCTGATTGCCCCTAACCGCTTCTGCCTGTCAGCCTCATCACCCCCTAACCACTCCCCTGCCAGCCTGATTGATGCCTAACTACTCCCCTGCCAGCCTGTTTGTCCCTACCCCCCCCCCCCCTGCAACTGCCCTTCACTTAAGGCAATAATGTTTCAATGGCTGTGTGAGCAAAAGGCTTGGCTCCACTCCAGGCTACAAAGTTTCAATTGTAGAAGATAAATAAATCCCAGATACCAGGGTGTCCACTTGGATTACCAGGGGGTGTAGCCGACCCGCAAATCACCGTAGGCCCCTTGCCTAGGCCACCTCACACCCCAAGAAAACACATGTAATATATGGTTTTATTAAAAACCATATATTACAATACAAATAGGTTTAGTTTACGACAAACCACATAGAATTATCAGTTAAATAAATCTTTCTTTTTAAAATTTTTTTTAATTTTTATTAATTTTTATACATATCTCCCCATTGCCCCCCTCCCTCCTAGGCATACCCCAACTCCCCAGTGTCTATGTTCATTGGTTATGCTTATATGCATGCATACAAGTCCTTTGATTGATCTCTTATCTACCTCACATAACTTTAATCTTCCAGCTGTAATTTCACAGTCTGTTTGAAGCTTTACTGCCTCTGTATCTATCCTTTTGTTCATCAGTTGATAATGTTCTTTATTATTATCCACAAATGAGTGAGATCATGTGATGCTTCTCCTTCATTGACTGGCTTATTTCACTAAGCATAAGGCTCTCCAGTTCCAACCAGGGTTGCTGAAAATGGTAAGAATTCCTTCTTTTTAATGGCAGCATAGAATTCCATTGTGTAGATGTACCACAGTTTTCCAATCCATTCTTCTGCTGACGGCACTTAGGCTGTTTCCAAATTGTAGCTATTGTAAATTGTGCTGCTATGAACATAGGGGTGCATAAATCCTTTCTGATTGGTGTTGTAATTTCTTAGGATAAATTCCTAAGAGTGGGATTACAGGGTCAAATGGGAGGTCCATTTTTAGTTTTTTGAGGAAACTCCATACTGTTCTCCACAGTGGCTGCACCACTCTGCATTCGCACCAACAGTGCACAAGGGTTCCTTTTTCTCCACATCCTCGCCAACACTTGTCGTTCGTTGATTTGTTGATGATTGCCATCCTGACAGGTGTAAGATGGTATCGCATTGTCATTTTGATTTGCATCTCTCGGATGATTAATGACTTTGAACAAGTTTTCATGTGTCTCTTGGCCTTCCTTCTGTCTTCTTTCGAAAAGGTTCTATTTAGGTCCGTTGCCCATTTTTTTATTGGATCGTTTATCTTCCTTTTATTAAGTTCTATAAGTTGGCTGTAGATGTTGGAGATTAAACCTTTATCAGTGATAACATTTGCAAATATGTTCTCCCATACAGTGATCTTTCTTGTTGTTTTGTTGATGGTTTCTTTTGCTGTGCAAAAGCTTTTCATTTTGATGTAGTCCCATTTGTTTATTTTTTCTTTAGCTTCCATTGCCTTTGGAGCAGTATCAGTGAAGAAGTTCTTTCGGCATATGTCTGAGATTGTGCTGTCTGTGGATTCCTCTAATATTTTTATGGTTTCCCGTCTAATGTTTAAGTCCTGTATCCATTTTGAGTTTATTTTTGTATTTGGTGTAACTTGGTGGTCGAGTTTCACTTTTTTGCATGTACCTATCCAATTTTCCCAACACCATTTATTAAAGAGGCTATCTTGGCTCCATTGAATGTTCATGCCTCCTTTGTCAAATATTAGTTGAGCATAGTGGTTTGGGTGGATATCTGGGTTCTCTATTCTATTCCATTGGTCTATATGTCTGTTCTTGTGCCAGTACCAGGCGGTTTTGAGAACAGTGGCTTTGTAATACAGCTTGAAATCTGGTATTGAGATCCCACCAACTTTATTCTTCTTTCTCAGAATTGCTGTAGCTATTCGTAGTCTTTTTTTGTTCCAGATGAATGTATGAAGAATTCTTTCTAGGTCTGTGAAATATGTCGTTGGTATTTTAATGGGTAGTGCATTGAATCTGTAGATTGCTTTGGGTAGTATGGACATTTTAATGATGTTGATTCTCCCAATCCATGAGCATGGTATACTCTTCCATCTGTTAACATCTTCCTCTATCTCTTTTTTCAGTGTCCTGCAGTTTTCTGCATATAGGTCTTTTACCTCTTTAGTTAGGTTTATTCCTAGGTATCTTAATTTTTTTGGGGCAATGGTAAATGGGATTGCTTTTTGAGTCTCTCTTTCTGTAATTTCACTATTAGTGTACTGAAGTGCCACAGATTTCTTGGCATTAACTTTGTATCCTGTTACATTGCCAAATTCATTTATTAAGTCAATCAGTTTTGGGATGGAGTCCTTCGGGTTTTTTATGTATAATATCATGTCATCTGCAAATAAGGACAGCTTTACTTCTTTTCCAATTTGGATTCCTTTTATTTCTTCTTCTTGTCTAATTGCAATGGCTAATACTTCCAGTACTATGTCGAACAGGACAGGTGAGAGTGGGCATCCCTGTCTTGTTCCTGTTCTTAGGGGAAATGGTTTTAGTTTTTGCCCATTGAGTATGATGTTAGCTGTGGGTTTATCATATATGGCTTTTATGATGTTGAGGTTTGATCCTTCTATTCCCACCTTATTGAGAGTTTTTATCAAGAAAGAGTGTTGGATTTTGTCAAATGCCTTTTCTGCATCAATTGATATGACTATGTGATTTTGATCTCTCAATTTGTTTATGTGATGTATCACGTTTATTGATTTGCGGATATTGTACCATCCCTGCATTCCTGGGATGAATCCTCCTTGGTCAAGGTGTATGACCTTTCCGATGTACTGCTGGATCCGATTTGCTAGAATTTTGTTGAGGATTTTGGCATCTATGTTCATGAGAGATATTGGCCTATAATTCTCTTTCATTGTGTTGTCTTTATCTGGTTTTGGTATTAGGGTGATGCTGGATTCATAGAAGGTGTTTGGAAGTGTTCCCTCTTCTTGAATGTTTTCGAATAGTCTGAGGAGGATAGGCTTTAATTCTTCTTTGAATGTTTGGTAAAACTCTTCTGTGTAGCCATCTGGTCCTGGGCTTTTATTTGCTGGAAGCTTTTTGATGACTGCTTCAATGTCTTCCATAGTTATTGGACTATTGAGATGTTTGGCTTCCTCCTCATTGAGTTTTGGAAGGTGCTATTTTTCTAGGAAAATGTCCATTTCTTGCAGGTTGTCCATTTTGTTGGAATAGAGTTGTTCATAGTATTTTTTAATAATCCTTTGTATTTCCACACGGTCTGTTGTTATTTCTCCTCTTTCATTTCTGATTTTGTTTATTTGGGTCTTCTCCCTTTGCCTCTTGGTGAGGCTGGCTAGAGGTCCATCAATCTTGTTTATCCTTTCAAAGAACCAGCTCTTTGTTTTGTTGATCTTTTGAATTGTTTTTTTGGTCTCCAAGTTGTTTATCTATGCTCTGATCTTCACTATTTCCTTCCTTCTGAGTACACTGGGCTTTTCTTGTTGCTCTCTTTCTAGCTCTTTGAGTTGTAGGGTTAGGTAATTTATTACCATTGTTTCCTGTTTTTTGCAGTAGGCTTGTACGGCTATGAACTTCCCTCTCAAGGCTGCTCTCACTGTGTCCCATAAATTTTGTATTGTTGTGTTGTCATTGTCATTTGTTGCAATGAGGTTTTTTATTTCTTCCTTGATCTCTCTGGTTACCCAGTCGTTGTTTAATAGCATGCTGTTTAGTCTCCATGTGTTTGATTTCTTTCTATTTTTTTTATTATAGTTGATTTCCAGTTTTATGCCACTGTGGTATGAGAAAATGCTTGATAATATTTCTATCTTCTTCAATTTGAAGAGACTTTTCTTCTGACCCAGTATATGGTCTATCTTTGAAAATGACCCATGTGCACTGGAGAAGAATGTATATTCTGTGGCTTTGGGGTGAAATGTTCTGAAGATGTCAATTTATTCCATCTGGTCTAGTGAGTCATTTAGGATTGATGTTTCTTTGCTGATTTTTTGTTTAGAGGATTTGTCCAATGATGACAGTGGGGTATTAAAGTCTCCTACTATGATTGTATTGCTGTCAATCTCTCCATTATTATCCTCCAAGAGTTTTTTTATGTATTTAGGTGCTCCTATATTGGGTACATATATGTTTACCAGAGTTATTTCTTCTTGTTGGATTGTTCCCTTTAGTATTATGAAGTGGCCTTCTTTATCTCTTATTATGTCCTTCACTTTGACATCTAATTTGCCAGATATAAGTCTTGCAACCCCAGCTTTTTTTTCATTTCCATTTGCCTGAAATACCATCTTCCATCCCTTCACCCTCAATCTGTGTGCATCTCTTTTCCTGACGTGGGTTTCTTGCAGACAGCAGATATATGGATCATGTTTTCTTATCCAAACAGTTACCCTATGTCTTTTGATTGGAGCATTTAATCCATTTACATTTAAATTTATTGTTGATATGTACTTACCTGTTGCCATTTTTAGTCCTTACCCCCGAGTTCCTTCTTCGCTTCCTCTTTCTTTTTATTACAGCAGACCCTTTAATATTTCTTGCATTATTGGTTTGGTGGTAATATATTCCCTTAGTCCTTTTTTGTCTGTGAAGCTTTTGATTTCACCTTCAATTTTGATTGAGAGTCTTGCAGGGTACAGTATTCTTGGATTCAGATCCTTCCTTTGCATGACTTTGTATATTTCATTCCATTCCCTTCTGGCCTGATGCGTTTCTGTTGAGAAGTCAGTAGCTAGTCTTATGGTGGTTCCTTTGTAGGTAACTTTCTGTTTCTCTGTGGCCGCTTTTAAGATTCTTACTTTGTCGTTGGTGTTTGCCAATTTAATTATAATATGCCTTGGTGTTGGTTTGTTAGGGTTCATTTTGCTTGGGATTCTGTGAGCTTCTTGGATTTGTGTGGGTTTTTTCTTTCCTATATTGAGGAACTTTTCTGTCATTATTTCTTCAAACACGTTCTCTAATCCTTGTTCAGTTTCCACTCTTTCTGGAACCCCAATTATGCGGATCTTGTTTTGTTTCATGTTATCCCGAAGTTCCCTTAAGCTCTCCTCTTGCTTTTTAACTTTTTTTTCTAGAAGCTGCTGTACTTGGGTATTTTTTCCTACCATGTCTTCTAGCTCACTGATGTGGTCCTCTGCTTCTTCTAGTCTACTTTTGATGCTTTCTATTCAGTTCTTTAAAGCAGTGATGTCATTTTTTATTTCTGCTTGCATTTCTTCTTGCTGCTTCATCATCTCCTCTTGGGTCTTCTTCATGTCCTTTTGGCTCTTACTCACATTGTTGATTTTGTCTTCCATTCTTTTCATCCACCCTATGATCATTTCTCTGAACTCTTTCTCTGACAGGCTTATTTCTGCTTCTATTTCGTTTACTTCCTTTTCTGGTGAAACCTACCTTTCTGTCTTATGTGGGCTGTTTCTTTTTCTGCCCATGGTCTTTCTTCTCCGGGTGTCTGGTTATGTAGTTCTTCTCCTACGTTGATTGAAAGGTACAAACTACAACATGACCAGGTACAGCACACAAGGCACAGAGTAGAAATGTATTCAAGATATTAATAATCACAGATAAGGTGACCACTAATGAAAGACAAATTAGGGGTAAATAGAGAAAGAAGAAGAGGAAAACGAGGAAAAAAGAAAAGAAAGAAATGCTAAAATCAAATTGGGTGAGCGAGAAAAGAAAATAAATAAATAAATAAATAAATGAACAAAAAAATAAAATAAAATAAGAAAATAAAAAGGAGAAGAAGGAGAAGAAAAGAGGAAAAGAAAAAAGTCAGAGAGAAAAGAAAGTGTATAAGAGAGAAAAGGGGAAGAAACTATAGATGTCAGGAGAAAATTCCAATAGAATAGTCACTAATCCCAGTAAAGGCTAGCAACCAGTACCTAGAGATTAATACAATCTGCAAATAGCAAGTGGTATCGAGGTAGGTGAGGGAAAAGAGAGGAAAAAAAGAAAGCAGGCAAAAAGCAAAATAAAACCAGTAGATTAAACTAAAACAATCTCACAAAAAAATTCAAAAAATTGATATAATCACTTTTCAGGCAAATAGCAACAAAAGGACATCGAGAAAAAACAACTTTTTGGCTAGTGAAGACAAGAAGAGAGAGGTTTGTATGGACTTGTAGTAGGGGATTTGAAATTAGATATATATATATGGGGTGAAATTTTAACCAGGTAAAGAGAAAGAATAGGGGGAACCTAAAGTTGGAAACGGGAAAGAGAAACGAGACAACAAAATGGGGAAAGTTAGGAGGAAAGTGTTGGCATAAAGGTAGAGTTGAGTTGGAGTAAAATTATGCTTAAGGAAAGATGAAAATAGAATGTAGAACTGTAATGCTGAAATAAAATAAAAAGAAAACAAAATGACACTTGTTTTTTTCCAAAAAGGTAAAGTACTAGTAGTAATTAATAATAGTAGTTTAAAACAAAAATGTAATAACTAAAAAGGTAAAATCAATTGAGGCGGAAAGAAAAAAATAGTCTTTTAATTAAAATATGTAAAAATGAAAAATAAAAAATTTAAAAAATTTTTTTAAAAAAAAGGGAAAAAAAGAAAATAGGAAAAAGAAAAAAAAATAGGATGGTCATTCACTTCCACTATTATTCTGCTGGGCACTCCTGTTTCCCAGTAGGGAAGGCATTGCAGTTCCCTGTGTTCCCCTGTTGGTGTTTTAATCTCTTTATTCTTTCTTGGTTATGCAAGAGTCAATTTGTGTGTCATCCATAGGGTGGCAGTGTTTTGGAATTGATCTCTGAAACAAAGCACAGGACCTCTCTAGGCTGTGCTAAGATCCTGCTACTCTGTGGTTCTCAAAGCCATTTTGTGGGGATTTTGCAGCCGGGACACTGTAATAACTCCCAGGTTGTCCCTCTGCCCCAGAAAAAAACGAATCGTTTTCCAGAGCTCCCCTCTGTCAACAGCTCGAAGAGTCTGCCTCCACACTTAGGGATCACGCCCTGCCCACCTCCGCAGACCTCTTCAGACCTCTCCAGAGGCAGCTTTCCCACAGCCCGTCTCTCAGGCGAAATCCAACCTTTCCGTGCGCCGTGTGGATCTCCGAATTCGCCGCCTGGGAAGCCGTGCTTTGGGTCCTGGCTGTTCGGTGGATGCAGTTTTCAGACCTCCGCAGACATCCACCTCCCTCTTATCTCAGGTGAAATCTGACCTTTCCATGTACTCTTTGGATCTCTGATTCTGCCGCGTGTCTGCGTCGATTGGAGAGAGGAGTTCTGGGTCCCTGGGTCCCCGGCTGCTTGATGGGTGCCCCAGCCACAGGCTTCAGACCGCTGCAGACATCCACCTCCCTCTACAAGATGGCGCGGTCTCCGCATTCGTGCTGGTGGCTCCGGCAAACAAAATCCTCGTGGCAGTGGGGCTGCCTGGCCAGGAGGGCCCCGTCCAGCAATCCCCCACCTTCTCCTGGAGGATAACTGACTCCCAACTTGCCAACAAACACTCCCAGGGCGACTCTCAGCCGCTCTCTCTCCCTCTGCCCAGCGACAAACCTCCAGACGCATCTGTCTACTTCGCCACCATTTTCTCTCCCCCTAAATAAATCCTTCTTATGTTTATAAGAGGACACTGCAGCTTTGGTAGACACTTCATTTATAAAGCCACATCATAAATATGTCCTGAAAATTTAAAGGGATAGTTACTAGGTGTACCAGTTAATATTGGCAGATTTTCTAATCAAAGAAAACATAGTAATTTCAAGAGAAACATCAAAAGTGCTTTATTCAAAGTAATGTCCACCACTGGCTACACATTTCCACCATTTTTCAGTAATTTGTGGGTACCATCCCAATAGAACTTTTCTTGTTTTGAGGCAAATGATTCAGAAACCCAATTTTCCACTTCTTCATACGTTTTCAACTGCTGCTCAGAAAGTGCGTGTGCCATCGACAGGAACAAGTCATAATCAAAAGGAGCAAGGTCTGGTGAATGTGGCCAGTGGGTTAATATTTCCCAGGCCAAGATCTTTTAATGTGTCTTTAACTGGTTTTGAAGTGTGTGATGGTGCATCTTCATGAAGCAAAATTACTTTGCAGTGTCTCCTGATACATTTTGGTCATTTCACGATCAAAGCATAGTTCTAATTGATTATTTGTTGTCAGTAGCGATCAGTATTAACGGTTTCACCTGGTTTTTAGAAGTTCATAATATATCACGAGTTCCTAATCCCACCAAACGCAGGGTATTATCTTCTTTCTGAAGCAATCTGGCCTTGCAGTCAATGCTGATGGTTGACCTGGATCAATCATGATTTTGTGCATTTGGGATTCTCAAAATAAATCCACTTTTCATGGCCAGTCACAATGCAATGCAAAAAAGACTCTCTTTCATGCCATTGAAGCAACATTTCATTGATGACTTTTCGGTTTTCCGTTTGTCTTTTGTTCAGTTGATGTGGCACCCATTTTCCTTTCTTTAAAATCATTCTCATGCTTGTAAAGGATCGGAAATTGTGTGCTGAGCAACCATTTAATCTTTCTGTAAGTTGTTTTTGAGTTGACACACATCTTCATCCAATAATGCTTGTAATTGTTGGTCTTCAAACTTTTTTGGTTGAACTGGACATTATCTTTCACATCAAAATAATCACTTTTAAACGTTTAAACCAGTGTTCACACGTATCTTGAGATGGTGCATGTTCACCATAAGCTTCCTCAAGTATTCAGCAGCATTTTTCTTCAAAATAAAGCAATGAGTTATAACTTCCCACAAATGCTCTTTTTGGGGGGGCTCAAAATTCGATATTTTTAAGCGTAAAAATATCTATGATGTTAACACCTTCAGAAAATTTGACATATGACATTTTGAAGCTTGCTGTCAATACAACAAAATAGCTTACATATCAACTTGCATATATATCAACATATGTGTAACGCCATCTTTTGAAAAAAATCCGCATTACTAACTAGTACGCGTAGTAGTTAAAACCTCATGACTGTGACTAATTTTGTGTATTTTAGAGGATCATTTGGATAAGACTCTCAGAGAAGACAACAGAAGACTGATTTGAGGTCTACAGCAATAGTCCCAATATTTACAATACCAGTTCTTAAATTTTCTAGTAATAGGACTCCAGAGAGATTTTAATTGGGTTTTACATATTGATATTTATACAATAATATTTTTATAATATTAGAAAATTTTACACTATTATCTATTAACTAGAGTTCAGGTACACAAAATTTGTGCACGGGAATGAGACGGGAAGGGGAAGTTCCTCAGCCCAGCTTGTACCCTCTGCAATCTGGGACTGCCGAACATCCCTCTCACAATCTGGGACTGCTGGCTCCTAACCACTCACCTGCCTGCCTACCTGACTGCCCCTAATCCCTCTGCCTGCCTGCCTATTTGCCCCTAACCACCTCTGCCTGCCTGCCTGATGCCCCTAACTGCTTCCCTGCTGGCCTGATCATCCTAACTGCTCTCCCTGCTGGCCTGATGGCACTTACTGCTCTCCCTTGCTGGCCTGATTGCCCCTAACTCCTTTCCCCTGCCAGCCTGATCACCCTAAGCACCTCTGCCTCAGCCTCCGCTAACATGGCTTTGTCTGGAAGGACGTCCAGAAGACATCTGGTCTAATTAGCATATTACCCTTTTATCAGTATAGATTCATTAGAGAAAATATTAAGTCCTTTACATGTTAACAAAAAATATTATTTATGGGAAAAAAAGTATATTTTTCAAAACAAAACATTTTGAATAGAGTGGCATGATTTTACGTTTCTTTCTTTCTTTTTTTAACCTCTTTAATGTCTGTCTTAATAAAAGAGAGCTGTGTTCTCATATCTGCTGCTGCAGTCATTCTGTTGTGATATGTTGCTTTGGTTCAAATTATGAAGAAAATCCAATATCACTAAGATAGAAAAGGAAGGGCATAGTAGATATCCTGAAAGGGTCTTAGAGACCAGGGTCCTTGCATCAAACTTTGAGAGCTGCTAATTAATAACACAAAACACAGTGATGAATATTTATGCTTAGGATACAGTAAGGGGGGCAGAGGATTGTAGATATCACCAGGAACATATAAACACCATGTTGATATATGCTAATGTGTATTTTATAGACCAAAGGCTAGGAAAGGAAATTGATTTCAAGAATAGTAGTCTAAATCCATGAAATACATTTGTGCTTTGATTTCATTCAAGAACCCACAAAAAATTATATACAGAACACAGTTTTCTATTCTAGTCTTCATATTACTCAGGTCTCTCATATTGCTAGGTATTTTTTTATGAAGGAAGTTCAAGGGGCTACATCTGTATAAACCCATGAATCCCTGTCATGAGGATATTATCAGCTTAATTAGATATTGGGAACTGGGGGAATGTTTTGAAAGCATGTCTATGAATAAAACCTGCTGAACCTCATGTAGCCCATTCTGTGGGAACCACAAAATGAGCCTGAAATGAGGCATTAAGGACTCTAAGGCACATTTTTTGTGAAGGGTTTACCCTGGTGTCTTGAGGCAAATTATGAAACCCATCAGGAAGCTCATGCCATAAGCATGTTAACCAATAATATCAAAATTTTAAATGTCAATATCCCTGCTTTTAATATGGTTACTAAACTCCAAATGGTAATTTCTAAAACCAAAACCAACCTGCCTCACCCCTGCTTTATTTTAAATTAAATGTAATTCTTCAATTTATAGATGAAAGACAATACCAACAGAAAGTTAAAGTCAGCCTCCTTAACTTGTCCCAGTTGCACCCAGATTCTCAAGTTCCAATCTCCTCTGCCAGGGGTTCCCACATCAAACACCCGATGGCTCCCCATAAACAAACTATAATATACTATAGAACAAAGGGTGCCCAAAATAGCTTCAAAATACAAAAGGAGATTAGCTGACAATTTTTTCTTAAATTAAGCCTTTGTGATCTAAAGCTTGGCAAGCAGTATCAGAACAACGAATTCGATTAGCTTTATCATAAATGAAAATGACTGAAGTATTTTTTAAATGCTTTCATAAACAACATAGAATTCTCCAAAAAATCTATGTATAGCACTAGGTTTTTTACAGGTATTATTTCAAAAGGAAGTTATTCCTTCTAAAATGTATAACTACTATACTTCTTTTTAAGTTGGTTTTGACAATGTCATTATAAATTGTAATTACAGACAAATCATTTTTTATCAGCTTATGGGGAAAAAGTACAACAAAATATGCTATTTTAGGGATTATGTCTTCTGATATATAAGTATGCAGGCTATTTTTTACATACCTCCTTATATTAATTATATATGCTAATATAAAATATCAAATAAAATTCATGTTTTATAAAAAATCATGACTAGGAACAGTTTGTCTATAATTTTATATATGAAGATAAGGAACAACCTGTTGCTAATTTTATATGTGAATGAAGATTAGGAAGAGCCTATCTATACTTGTAAGTAATAAGACAATATCCCCTCAAGGAAATCAAAGAGGTTAAGTTAAGGGTACACATTTATAAAATTAACTGCTCTTTTATTAACATTTCTACATTTTTTTTCAAGTCTTCCTTTTAAAAATCACTCTTTCAGGGAGAAAATGTTAAAGCTGAGATAAGATACTACCCTTTGTATACATTTATCATTTAAAATAACCTCTCTAGAGAAATTAATAAACTCCATAATTTTCATGAATTGAATGGACAATACCCAATGATTTCACATTTCCATAACTTGTCCCTTTCATCAATACTCGTAAACATTAAAGACTAAGACAATTAACAACTTACAAAGAGGGAAAATAGAAATTAAAGAATAAAGTGGACTAATAAGGACAACATTTTTGAATGAGGAAGAAAAACTTTGCTAATGATTCAAATTTTCATTCAATCAAACATTAAAGGAACTAATTAAGGGGCACAAGTTAAATGTTCTCAAAATAAAATAAGGAAATAAAATGATTAAATTATTTTTACCAACGCTTAAGATGAGAAGTTGCTAACTTCTGATGATCACAATAGCCTATTGATAATTTTCACCTTTTGTGCTGAAATAGCCTTTTGAAATGCTAAACATGTTTTATTATTGCAGAAAATTATGGAAAAAGAAAGCAAACACATATTCAGTAAGATTTCACCTGATAAAATCTAACAGTCTAAATAATAATTTAAAGGAGAAGGATGGGGGGGGGGTAGAGAAAGGTGAAAAGCAACCTAAAAGCAATGCTATACTTTCATAAAATGAAAATCCTGAAAATCCTGTGAAATGCTGTTTAATTGCTCTACCTCACAATCCCTCTGGCAGAGTACTGGCCTGGCCTGCCTGAACCTTCTGCGGACCGTGACCACCCACATTATGGGAAGCGCCATGATTAAAGGGAGTGCTGTGCTCCAGTATCTGCCAGCGCGGTCTGCGCCATGCTGTAATTATTAAATTTGCAGTCTTTTTATAATCTGTTGCATATGTTGTGGCAAGTCCCCTACATTGTCTAACAAGGAAACCACTGGGCTCTCCTCGAGGGGGACGGGGTGGGGGGAGGCGGTGGCAGCGGGGCAGTGGGCCGGGGTCGCTGCATTTGCACTGTTGTCACCTGTGGAGAACCGTGGGGCTTAGGAGGTGGGAATCCGAGTCAGGCGAGCCGGGGGTTTTGAGCCTTCGGGGTGTGGGCTCGAACCCCAGCTCTTTCTAGTGCTGTGATCTGGGTTCCGCTCTTTTTAAAATGGTTTCTCTATAAACATTTCGGAGGAAAAAATGCGAAAAAAAAGAAAAAGAAAAAGAAAAAGGAAACCACTGAACATGAATAGCAAGTTATTTTCAATGTGCACAAATGGCTTGAAAACAGAATACTTTTAATATCATACATTCAACGTTCTCAAAAATAGCTTAATTTACCATACATTTAACGCTACAATGAAACAAAATATGCCACTCCAAATTCCCTTCCAGTCCTCTTAAAAAAGAGATACAGCCCTTAATAAGTAGCTAGATTAGAGATTAAACATATACCAAGGAACAATTCATCCTTATATCTGTCCACTGATTAAATACACAGGAGGAGACCAAGAAATATAAAAGTTGTAAAATTCTGCAGGTCTTTTTACCCCCAAACTTTGTTTTCTATCAAGTTTGCTTTCCATTCAATTTTTTTTTTTTCACAACAGTAATGTGGTTTAAAAGACATAGATTTCAAGAAGCATCATTCCAGTTAGTGCCTAAATGTCAGTCAGGACAATCAGAACAGGCATTCAGAAAAAGATGTGAATTAAATGAATGGGAGTGTGACCAAGTACTGGCTCAAACACTCCCCTGACCCCGCGGAGGAAGCTCTCCCTGCTGCACAGCAGGTCTTCTCTGTAGGAGCCAAAATAATTCAACGTTTTTTTAAAGTCTTTTTTTTAAAGGACAAGTCAGCTCAACTAGAAATTGGGAGGTGGGTTTGGCCCAAAGGCGGTTAAGGAAGACCTCCAAACCGCCACTTAAACCTGTCTACCTCAGAGCCTCTGCTTTGGGAGGGTGTGTGAATGAGCTTACACAGACAGCTGGCCATGTCTTCCATCACTAAAAAGGAAACAAACCAAAAAGAACAAAAGAAAATAAACAACCATATAAATTTTTTAGAAGATCCTTACTAGAAGCATAATATCAAAACATCCAAAAAATCATGACCTGTCTCTGCACAACTCCTGCCAAGAAGAGCCTTTCATCTGGAGGACAGATGACAGTCTTGTCCTTTCTTCCCACTGATCAAAGTCCCTGAAGATTATTTGCATAGGTTAAGCAAGGAATGAGGATACTTCTTTCCCAAACATACCTCAAACAGCCATAAAACCCCCAAAACCACAAGAATGAAACTGAAAAAACCAGCTTGGAACTGTGCTAGCCTCCTGGAGACATTTCCCGTTCCTCCTGGAGGTATGCATGCTATGGAAAACCATGGGCTGCAGGGAAATGGGACAACCCCACGTGTCTCTGTGTGTCCACCTCTATCAGTGCTACAACCTTCCCATTCTAAACACATCATTACATACTTTATCTATGGCAAGTGCTACAAGGATGAGAAATGACACATGGCTGTGTGAGCTACGAATTGACCTTACAGCCATGAAGCAATTTGTGTCTAGAGCAGTGGTTCTCAACCTTCCTAATGCCGAGACCCTTTCAGACAGCTCCTCATGTGGTGGTGACCCGCAACCATAAAATTATTTTCGTTGCTACTTCATAACTGTAATTTTGCTACTGTTATGAACTGTAATGTAAATATCTGATATGCAGGATGTATTTTCGTTGTTACAAATTGAACATAATTAAAGCATAGGGATTAATAACAAAAACAATATGTAATGATATATTTTGAAATATTTATTTCTAATTACAAATAAATGAAATTTTGTCTTGAATCGTGGTGTAGCATGGGTAGCAGTCTTAATATGACAACAGTAAACTACATTGCTACATTTTGCTACACCGAGGAGCGGTGTGTTGGTTCCTAGACCATGGGAAATAGTTGTTTTCCAATAATCTTAGGGCAACCCCTGTGAAAGCTCGTTCCACCCCCCAAAGGGGTCACAACCCACAGGTTGAGAAACACTGCAGTAGAGTGTTTTTTGCTTCTTTGTATTACAAATCTTTGACTGATTCTTGTGATCCTCTAGTCTGTTGTTAGATTTCTGTATAATATTTTTTATTTTAGTCAGTATATGTTTGATTTCTAGTTGGTTCTTTTTCATCTCCTCTGGGATCTTGCTAAATTAATCCATTTTTTTTCTAGGAAATTCTTAAAAAACCTTATAATCATGATTTTGAACTCTATATCCAATCTTTGTTTTCCTCCATTTCTTTAATTTGTGATCTGTTCTTTAGTTTCCACATATTTCACTGCTTCCCTGAGTTGGTAGAGTAGCTTTGTGTGCTAGCTGCCCTATGTGGCCCAGTAGCTCTGCATCCCAGTTACCTGAGGTGGACACTCTTGGTGCACCCCTTTGTGAACTGTGGCTATAGTCTTGTATTTAATTCTTGATTGTTGTTGGTATCACTGAGGAGGATTGACCTCCAAGCCAATTGGTTGTGAGGATCAGCTGTGTCTGTGCATGCAGGCTTGCCTCCAGACCTCTTCCTTTCATGTGTGTGAGCTTCCGGAACTCTGCCTTTCCATTCCCCTGAGTTTCCGTGTGCTCTAGGGACCTGAGTCTGGGTCCCCAGGTTCTCGCCCGAAACTGGGGTTTAGTGCAGTTGGACCTGGATTTCAGTGCTGTTGTGAGTTTCTATTTTCCTCCCGCTAGAGGAAGCCAGACACAATCAGCAGTCAACCCTCTGTATGTGCACTTTCACATGCACTTTCGTGAGCCCCCAGACTTCTGTCTTTCATGGCTCCCCTAAGTTTCCGTGCACTCCTTCCTTTTCACAACAGTCCAGACTCCCTCTATGAGTCTCAACTGGAGCTGAGGTTCAGTACGGCTGGGATTTTTCGTCTCCCTCTTGCTAGAGGAAGGCAGCCAGACCCTCCTTTGCTCATCTTCTCCATGAGTGTGTCTCCATACCTCAGCTTTTTACAGCTCCTCTGAGTCTTCGTGAGTCCCTCTCTTTACTTCTAGTTGTAGAATATTCACTCGGCCAGCTTTCATGTGGTTCTGGATGGTGTTCATTCTGTCTTTTAGTTGTAGTTTTGAAATTGTTGTGCGAGGCAGCAGCTTAGGTGTTCATCTATGCCACCATCTTGGTTCCTCCACATTTTTATATTCAATCAGTATTATTACTACTACTATTTTACCTTTTGGGAAAAAAAGAGTCATTTTATTTTCTCTATACTTTAGGATTAGAGTTCTACATTCTAATTTCATCTTTCCTTTAGCATCATTTTACTCTATCTCAACTCTACCTTTATGCCATCATTCTCTTCCTAATTTTTTCCCTTGTGTTGTCCTGTTTCTCTTACCCTTTTCCTACCTTAGGTTTTTCCTATATTTTATTTTTAACTCCTGTTAAAGTTTCACCCCATTTATATATCTAATTTTCAACCCTCTGCTCCAAGTCCATAGACACCTCACTCTTCTCTTTCTTCAATACCCAAAAAATTGTTTTTTTTCCTCTGTCCTTTTGTTGTTGTTTGCTTGAATGTTGATTATATCAATTTTTATACTTTTTGTAAGATTATTTTGCTTATTCTTCTTATTTTGCTTTGTTTTTTGTTTGCTTTGATTTTTTTGTTTGTTTGTTTTTTACTTCTGATTTCCCTCGCCTCCCTTGATATTAGTTGTTGTTTGTATTTTGCATTAATCTCCAGGTACTTGTTGCTGGCATTTGTTGGGATTAGTGGCTGATCTATAGGAGTTTTCTCCCCATATATACAGTTTGTTTCCCTTCTCTTTCTTATTCTCTTTCTTTTCTTTCTTACTTTTTTTCCCCTCCCAATTTCATTTTGGCACTCCTCTCTTTTCTTTTTCTTTTCTCTATTCTTCTTTCTCTCATATCTTCTAATTTGCCTCTCTTTGATGTTCACCTTTATTTATGGCTATTAATATCATGAATACATTTCAGGTCAGTGCCTCGTATATGGTACGTGGCTGTGTGGTAATTTGTGCCTTTAAATCAATGCAAAAAAGAGAGAGCTACATAACCAGACACCCAGAGATAAGAGACCATGGGGAGACAGAGAAACAGCCACACATGAAAGAAGAGCAGGCATCATCAGAAAAGGAAGTAAACGAAATTGAGGCAAGCAACCTGCCAGATAAAGAATTCAGAGAAGTGGTCATAAGGTGGCTAAAAAGAATGGAAGACAAGTTTGCCAATATGAGTAAGAACCAAGAGGAAATGAAGAACCAAGAGAAAATGAAGAATCAAGAAGAAATGAAAAATGACATCACTTCTGTAAAGAACTCAATAGAAAGCATCAAAAGTTGACTAAAAGAAGCAGAGGACTGCATCAGTGAGCTAGAAGACAAGGTAGGAAAAAATTCTAAAGTAGAGAAGCTTCTAGAAAAAAAATTAAAGAGCAGGAGGAGAGCCTAAGAAAACTTTCGGAAAACATCCGCACACTATTGGTTCCAGAAGGAGAGGAAACTGAGCAAGGAATAGAAAGCCTGTTTGAAGAAATAATGGCAGAAAACTTCTGTGATAAAGGGAAGAAAAAACCCACACAAACCCAAGAAGCTCACAGAGTCCCAAGCAAAATGAACCCCAAATGACTGACACCACGGCACATTATAATTAAACTGGCAAATACCAACAACAAAGTAAGAATATTAAAAGCAGCCAGAGAGAGACAGAAAGTTACTTAAAAAGGAACCCCCATCAGACTAGCGACTGATTGCTCAACAGAAACTCATCAGGCCAGAAGGCAATGGAATGAAATATACAAAGTTTTGCAAAGGAAGAGTTTGAATCCAGGAATACTGTACCCAGCAAGGCATTCAATAAAAATTAAAGGTGAAATCAGGAGCTTCACAGACAAAAAAGGACTAAGGGAATTTATTACCACCAAACCAGCAATGCAAGAAATGTTAAAGGGTCTGCTGTAAAAAAAAAAAAAAAAGAAAAGAAAGAAAGAAAGAAAAGAAATAGGAAGAGAAGAAGGAACACAGGGGTAAAGAATAAGTACCTACCAGTAATAACTTTAAATGTAAATGGATTAAATGCTCCAATCAAACAACATAGGGTAATGGATGGGATAAGAAAATATGACCCATATATCTGCTGTCTACAAGAAACCCATGTCAGAAAAAAAGATGCACACAGACTGAGCGTGAAGAGATGGAAGATGGTTTTTCAGGCAAATGAAAATGAAAATATAGCTGGGGTAGCAATACTTATATCTGAAAAATTAGATCTCAAAGTGAAGGACATAAGAAGATATAAGGAAGGCTTTTTCATAATACTAAAGGGAGCGATCCAACAAGAAGAAATAACTCTGGTAAACATATACGCACCCAATACAGGAGCACCCAAACACATAAACCAACTTCTGGAGAATATCAAGGGAGAAATTGACAGCAATACAATCAGAGTAGGAGACTTTAATACCCACTATCACCATTGGACAAATCCTCTAAACAAAAAATCAGGAAAGAAACATCAATCCTGAATTACTGACTACACCAGATGAAATTAATTGACATCTTCAGAATATTTCACCCCAAAGCTACAGAATATACATTATTCTCAAGTGCACATGGGTTATTTTCAGAGATAGACCATATATTAGATCATAGGCAAAGTCTCTTCCAATTCAAGAAGATAGAAATCACATCAAACATCTTCTCAGATCACAGTGGCATAAAACTGGAAATCAACTACAATAAAAACAATCCAAAGAAATCAAACACATGGGGACTAAACAGCATGCTATTAAACAATGACTGAGTTACCAGAGAGATCAAGGAAGAAATAAAAAACATCATGGCAACAAACGACAATGAAAACGCAACAATCCAAAATCTATGGGACACAGTGAAAGCAGTCTTGAGAGGGAACTTCATAGCTCTACATGCTTACTACAAAAAACAAGAAACAATGGTAATAAATTACCTAACCCTGCAACTCAAAGGGTTAGAAAGAGAGCAACAAAAAAGCTCATTGTAAGAAGAAGGAAGGAAATAGTAAAGATCATAGCGGAGATAAATGACATAGAGACCAAAGAAAAACAATTCAAAAGATCAACAAAACCAAGATCTGGTTCTTTGAAAGAATAAACAAGATTGATGAACCTCTAGCTAGGCTACCAAGAAGCAAAGAGAGAAGACCCAAATAAACAAAATCTGAACTGAAAGAGTTGAAATAACAACAGGCCCCACTGAAATACCAAGGATTGTTAAAAAATACTTTGAAAAACTCTATTCCAACAAACTGGACAACCTAGTGGAAATGGACATATTCCTAGAAAAATATAACCTTCCAAAAACTCAAGAGGAATCTAAACACCTCAACAGGCCAATAACTATGGAAGAAATTGAAGCAGTCATCAAAAAGCTCCCAGCAAACAAAAGCTCAGGGCCAGATGGCTACACAGGAGAGTTTTACCAAACATTCAAAGAAGAATTAAAACCTATCCTCTTCAGATTATTCCAAAAAATTCAAGTGGAAGGAACACTTCTAAGCACCTTCTATGAAGTGAGCATCACCCTACTACCAAAACCAGATAAAGACAACACAATGTAAGAGAATTACAGGCCAATATACCTCATTAACATAGATGCCAAAATCCTCAACAAAATTCTAGCAAATTGGATCCAGCAGTACATCAGAAAGATCATACACTATGACCCAGTAGGATGTATTCCAGGAATGCAAAGATGGTACAATATCCACAAATCAATAAAAGTGATACATCACATTAACAAATTGAGAGATCAAAATCATATAGTCATATCAATTGATGCAGAAAAAGTATTTGACAAAATCCAACATTCTTTCTTGATAAAAACTCTCAATAAGGTGGGAATAGAAGGATCATACCTCAACATAATAAAAGCCATATATGATAAACCCACAGCTAATATCATACTCAATGAGCAAAACTAAAATCATTTCCCCTAAGAACAGGAACAAGACAGGGTGTCAACTCTCACCCCTCCTGTTCACCACAGTACTGGAAATATTAGTCATTCCAATTAGACAAGAATAAGAAATTAAAGGCATCCAAATTTGAAAAGAAGGAGTAAAGCTGTTCTTATTTGCAAATGGCAAGATACTGTACATAAAAACCCCAAAACACTCCATCCAAAAACTAATAGATTTAATAAATAAATTTGACAATGTAGCAGATACAAAATTAATGCTAAAAAATCTATGGCATTTCTATACACTAATAATGAACTTACAGAAAGAGAGACTAAAAAGGCAATCCATTTACCATTGCACCAAAAAATTAAGATACCTAGGAATAAACTTAACTAAGGAGGTAAAAGACCTATATGCAGAAAACTGCAGGACACTGAAAAAAGAGACAGTGGAAGACGTAAACAGATGGAAGAGCATACCATGCTTATGGATTGGGAGAATCAACATCATTAAAATGTCCATATTTCCCAAAGCAATCTATAGATTCAATGAACTCCTAATTAAAATACCAATGGCATATTTCACAGACCTAGAAAGAACTCTCTAAAGATTCATCTGGAACAAAAAAAGACCCCGAATAGCCACAGCAATCCTGAGAAAGAAGAATAAAGTAGGTGGGATCTCAATACCAGATTTCAAGCTGTATTACAAAGCCACTGTTCTCAAAACAGCCTGGTACTGGCATAAGAACAGACATATAGACCAATGGAATAGAACAGAGAATCCAGATATCCACCCCAGCCACTGTGCTCAATTAATATTTGACAAAGGAAGCATGAACATACAATGGAGTCAAGGCAGTCTCTTCAATAAAAGATGTTGGGAAAATTGGGCATATACATGCAAAAAAAGGAAACTAGACCACCTACTTACACCATACACAAAAATGAATTCAAAATGGATATAGAATTTAAACATAAGACGGGTAACCATAAAAATACTAGAGGAATCCATAGACAGCAAAATCTCAGATATATGTTGAAGGAACTTCTTCACTGATACTGCTCCTAGGGCAAATGAAGCTATAGAAATAATAAACAAATGGGACTACATCAAAATAAAAAGCTTTTGCACAGCAAAAGAAACCATCAACAAAACAACAAGGAAGCCCACTGTATGGGAGAACATGTTTGCAAATGTTATCACTGATAAAGGTTTAATCGCCAACATCTGTAGTCAACTTATACAACTGAATAAAAGGAAGATAAATGATCCAATAAAAAAATGGACAATGGACCTAATAGATTCTTTTCAAAAGAAGACAGAAGGAAGGTCAAGAGACACATGAAAACATGCTCAAAGTCACCAATTATCCGAGAGATGCAAATCAAAATGATAGTGCAATACCATCTCACACCTGTCAGAATGACAATCATCAACAAATGAACGAACGACAAGTGTTGGCGAGGATGCGGAGAAAAAGGAACCCTTGTGCACTTCTTGTGGGAATGCAGATTGGTGCATCTACTGTGGAGAACAGTATGGAGTTTCCTCAAAAAACTAAAAATGAACTCCCTTTTGACCCAGTAATCCCACTCCTAGGAATATATCCTAAGTAACTAGATATACCAATCAGAAAGGATATATGCGCCTCTATGTTCATAGTAGCACAATTTACAATAGCTAAGATTTGGAAACAGCCTAGGTGCCCATCAGCACATGACTGGATCAGAAAACCATGGTACATCTACACAATGAAATACTATGCTGCCATAAAAAAGGAATTCTTATCATTTGCAGCAACCTGGATGGAACTGAAGAGCATTATGCTAAGTGAAATAAGCTAGTCAATGAAAGAAAAATACCACATGATCTCACTCATTTATGGATAATAAAGAATATTATAAACTGATGAACAAAGAAATAGATACAGAGGCAGTAAAGCATCAAACAGACTGTCAAACTACATTGGGAAGGCTAGGGTGGGGTAGGTAAGAGATCAACCAAAGAATTTGTATGCATGCATATAAGCATAACCAATGGACACAAGACACTGGGGGATTAGGATATGCATGGGAATGGGGGAAGCAATGGGTAGATATATACACATGTAGTACAGTAATAAAAAAATGTTATTTGATGTTTAATTAAATGTAATATATTTCTTATAATTTAAAAGAATGGGTATAAAAAAAAGTACCTCAAGATAATATAGGCCATATATGACAAAACCTCAGCCATTGCACTCCGTGGTGAAGAACTGAAAGCTTTTCCTTGAATATAAGGAAGAAGGTAAGGATGCCTGTTTTCACTACCATTATTCTACATAGTGTTGGATGGTCTACCCAGAGCAATCAGGCAAGAAATATAAATAAATGGCATCCAAATTATGAATGAAGGAGTAAAACTGTCATTATTTGCAGATTACATGATCCTATATATAGAAAACCCTAACAACTCCACTAAAAGACTAATAGAAACAATAAACACACTGTTAAATGGTAAAGTCGCAGGGTACAAAGTCAATATACAGAAATCTGTTGCATTCATACTAATGAAACAACAGAAATAGAAGTGAAGAAAACAGTCATATTTACAGTTGCAACAAAAATAATAAAATAGCTAGCATCAAACTTAACCAAGCAAGTGACACTGAAAACTCCAAGATATTGTTGAAAAAAATTGAAGACAGAAAGAAATGGAAAGATACTCCATGTTCATGGATTTGAAAAATTAATATTGTTAAAATGACCATATTACTTAAAATGATATGCAGATTTAATGCAACCCCCATCAAAATCCCAATGGCATTTTTTACAGAAATAAAACCAAGAATCCTGAAATTTGTATGGAACTACAAAGGACCCTAAATAGTCAAAGCAATCCTAATAAAAGAGAACAAAGCCAGAGGTATCACATTCTCTTACTTCAAACTATACTACAAAGCTACAGTAATCAAAACAGCATGGTATTTGTAGCAAAACAGACATACAGCAATTGAACAGAATTGAGATCCCAGAGAAAGACACGCACACACACAGATATCTAGGTAACTAATTTTTTAAAATTGTTATTTTTTAGTTATAATTTATATTCAGTATTACTTTTTATTAGATTCAGGTATACACATATTGCTCGATATTTATAAGTGATCCCCCGATAGGACTAGTACCCATTTGACACCATACTTAGTTATTACCATGTTATGGAGAATATTTCCTAGGTTGTAGTTTACATCCTGTGTGCCTATTTTATAACTACAAATTTGTACTACCTAATCCCTTCACCTTTTTTACTCAGCTCCCACATCCCTGCCCTTATCTGGCAATCATCAGTTTGTTCTCTGTATCTATGAGTGCTTTTTTTTGGTGGGGGAAGGAGTGTTTTTGTTATTTAGATTCTACATGTAAGTGAAAGAATATATTTGTTTTTCTATTCCAAACTCATTTTACTTAGCATAATACCCTCTAAGTCAGCGATTCTCAATCTTTCTAATGCTGCGACCTTTTAATACAGTTCCTCGTGTTGTGGTAATCCCCAACCATGAAATTATTTTCATTGCTACTTCATAACTGTAATTTTGCTACTGTTAATGAATTGTAATGTGAATATCTGTGTTTTTACCCACTTCTGGGTGGAATTGCTGGGTCATAAGGTAATTCATGTCTTTCCTCTGAGATTTGAAGTCTGTTCCATGCTTCTATGTCTCTGGATCTATTTTGTTCATCAGTTTATTTTACTAGTATTCATTAGATTCCATATATGAGTGAGATCATATGGTATTTGTCTTTCTCTGATTGGCTTATTTCACTTAGCATAATGCTCTCCAGGTCCCATGAAGGGAAGAAGCCAAGGGAAAGTAGAGGAAATGGCTCCTGCCCCAAGGCCACACAACTCAGTCACTGACACCTCCTAAGTCTGTCCAGACCTCTGCATCCTGGCCCAGGCAGCTAATTCTCAGCAGGGTGTGAGCTTCATTTGTTGTGGGGAAAGGGAGTCCAGAGAGTGGGGCTGTTGCATTCTCCCAGGCTGAGTCATATGAGGGGAGTACTCCACTCAAGAAAGATGGCATCTGCAGTGTAGGCAAAGAACTCCACTCAGGGGATCCTTTGGCTGTCCTTCAGCTCTCTTCCAAGTGCCTTGAACCCCAGTCTCTTATTGCAACCCTAGTCTACTCTGCTCTCCCTCCACTAGAGCCCAGGGTAAGTGGCTTCAAGCAGGGTTTTGTGTGTTGTTTCTTTAAGAGGGCTCCTGTGTCTGTAGTGTACTGCTGTCTTCTTTTTGGGCAGAATCCCCGTTGATTTTCATAGACAGACATTATGTGGGCATCTCTTCCCAGCTCTAGTGCTCTGGGCTTGGAGTTTGGCTTGGGGTTAAGACCTGTGCCTCCCAGGGGGAATCTTTGTGCTGAGAAATCACTCCAAAATCTCAGCTGCCACCCACAGGGGTGGGGTCAGCCCTTTTCACATTTCTACCCTTTTTACCAGTCTCCATGTGGCTTCTTCTGTAAATCCTTGGTTATAAGACTTCTCTTCTGCTAGTCATTAGTTGGTTGGTCAGGATGATTGTTCTATAGTATTTCACTTTTAATTTCATTTTGTTCCTGGAAGGAGTTGAGTGTAACATTTATCTTCATTGTCAAAAATACAGGACTTTATTACTCACAGCACAACAAATTTAATCTTCATGTCTATTCCCTATGTCCCTCGTGTCCGATGGGGGAAATGCAGAGTCTGAGAAAATACTGGTTATACATGAGTTTGAGTCACAACTGAGGAATCTTCCGTAGTAGGCTGGAGAGACATATATATTGGATAGAAACAAACCTGGTCTTTGAGACCCTTATCTCTCTCCTTTCCAAAGCTGTTTGCTGTAGAAACATCCTTGAAAAGATATTCAAACACAGAGGCCATCAGACTCAGCTCACAAAAAAGTCTCCAATTATAATTGAAGTTATTTCTGTTTTCTTGCTTTTTATTTTTTGGGTGTTGTTTTTTTTAATACTCACTCGGGGATATTTTTTACATTGATTTTTAGAGAGTGGAAGAGAGAGGGAAAGACAAAAAAATATTGACGTGAGAGAAACACATCGATTGGTTGCCTCTTACATGAGCCCTGACAAGGCTGGGAGAAGCCTGCAACCGAGGTACGTGACTTCGACTGGAATCGAACTTGGGACCCTTTGGTCTGCAGGCCTATGCTCTATCCACAAGCCAAACTGGCTAGGATTATTTTCTTATTTTTTTCATTGTTAACTCTATTAGCAATGTGCCAATTTCTTCTTACCCCCCCCCCCCCACTTTGCTTCCCTCAATCCTGGGCTCACACCCCTAGGCCTTTATCACTTTATTGTATGTGTCCCTAGGTTATGCATGTATACATATATATTCGTTGGTTGATCTTTTCCCATTCTCCTTCCCTCTGAGATCTTTCATTTATTTATGCCTCTAGTACTGTTTTTTTCTTCAGTTTATTTTGTTCCTTAGATTCCACATAAAGTGAGATAACTATCATTTTTGTTTTCTTCATTTTGAAGCTTTGTTAGTGGGCACAGCACATTTATAATTATATCTTTTTTATTAATTAATCCTTTTATTACTGATGAAATTTCTCTTTTTCCTGGTAATACTTTTTGTTCTGAAATTTCCTTTCTCTCATATTGAATATAAAGGCAAAAAAACACCCTTGCTTCTTTCTGCTTAGTGTTTGGTATATCCTTTTCCATTCTTTTACCTTTAACCTCTTTGTGTCTTTATATTTACTTATTTATCTTTAAATTATATTTTTTATTGATTTCAGAGAGGAAGGGAGAGGAAGAGAGATAGAAACATCAATGACGAGAGAGAATCATTGATTGGTTGCCTCCTGCAAGGCCCACACTGCAACCCGGGCATGTGTCCTGAACTGGAATTGAACTGTGAGCTCCTGATTTATAGGCCAACACTCAACGACTGAGCCACACCGGTTGGGCTTGTGTTTTTATATTTAAAGTGATTTTCTTGTAGGTACCATATAGGTAGTTGTTGGTACTTAGTTTTTATCCATTCTGACAACTGCTACCTTTTCATGGAGTATTTAAATACTTCTAATTAATGTAACTATTGATGTGCTGGATTCAAATCTTTTACACTAGCTGTTATTACTAAGTAACAAGCCACCCCAAAATTAGTGGCATAAAATAATAATCATTTTCATGCTTTTGGGGATTCTGTCAGTCAGAAAATCAGAAAGAACATACTAGTATAGGGGAATAGCGTGCTCTGTTCTTTGTTGTCAGAGACCTCAGCTGAGAAAACCTGAATGCCAGACTGAATGACTTGGGTTTGGAATCATCTCAAGGCCTACTCCATTAATGACAGTTGATGTACGCTGTCAGCTGGTAACTCAGGTGGGCCTATCATCTGAAACCCTCCACAACATACCTATGATTATGAATCGTAATGTAAATATCTATGTTTTCCGATGGTCTTAGGCTCTACAGCAGCAACCCACAGGTCAAGAACCGCTAACAGGGTCACCTAAGAGCATCGGAAAACACAATTATTTACATTACGATTCATAACAGCAGCAAAATTACAGTTATGAAGTAGCAACGAAAATAATTTCATGGTTGGGGGTCACCACAACATGAGGAACTGTATTAAAGGGTCACAGTATTAAAAAGGTTGAGAACCACTGCTCTAGCATAACATTGTCCAAGAAAAATATAAGGTGAGTCATAATGGTGTGCCTTTATATATAAATTTAATTTTTCCATAGCCACATTAAAAAATTAAAAAGAAAAAAGAAAGCTTTAGCTGGTTTGGCCCAGTGAACTGTAGAATAGCTGCTGTCCATACAGATATAGTTTTTGAGAATGTAATATTCCTGAAAAATATGAAACTCAGATTACTTTGATTAGGTACTTCAGAGAGCCACTGAAAGGACCACACCTCCTAAGGAGGCAGGAGCGCCTTATAAGCAACACAGCCACCCCTCTGTTCTAACCCTTCAATCTTGACTGATAGAGTAAACATGAAGATTTTAAATGAAATTATGTAATATGAATTCTTAGTGTTTTCAATGCCTTTGTCAGCTACTACTTGTAGTTTATTGTTTGTTGTTCTTTTTTTGTTTTGAATCACCAGGACACTTGCAAACTTGTGACTTGTGAAGTTTACTTTAGGAGGAATTTCAAAATGCTTGCAAATAAAAAGTAGTATGGGGGTGAGGGAGAAGGATACGTGCCCAGGTTGTGGGCTCGATATCCAGTAGGGGGCATGCAAGAGGCAGCTGATCAATGATTCTCTCTTATCACTGATATTTCTCTCTCTCCCCCTTTCTCTTCCTCTCTAAAATCAGTAAAAAGATTTATAAAAGAAAGACATGAAGGTATTATAAAAATATTTATATTTAACACAATAAAAGCCAAAAAATTATTATATTAATATAAGAGATTTTCTTTTTTCTCTATACTGGAAATTTTTAACTTATATTTATAGCAAATATTAACCCAGACAAATTTCAAGTTCTCATTTGCCACATGTGGTTAGGAGCTAATGTATTGGGCAGCATAACTCCAGGATTTATAGTATTCATATTTTGTATCACATAAGACTGTTTCACTGAAAGTACAGTATATAGTGTATATGTATAATTTTAGGACCTTCAGCAGTTTACATCCCAGCTTTTCATTTTTTTCCTGATTAAACTTTGTTTTAATGTGTCTCCAAACTCTGTGACATATTTTTGGTCAAGTTGTTTTCATTACAAGTACTAATTTTAAAAACTAATCATGTTGACTGCCTTGGCCAGTGTGGTCAATGGTTATACTGTCAGCCCGAGCAATAAAGGGTTTTGGGTTTGATTCCTGCTTTGCAGGTTCTCCCAGCCCAGGTCGGTCGGGACATGTGCAGGAGGCACCCAATCAATGTGTCTCTCTCACACTCTCTTCCTTTCAGTCTTTCCAAAAAAAGTGGGGAGAATATCCTCCAGTGAGGATTAACAACAACAACAAAAGACTAATGACTTAAAAACTACCACATACATAAAAAACCCAAATGATTCACAAAACATTCTCCTCTTCTGAATGTTTTACGAAAACGATGCACTATAATCATTAACCAGACTTTTACTATTAAATTTAAATGACCAATTGAGACAAACAGTTCTGAGACTGTTCTTCCACCACTGAGTAAGGCTGGGTAGCGGCAGGTATTGAGGTTAATACTCATTTAGCCTCCTGAGCTTTCTAGGCAGGGTTGGTGACTTAGCCAGCTCCAGCTGCCCTCTTGTCCACTGCTTTGTTAACACCCACAGCAACTGTTTGTTTCATGTCACGAATAGCTAAATAGCTCAGAGGAGAACAGAGAAGCTCTCAACACACAGGGCCTTGCCAGGAACCATATCAATGATTTCAAAAACTTTGGGCGATTTTCCAGCTTTTTCTCAGAATGACAATCAATCTTCTCATTCAGCTCAGCAAATTTTTAAGCAATGAGAGCTGTGTGTCAGTCCAGCACAGGTGCATATCCAGCACTGATTTGGCCTGGATGGTTCCGTATAATCACCTTAGCTATGAAGCCAGTTGCTCCCATTAGTAGATCATTTTTGCTGTTAACAGCACAATGCCATGACAAACATATTTGACAGACATGTTATCCCCAGGAAGAGCTTCCATCAAAGCTTCATGGTGCATTTTAGCAGACTTTCCTCCTGTTGTAATGTTGACTGGGGCAAAGTTGACCACCATGCTGGGTTTGAGAACACCAGTCTTTACTCAGCCTACAGGGATAGTACCAATACAACAATCTGCCACCAGAATACAGGTTTTGTGAAAGTAACACTAAATCTAAGCCAAAATAGGAAAGGAAAAGAATATTAGCATCATCATCATTGGATACACAGATTGTGGCAAATCTGCCACTACTGTCCATATGATCTTACAAATATGGTGGGATCAAGAAAAGAACCATTGAAAATTCTGAGAAAGAAGTTGCTGAGATGTGGAAGGGTTCCTTCAAGTATGCCTGGGTCTTGGATAAACTTAAGCTGAACATGAGCATGGTATTACCATTGTCATCTCCTGTGGAAATTCGAGACCAGCAAGTATTATGTGACCATCATTGATGCCACAGGACACAGAGACTTTACCAAAAACATAGACACATCTCAGGCTGACTGTGCTGTCCTGATTGTTGCTGCTAGTGTTGATGAATTTAAAGCAGCTATCTCCCAGAATAGGCAGACCAGTGTGCATACCCTTCTGGCATACACACTGGGTATAATTGTTTTTGTTAACAAAATGGATCTCACTGTGTCTCCAGCTTTTTTTATATTGTTGTGGAACATTTTACTTCTAATACTTGCTGTTTGGTTGATTCTCATATTAGCCTTTTATTATACAGGATTAACCTACTTGGTGTTTTCCCTAAGGTCACTGAGGTTCTTGTCATATTTTCTCCTATCTTCCTTCTCTGTTTCATTTTAGTTTCAGTTGCTGTGTCTGTTAATTCAGCAACTTTTCTTTTACAGTGTTTAATATGCTTTAATTCTATTCTGTGTATTTTTCAATTCAGATACTGTATTCTTTATCTCTAGAAATTCAGTTTTATTCTTTTTTTTTTTTTTACTGTCTGCTTTTCTCCAAATTATATTCATGATTTCCTTTAAATACTTGCAATCTATACAAATAGCTGTTTAAGGTCTTGTCTTCTTTTTAGTTTAGTTTTATCTTGGCAGGCATTATGTTTCATATATCCACCCTTTCCACCTTTCCAGGTTTGTTTTTAAGCTTTGTTGGGGCAGATTGATTGTAGCCAGGGCTTTCACCCTATCATTAAGATGTGACCCCTTTGAGTCTCTACTGATTGTTTGACCATGGAATGCCGATGTCTCCCAGTTTTATGTAATCTTTGGGAATTATTTACCTTATTACTCCCTGTCAAGGGTTCTTTGTCTGCTCTTGTGGAGTCTTACACTACACATGCACAGATTATTATTCAACCAAAGACTCACAATCCCATGTTGATTTCTGGAGCTTTTACTCTGTCTGGTTCTCTTATTTACCTTCAAATTCCAGATGTCTTTGTCTTTCCAAACTCTAGTCTTGTTCTCAACTCAGTAAGATTTTTGTGCTCTACTTTGTGGTGGCTCTCCCTGCTCTGTGGTTCAGGAAGTGAGTCCAAGTAGAAAGCCAGAATCATACAACTTACCTCATTGGTTTTTCTACTTTTAGGGATCACGGCCTTATGCTGCCTCTTGTTTTGTGTCTGAAAATATTTTGTCCAGTTTTCTAGTTTTTTGTAGCAAGAAGATAAATGCAATAGCTTGCTAGGATTAGAAATCCTGAAGACAACTGAAGTGCTTTAAAAACCTTTGAACAAGTTAATAAAGCTTCAAAAAATTTCCAAATCAGTTTTATAGATGAACATACAGTAAGCTATTTGACCTCTCTATAAATTAACATTTTCAGGTTATAAATCTCTATTACAACCTGTCCTATTAGCATATAATATTCCAAGAATTTACAGAATATACCTGAAATGTTTTTAAGTTGTTTTTATCTTTCTGTAATAATTGCTATTTGTTAGAATGTTAAATTTAAAATATTGTTGTATCTAGATCAGGAAAACAAAAATTATACCAATTTGCGACAAGTTTTAGAACGGTTAGCTGCAGGTACTTTCCAACATAACTGCCTGAATTCAGATCCTGGGTGTATTAGTTATTAGGTTGTTATTACTTTGGTCAAGTCACAGAACTTCTCAGAACTACAATTTCCCATCTGCAAAGTGAAAATAATTTTACCATCTCTTAAGATTGATGGGAGGATCAAGTGATTATATATCTGATGTATGTGAATGTCTGTGTATGTGCATGTGTATAACGTTTTTAGAGTAGTGCTTAACATTAAGTATGCAGTAGTATTGTTATTTTTCTGGTTGTAAGATCAGAGAACTGAATTTTTTTTATCAGATTAAGATTTATTTCTTTCAATCTAATTTTTTTTTTACCATTTTTCACATCTTATTTTTTACCATTCTAATTTTTTTTTACCATTTTAATGTACATTTTTAAAAATGTATTTTAATTGATTTCAAAAAGGAAGGGAGAGGAAGAGAGAGACAAAAACATCAATTATTAGAGAGGATCATTGATTGGCTGCCTCCTGCACACCGCTTGCTGGCGGTTGAGCCTACCATCCAGGCAGGTGCCCTTAATTGCAATTGAACGGGGACCCATCAGTCTGCAGGCCGATGCTCCGTCCACTGAGCCAAACCATCTAGGGCAATATACCATATTTTTAACCATATATATCATTACGCAATTTAAAGATTCATAACTAATATCTGTCATTCAGCATTAGCAATTATACCAATTTGAGACAAGTTTTTTTTTCTTAAAATTTCTATTTATTGTTACCTTTAAAAAAATTGACTACATATTGATTTAACCATAAACAATATATAAATCATTTTTTCATGTTTGATTTTATATAAATATTATAGCATGTATTTTTCAGCTATCTGTTTGTTTTGCTCAGTGTTTTTCTGAGACTTATCTATGTTGGTACAATGGAGCTATAGTGTATTCATTTTTACCACCGTGAAGAATTTTTCTTATTTCTAAGTTTTTGCTATTACACACAAAATAACGGCTCTGAATATATTTGTACGTGTCTCCTGATTTCATGTGCTAGAATTCCTCTCAGTATATATCTAGAAACAGAAATTTCAAGTTACAATCTTCAGCTGGCTGCAAGCGGGAACCCGCCAGAGTGGAAGTTAGTTATTGCAGTGGGCCAGCCAATGCACTGAGGGGCTTGAACTGGAAAGGTTGCCAGGTGATGGAGGGAAGCAGATGTGTTTCAGATTTTGTTGTAAGTATCTCATAAGAAGGGATAGGCAGAGTGAAGAAGAGGGACCATCAAGGATCACTTCCAAATGGGGACTACTCCCTAAAGATAAGATTTTGTCTTAACTTATACATGGGTATTTCCTTTTTTTAAAAAGCCACAGTTTTACTATTGTATTAATTCTATAAAATGTACTATTCTATTTTCAGTGTGCTGCTTTAGCTCTGCTCTAAACGTAAGTAAAAGCTAAATGTTCTGCAATTATATGTAATGACAATGAATAAGAGTTCAGGAGGCTCCCTTAGGAATGTTCTGAGATTTGGATTTTATAATTTTTTCATTACGTCCAGTTCTGAACTATGTTGCTGGAGGCTGTTAGTTAGCTAAGTTTTAAGTAGGTAAAGTATGATCTTATTAAGATACTTTCTCTATATTAAAGTAATTTAAATACAGTCATCTTTGGAGGGAATAGATCATAATTTATATGCCAAAGGTCCAGGCAAATGCTGTGAAGTCTGAAACTCTAAATTGAATCTTGGCCCTGCAACTGATGAGTCAAATATTAGTTTCCTATTGCTTTTAAACAAATTACCGCAGATTTAGTGGCTTAAACAATACGGCATTTTCATCCTGCCATTCTGGAAATCAGAAGTCTAAATGGATCTCACTGGGCTGCACTCAGGTGTCGGCATAGCCGCTCCATCTGGATGATCTAGAGGTGTTTCTTCGCATCTTTCAGGTGCTAGAGGCTGTCCCACATTCCTCTATTTTCAGAGCCAACAAGTCATCTGAGTTGGCTATCTCTCATGTTAATCCTTTTTGCTCATATTTCACTCACCTGGGCAACTTAGGCAGCTTTCTTATCTATGAAATAATAATAATAATAATAATAATAATAATAATACCCGTCTCTATAGGTCAACAGTATTTTGGGAGGACTTTAAAAATATATAAATGTTGTAAATGTTTGAGGTATTAATTTTGTTGTAATTTACAGTTAAGTCAGTATATGATACAGGAGGACATTTAAAGGCTCATAATCCACTTCATTCTTTTTTCTGTATGCCTGTAAATAAGGTACCTTAAAATTCATGAGATGTATATGAATTTTAGCACATCCTATCTAATAAAAGAGTAATATGCAAATTGACCATCACTCCAACACACAAGATGGCCACCCCCATGGGGTCAAAGATGGCTGCCCTCATGTACACACAAGATAGCCACCACAAGATGGCCGGCAAGGGAGGGCAGTTGCGGGGGACAAGGGCTGTAAGGGAGGGCACTTAGGGGCAATCGGGCTGGCGGGGAGCAGTTAGGTGTCAATCAGGCTGGCAGAGAGTGTTTAGGGGGTGATCAGGTTGGCAGGCAGGAGCAGTTAGGGGCAATTAGGAAGGCAGGCAGGCGAGCGGTTGGGAGCCAGCAGTCTTGGATTATGAGAGGGATGTCCAACTGTCTTTTTAGGTCTGATCCCACTAGGATCAGGCCTAACTAACAGGCCAGCTCAGTTCCAAACTGGTTTTCTCAGTTTCACTCGTAGTTTTAGGCTCACCAGGATCGGGCCTAAATGGGCAGTCAAACATCCCTTGAGGGGTTCCAGATTGGAGAGGGTGTAGGCTGGGCTGAGGGACACCCCTCCCCTGTGCATGAATTTCATGCACTAGGCCTCTAGGTTTATATAATGTATAAAAATGAGATATTTAAAGTATGTGTTACACAAGTTCTAATCCCTATTTAATGTTTTCAGCTAGCTACTAAGGACAGTAACTTTATAGACCCAAAACCTGTGGCTCTATTGAAAACTCCTTAAACTTGAAATTGTATTAAATTTATTAAAAAGAAAGAAAGAAAATGCCGTCCCAATTAGTTGGTGGCAGTATAATAAGGCATATACTGAGTGACTTGTCTCTCTAAATATAATACTTTCCTGTTCCTTGCCCCCTCCCTGAAAAGTTTATTAGAGATGGAGATAAATATTGTAGTCAGAGACATTGTGTCATACTCTTAAATGCAGTCCAATAATCTGTATGAGCAAAATTGAAAAATAACAACAGAAAAGGAACTCGCACACCAGAGGCCTTAACCCAAATGTATAACATTGTAACCTAAAATGTATACATTTACTCTTTTGTTTTCCCATTCCTTGGAAAAGTAAATTTGTTAAATTAAGCTTCTAGACCAGTGGTTCTCAACCTGTGGGTCGTGACCCCTTTGGGGGTCAAATGACCCTTTCACAGGGGTCGCCTAAGACTATTGGAAAACACCTATTTCCCATGGTCTGAGGAACCAACACACCGCTCCTTGGTGTAGCAAAATGTAGCAATGTAGTTTACTGTTGTCATATTAAGACTGTTACCCATGCTACACCACGATTCAAGACAAAATTTCATTTATTTGTAATTAGAAATAAATATTTCACAATATACAATTACATATTGTTTTTGTGATTAACCACTATGCTTTAATTATGTTCAATTTGTAACAATGAAAATACATCCTGCATACCACATATTTACATTACAGTTCATAACAGTAGCAAAATTACAGTTATGAAGTAGCAACAAAAATAATTTTATGGTTGGGGGTCACCACCACATGAGGAGCTGTCTTAAAGGGTCACGGCATTAGGAAGGTTGAGAACCACTGTTCTACTGGAAAAGCAGAAAAAACAAACAAACAAAAAAAAACAATAAAAAAATGTGAAGATAGTGTAAGGAGCCTCTGGGACAACTTCAAGCGTACCAACATCAGAATTATGGGTGTGCCAGAAGAAGAAAGAGAGCAAGATACTGAGAACCTATTTGAAGAAATAATGACTAAAAACTTGCCCCACCTGGTGAAATAAATAGACTTACAAGTCCAGGAAGTGCACAGAACCCCAAACAAAAGGAATCCAAAGAGAACCATACCAAGATACATCATAATTAAAATACCAAGAGCAAAAGACAAAGAGAGAATATTATAAGAAGCAAGAGAAAAACAGTTACCTACATGGGAGTATCCATTTGACTGTCAGCTGATTTCTCAACAGAAACTATACAGGCCAGACAGGAGTGGCAAGAAATATTTAACGTGATGAATAGCAAGAACCTACAACCAAGATTACTCTACCTAGCAAAGCTATCATTCAGAATTGATGGGCAGATAAAGAGCTTCACAGATAAAAAAAACCTAAAGGCCGAGACCGGTTTAGCTCAGTGGATAGAGCGTCAGCCTGCGGACTGAAAGGTCCTGGGTTCGATTCCAGTCAAGGGCATGTATCCTGGTTGCGGGCACATCCCCAGTAGGGGGCGTGCAGGAGGCGGCTGATCGATGTCTCTCTCTCATCGATGTTTCTGACTTTCTACCCCTCTCCCTTCCTCTCTGTAAAGAATCAAAAAAATATATTTAAAAAAAAAAAAGGAGTTCATCAACCACAAACCAGTATTGTATGAAATGCTAAAAGGTATTCTTTAAGAAGAGGAAGAAGAAAACAGTAAAGGTAAAAATTATGAACAATAAATACATATCTATCAACAAGTGAATCTAAGAATCAAGTGAATTGAAAATCTGATGAACAGAATAAACTGGTGAATATAATAAATTAGGGGCATAGAAAGGGAGTGGACTGATAATTCTCAGGGGGAAAGAGGTGAGGGGGCGTGCAGGGAGAGACTGGACAAAAATCATACACCTATGGATGAGGACAATGAGGGGAGGTAAGGGCAGAGGGTGAGGTGGGAACCAGGTGGAGGGGAGATAGGGGGGGCAAAAAGTGGAACAATTGTAATAATCTGAATAAAGATTTATTAAAATATTTTTAAAAAGAAAATAAAAATGTAATAATTAAAAAGGTAAAATTAAGTGAGGAAAAAAGAAAAGAATTAGTTTCTTAAGTAAAGATGACAAAATAAAAAATATAAAATAAAAAAATAGAGAATGTGCAGTAGTGAAGGTCATTCACTTCCTCTATTGATTTGTTTGGCACACCTATTTCCCAGTTGGGACAATATCGTAGTTCCCTGCATTCCACTGTTTTTTAAACTGGTGGTGTATCTTACTGATTGTGAGAGTGGGCTGCCCCAGAGCTGGTTCTCCAATGGTCACTCCATGCTCTGATCCCCAGGCTCCAGAAAAACAATTTTCTCCTGCAGACTCCCATGGTGTCCCCAACTGGGTGATCTTATGTATTTGGCTTAGCAATCAGAAGCAAGGATCTGAAGAGGAAAGAGCATGAGTCTGTGCAATCCCTCTTTCCCGCTCTTGTCCAAACAGCTGGCACACTTTAATAACTCCCAGGCTGTTCTTCTGTGTCAGATCAAAATGAGTTGCTTTCTAGAGATCCCCTCTGATAACAGCTCTGAGGACCCCCTTCCACATTCATGGGTCTCGCCCTGCCCAACAGCCACTAGGTGCAGATTTCCCCTGGACTTCCAGTACCCAATGCGCGTGCCTTTCTGTTCTGCGGGACTAGAGACCTCACCTTATCCCAGGCGAAATCTGACTTTTCCGTGTGGTGTGTGGAGCTCCTCTGAATCTGAGTGTCTGCGCCAATTGCGAACCGGTGTTCTAGGGTTCGCAGCTGTTCGGTGGGTGGTGCAGATGTACATTTTCAGGCTTCTGTAAAACATCCACTTTCCCCTTCAAGATAGCGTGGTCTCTGCTTCCAAGCTGGCGGCTCAGGGAGAAAAACCCAGCAGCAGCAGTGGGGACTGCTGGGTCAGGGGAGCCCCATCCAGCAATCTCCCACCTTCACCTGGAGTATAGTATCCCTTAAATTGCCAACAAACACTCCCAGTGCGACCCTCAGCTGTTCTCTCTGTCTGTTCAGGGACAATGCTCAGGACAAGTCCATCTATTCCGCCACCATTTTTTCTATCCAGATCTATACCCATTTTTAAGTGTTATAAGGATAAGTGGATATTGTATCCTGTAAAATGTTTTTCTGTATCTAATGATATAATCATTTAGTTTTCATTTATTATTTTGTTAATGTGGTATATTACATTGATTGATTTGTGGGTGTTAACCATCGTTGTATTCCTGGAACGAACCTCACTTGAGGGGTTTTAATGTATTGTTTTATTTAACTTGCTAGTATTTTCTTTAGGAATTTCACATCTATATTCATTAGATACATTGGCCTGTATTTTCTTTTTGTATGTGTTGTGCTCTCCTACCTTTGATATCCAGGGTAATGTTAATTTAGCTTTGTAATAAGATTCAGGAAGTATTATTTTGTCTTAAAAATCTTTGGGTTAATTTGAGAAGGACAGGTATTAAATCTTCTTTGAATGTCGTAGAATTCACCAGTGAGGCCATCTGGTCCCGGATTTCTGTTTTTTTGGGAGAGGTTTATTATTACTGTTTCAATTTCCTCAATACTGATCATTCTATTAAGGTTTTCCAATCTTCATGGTTCAGTCTAGAGAGGTTATATATTTCTAGGAATATGTCAATTTCATCTAGGTTATCATATTTGGTGGGATATATCATTTCATAGTATTCTTGTATAAACTTCTGTACTTTTCTGGTGTCCATTGTAACTTCTTTTCTTTCATTTCTGGTTTTATTGATTTGAGTCTTTTTCTTTTGTTCCTTAGTGAGTCTAGTGAGAGATATGCCAATTTTATTTATCTTTTCAAAGAACCAACTCTTTGTTTCATTAATTTCTCCTATTGTCATTTTGTTTTCTATTTTATTTATTTCTGCTCTAAGCTTTATTATTTCCTTTCTACTGACTTTGGACTTCTTTTCTTCTTCTTTTCCTAGTTCTTTAATGTTTAATGCTACATTGTTTACTTCAGAATTCTCTTGTTTCTTTAGAAAGCCAATAACACTACAAACGTTCCTATTAGTACCATTTTTGCTACCTCCTAAAATTTTAGTGTATTATATCTTCACTTTCACTTGTCTGTATTTTTTTTATCTCTCCATTCATTTCTTCTTTGACCCAATAGTTGGTCAATAGCATGTTGTTTAATCTCCACATATTCATGGTTTTACCAGCTTTCTTTTTGTAGTTATTTCCAGTTTCATACCACTGTCCTCAGAAAATACGCTTGGCATGTTTACAATCTTCTTAAATTTACTGAGCCTAGTTTTGTGCTCTAATATATGGTGTATCCTTAAAAATGTTCCATGTGCACTTGAGAAGAATGCATATTCACTCATTTTGAGAGGAAAAGTTCTATAAAAATTATGTCCATTTGATCTAATATCATTCAAGGCCAATATTTCCTTTTGACTTTCTGTTTAGATGACCTATTCATTGCTATACATGGGTTTTCAGGTCCTCCTTTTAGGTCTTTTAGTAATTGCTTGGGTGCATAGATATTGATAAATGCTATGTCTTCTTGTTTTCCATTTTCTCAAATTTTACTTTATTATTTGAAGCATTACAAATAGTAGTACATATGTCTCCTTTTTTCCCCATTGACCTTCCTCTGGCCTTCTCTAGCCTGAGGCACATGCCCGCCCTCCTCCTCTTCCCCCCCCCCGCCCCCGATGTCTTGCATCCATTGGTTATGCTTATATGCATGTATACAAGCCCTTCGGTTCATCTACCTTCCCCCACCAAACCCCCTCCCAGCATTCCTGCTGCAGTTTGACAGTCTGTTTAATGCTTCTGGCCTCTGTATTTATATTTGCTCTACAGTTTATAATGTTTTTTATTATCCATAAATAAGTGAGATCATGAGGTATTTTTCTTTCACTGACTGGCTTATTTCACGTAGCATAATGCTCTCCAGTTCCATCCATGCTATTGCAAAAGTAAGAATTCCTTTTTTTTATAGTAGCGTAGTATTCCATTGTATAGATGTGGCAGAATTTTCTAATCCATTCATCTGCTGTTTCCAAATCTCAGCTATTGTAAATTGTGCTGCTATGAACATAGGGGTGCATATATCCTTTCTCATTGGTATTTCTGTTTTCTTGGGATATATATTTAATTCAGATACTTAGAAATAAACTTGACAAAGGACCTATACTCAGAAAATTTCAGGATGGTAAAAAAGGAGAAGACATGAACAAATGGAAGAATATACCATGTTCATGGATTGATAGAATCAACATCATTAAAATATCCATACTACCCAAAGCAATCTATAAATTCAACACAATCCCCATTAAAATACCAATGGCATATTTCAAAGACCTAGGACAAATTCTCTAAAAATTCATCTGGAATAAAGAAAGATCCCAAATAGCCACAGCAATCTTGAGAAAGAAGAACAATGTTGGAGGGATCACAATACCAGACATCAAGCTATACTACTCAAAACTGGTTTTATTGATTTGAGTCTCAAAACTGCCTGGTATTAGCACAAAAATAGACATATAGACCAGTGGAACAGAACAGAGAACCAGAAATCGACACAAGCCAGTATGCTCACTTAATATTTGACAAAGGAGGCAAGAGCATACAACGGAGTCAAGAAAGTCTCTTCAATAAATGGTGCTGAGAAAACTGGACGGATACTTGCAAAAAAATGAAACTAGACCACCAACTTACACCATACACACAAATAAACTCAAAATGGATAAAGGACTTAAATGTAAGATGGGAAACTATAAAAATCTTAGAAGAAGCCATAGGCAGCAATATAGCATATATTTGTCGTAGCAATATCTTTACCAATACAGCTCCTAGGACAATGGAAACTAAAGAGAACATAATCAAAAGGGACTACATCAAAATAAAAAGCTTCTGCACAGCAAAAGAAACCATCAACAAAACAGCAAGAAAGTCCACTGCATGGGAGAACATATTTGCCAATGTTATCTCTGATAAAGGTTTAATCTCCAACATTTACAGGGAACTCATACAACTTAACAAATGGAAGATAAACGATCCAACAAAAAAATGGGCAACAGACCTAAATAGAACCTTTTCAAAAGAGGACATTTAGAAAGCCAAGAGACATATGAAAACATGCTCGAAGTCACTAATCATCCACGAGATGCAAATCAAAACAACAATGAGGTACCATCTCACACCTGTCAGAATGGCTATCATCAACAAATCAACAAACGACAAGCGCTGGCAAGGATGTGGAGAAAAAGGAACCCTTGTGCACTGCTGGTGGAAATGCAGACTAGTGCAGCCACTGTGTAAAACAGTATGGCATTTCCTTAAAAAATTAAAAATAGAACTGCCATTTGACCCAGTAATGCTATGTCTTCATGATGAATTATCCCCTTTATCATTACTACATTTCTATCACTGTTTCTTGTTAACTTTTTTATCTTGAAAACTGTTTTGTCTGATATAAGTATAGCTATACTAATTTTCCTTGGGATGCCATTTGCTTGGAGTATCTTGTTTCACCTCTTCGCTTTGAGCCTATGTTTGTCTTTGTAGCCGAGATGTGTCTGTTGAAGTCCAGTCTTATTTTTTAAGCCACACTGCTACTCTGTGCCTTTTGATTAGTTAATTTAGTCATTTTACATTTAGGGTGATTATTGATATATAAGGACTTAACTACAGCCATTTTATCTTTGTTTTCTCTGTATCTTCCTTGATTCTATTTCCTTGTATTTGAAATGCTTTATTTCTTGATTTCTAATGGTGGTTACAAGGATGTATACATTTGTCAAAACTACAAAATAGTGCCCTGACTGGTGTTGCTCAATATTAGAGGACTGGCCTGCACACTGAAAGGTTGCAGTTTCAATTTCCAGTCAAAGGCATGTACCTGGGTTGCGGGTTTGCTCCTCGATCCCTGGTAAGGGTGCGTGCAGGAGGCAACCAGTTTATGTGTCTCTCTTACATCAATACTTCTCTCTTTCCCCCTCTCACCCTGCCTTCCACTCTCTCTGAAAACAAATGGAAAAAATATCCTCTGGTGAGGACTAACAAACAAAAAAACTACCAAATAGTACAATTTAAAAGGTTACATTTCATTGCATGTAAAATTTGTCTCAATAAAGTTGATCTTTAAAAGATTATATTATTATCACAATACATCATAATTCTATGTAATAAAATCAACTAATAAAAATAATTTTTAATCTACCTAGATTCCACTATCTTAACAAAGCTTTTTTATTTTCTGTATTCCCTTCTAATCTTGGTTGATGTATATTTTGCACAGCTGTTAGTTATCATTTTGTATAAACAATTTTACATGCAACTTTTTATTTATGTTATACACGTTTATCACATTATTTCATTGACTATACAAAATGATAACATACTATTTCATCAAGTTCACATAACATAATTTGTTTATTCACTGATGCCGAGACATTCAGGTTGTTTTCCATTATTTCAAATTAAAAAAATTATTAAATAAACATCATATGTAAAGATCTATTTTTAATTTGAATATTACTTGGGATAAACTCCCAAGAATCCACAGCTAACTTTTCCCCCCATTTTTTTTTTCATTATAGAAGTTTTATTAGAGTTCAGGGGCGCATAATAAAGTACTACAAACTGAATGGCTTAGACCATAGAAATGTATTGTCATCTCACAGTTCTGGATGCTAGAGGTATGAAATCAAGGTGTCATCAGGGTTGGTTCCTTCTGAGATTGTGAAGAATAACCTATTCCATACCTCTCCTGGCTTCTGGTGGTTTTCTGGCTGTATTTGGCTTACAGAAATATCACCCCAATTTCTGCCTTCACCTTCACATGATGTCCCTGTGTGCATGTCTCTTTTTCCAAATTTTCCCATTTTATTTAGATATCAAATCATATTGGATTAAGGGCTTAATGTACTCCAGCTGACCTCATCCTAATTAATTATATGTGCAATGACCATGTTTACAAATACGGTCAACATTCCAAGGTACTGGAGTTAGGGCTTTAACAAAAGAATTTAGGGAACACAATTCAACCCAAAACAGAAGTTACATTTGTTATTAAAAAGTAAAAAACAATACAATGAAAAGGTGAAGGCCATTATGACTCTTTACCAACTCTTTCCACAGAGGTAATCAGTATTAACACCTTAACTTTTCTAACATTTGAACAACATCGTGGCCTCCCATAAACACCATTTGGTCCTGCTGTACAAAGATTAAATATAATATGGCAATTTTTATTTACTGTAAACAATAAAGGGGTAGCCTCTGAACACTTAAACATTTAAACTGTTTTCTCTCTTGGAGGGTCTCTGCAGAATCATAGAATCACATATATCAGTGCTAAAAAGACTTGGAGGTAGCCTGGCTTAAGTTTAGATGGTGGTAATATATTTTTTGAGTGGCTTTGGAGTCACATCTAGGGCCAAAATGGTCTGCTACTTACTAGCTAGTACATTACTTCTCTAGACCCTAGGTTCTTTCACCTATAAGGTAATATTACCTACCTTCATGGACTTATGAATATTTAATGAGGTAACACACTGAAGGCACAAAGTAAGCACTGAATTAACAGTAACATTATCCAGTTAAAAATATATTCTAAATTGTGATAAAAACATATATAGAAATCTTACCATCACAACCATTTGTAATTATACAGTGCAGCAGTGTTAAGTACATTTGCACTGTTGTGTAAAAGATCTCCAGAACATTTTCTTCTTGCAAAACTGAAAGCGCAGGCCCATTAAACAACTCTCATTTCCCCCTCTCCTCCAGCCCTTGCTCTACTTCCTGTTTCTATGAATTTAATTACTTAGCTACTGCATGTACATAGAATCAAATAGTACATGTTATCCTTTTTTAAAGAGATGCCATTGAGAGTATGTAACTTATGAAAGATCTCACTAGCAAAGCCAGAAGAAATCTGGATTTTCTGATTCTTAAAGCAGTGACTCATCTGAGGTTATTTTTTAGTTCCAGTTGAAATATGAATGCCTCCTGATAGCCAGGATTTTCATAAGTACTGCTTATATCTACCATAGAGTAAAGCTCTATTTAAACCACAAAGCTTTTAAAAGACCTAGAAACAAAGATTTATGGGTTTAAATATGCCAGGTTCTTTTGCCATACTGCTAATTTATAAAAACCCCAGTGTTGCCAATATTAAACAGAACTAGGACTAATAGGAGCAACAGTCAAACCAAGACAAAGTATAACAATCTCTAAGTCAAAAAGAGTAAGCCAGTTATAGTTATTAGCTTACAGTGCCTGGATCCTGGGAGGGATGGATGTCAGCCTCTTAAAGAAATGCACATGTGGTCTGGGCAACAACTGAACTTCAAAACAGATGTAGAGATCATGCTGCTACATGTAATACAGACATCCACATAGCCCTTACTGGTGGCAATCCACTAATAAATATCCCCCACTGTAGACATTACTATTTAAATTTACTTTTCATGGGGATTTGTCCCTAAAGGTCCCAAGGAGCACAATTTAGATTGAAATACAGTGTGCCTGTCTTAGAAACTAGAAACATATATCTGAAAGGCATAGACCTAAAAATTCCTTTCACACCATGCTGAGGTTGGGACTGAAAAGGAGAACTGGGGCGGGGGTGGAATATGGAGAGGACTGGGACTTACAGAAGTGGATCTGGTCAATGTTCTATTAACTAAGACAACTCAATTAAGGTTATAGTTTAATGGAAAAGCCAACATGATCATAAAACAAAAATAAAACAAAATAAACAGAAAACATAAAACAGGTCATCCGGAGAACATCACTAAACATCTCAAACATCCTGTTCCTAATTGGCTATAAATGTCTTGATCTGGCCTATTTGAGCAGTGGCAATTTACTAAAAAACAATCTGATACAATTTAGAGTTATAATAAGCAGACCTCCTCTAAATGAAATGGAAAAAAAGAAAAAGTTAACCAAGACTACAAATGATATCTCATTTTGCCCCATTTTCATTCCGGGAAGTTTAATAAGTTCAATGCATTCACATTAATGACTCAGGAGACAGTTACCACTCTCCAAAAACATGCACACATAGACATAAAAACATTCACAATTAGGCTTCACGTGGGGAATGAACTGTTGATCACATTATGAACTTAAAAGACCTGGGAATGACAATAGCAGTGATTTCCACATGTTCCAAGTCCTGCAAAATGCTTAATGCCATATTTATAGTGCAAAGCTATGAAATGCTGAGAAAACTTTATCAGACTAAATAAAAATAGGATACTTAGTAAGGTAGCTGCCATTTGATGGCTTTACTTAAGCACTTGTGGAGCTGGGTAGCCCTCTGCCAGACTCTACTGTCCTACGGTATGGAGACAGCTTTGGTAGTTTCCAAAGCTCTGAGAAAATACATTTAGAAAACTATGGAGAAATTGTCCATGCTTTTCTTTTCTCTGTTGCTGGTTCCCAGGGAGTACTATTCAATAGTAGACAGGCAGAAAAATGGTGGAGGACTCAATTTGCATTGCATCTCCTGAGCAATGGTCCCAAGGATGTAAAGAAACACCATAAGGCAGTAAGGAAGGAGAGAAATCAGGGTCTCTATATGCCACTGTCCTGGAACTTGGTATAGAGGAGGAATATGGGGTAACTGCTGGGATCACCTGATATCTTTCTCTCCCTCTTGTACATTCTTCCTTGGTTTATTTCAAGGATCCTGCCACTTCTTCCCCTTAAATTTCTCAGTGAATGGTACTACCATCCACCTTGATGCCCTAGTCCCATGGTTGGCAAATTGCAGCTCACGAGCCACATGGGGTTCTTTGGCCCCGAGTGTGGCTCTTCCACAAAATACCACAACCTGGGCAAGTCTATTTTGAAGAAGTGGCATTAGAAGAAGTTTAAGTTTAAAAAAGTTGATTCTCAAAAGAAATTTCAATCGTTGTACTGTTGATATTTGGCTCTGTTGACTAATGAGTTTGCCGACCACTGCCCTAGTCCAAAAACTGTTCTCTCTTAGAGGGAAACAGAATTGCCTAGGCTTTTGGTTCCAGAGAAGACACAATGACAAACCCAGCAGAGGAAATAAATAGTTTGGGTATTTCTGAAGGATGTTGTGAAGTCACATCCATACCATCCTCAGCTATCTCTACCTCACCCAAGATGACAACCCCTTCCTAGATGGCCACATCCCAATGACTGATAGATGCAGAGGTACAAAGACCCTGCCCTCCTGTCCCAATGTGGGAAAGTAATAAAGGGTCTCCCATCTCTGTCCCTGTAGGCACAGAACAGGTTCCTGAAGAAATGCTCTGCAGCTAACTTTTTCCCTCTACACAATCTTGCCTCGTTTCTTCCCCTCCACAGCTGTCAGTCCACACAGCACTCCCTGCACACTAATCTCCATCTCAAAATCATATTTCCTGAGAGCCCAACATCACATCAATCTCAACTCACTTCTCTCCAGGAACAAAACTGACCTATTAGTTACCTACGTTTCCCTTGCCAAAATGCCCAGCACCATGCATTCCTCTCCTCTGGCTTTCCAACCTGCCTTACTTGTAGAAAGGATGGACTCTGCTCTACTCTTGCAACATGCGTAGTCACAGGCTCATTCTGTGCCTATGGTGCTTTAGCTTACTGTGTCTGGATTTTTCATCTATCAAATCTATAGAAGCCCAACTGAACCACAGACATAAGTTATATTCCTAAATCTGCTTTAAGAGTTAAAGGACGAATGCTTTGATTTTCAACTACCTATCTCCAATCAACTGGTTCCTAACTAGGGGGTAGACAGAGGTGTTATTAGTCCCCTAAAACTTGCACATTTTCCTTAACTGCTCCCCTCTCCTTTCCCAAACAAGGAATCAGTACAAGTCCTTCCTTTTTGTAATCTCAAATGTTTTTCCAGTTCTAAAGCCATTACCCTATTTATCGTCAACTTTATTTTTATTGTTGACACTATTACAGATGTCCCCAATTCCCAACCCTTTGCCCACCTCCACCCAGACCCCACCCTCTTCCCTCTATCCATCACCATTGTTGTCTGTATCTATGGGTTATGGATAGAAGTTCTTTGACTAATCCCTTCACCTTCTTTCATCCAGGCTCCCCCTCCTGCACTGGTAGGGTCCCTAGTGGCTGGTGGTGGCAAGCCAAGTACTCCCTCCCTTCCCCCGGCTGGCCCCACCCCCTACTCAAACATCCAGAAGAACTCTTGGTCGAGGGGACAATTTGTATACTATGCTTTTATTACATAGGATGGTAGCCATTTTGGCAGGTGTGAGGTGTCATCTCATTGTGGTTTTAATTTGTATCTCTCTGATGATTAACAACCTTGAGCAGTTTTTCATGTCTATTGGCCATCTCTGTATCCTCTTTGCAGAGGTGTGTATTCAGGTCCTTTGCCCATTAAAAAAAAAAAATGGATTGTCTGCCAAAACCGGTTTGGCTCAGGGGATAGAGCGTCGGTCTGTGGACTGAAGGATCCCAGGTTCAATTCCAATCAAGGGCATGTACCTTGGTTGCGGGCACATCCCTAGTAAGGGGTGTGCAAGAGGCAGCTGATCAATGTCTCTCTCATCGATGTTTCTAACTTTCTATCTATCCCTCTCTCTTCCTCTCTGTAAAAAATCAATAAAATATATATTTTTAAAAAAATGGATTGTCATAGTTCTTTATATATTTTGAAAATTAACCACTAATCAGATGTATCATTGGCATATATCTCCCATAGGTGGAGTGAGTTCCCTTTTTATTTTGTTGATATTTTTCCCTGTGCAGAAGCTTTTGGTTTGATATCCTATTTGTTTATGGTTTCCTATGTTTCCCTTGCCCTAGAAGATATATCAGCAAAAATATTGCTATGAGAGATGTCTGAGATATTACTGCATATATTTACTTCTAGGATTTTTAGGATTTCAAAACTTACATTTAGGTTCTGAATCCATTTGAGTTTATTCTTCTGTATGGTGTGAGTTAATGGTCTAGTTTCTTTTTCTTTCTTATTTTTTTCATTTTTTTCTGCATGTACCTGTCCAATTTTCCCAGCATCATTTATTGAAGAGACTATTGTACTCCACTGTATGCTCTTGCCTTCTTTGTCAAATAGTATTCCACCATAAAAGCATGGCCTGATTTCTTAGCTCTCTATTCTATTCCATTGACCTATTGCTTGTTCTTATGCCAGTATCAGGCTGTTTTGATTACAATGGCTTTGTAGCATAATTTGATATCAGGTATTGTGATCCCTTCAACTTTGATCTTCTTTCTCAAGACTGCTGCAGCTATTTGAGGTCTTTCTTGGTTCTATATAAATTTCTGGAGTATTTGTTCTGGGTCTGTGAAATATGCCATTGGTATTTTAATAGAAATTGTACTGGTTGTATAAAATTGCTTTGGGTGATATGGACGTTGTAATGATGTTAATTCTACCAATCCATTTCCTTCCACTTGCTTGTATCTTCCTCCACCTTTTTTCAATGTCCTATAGTTTTCTAAGTACTATAGGTCTTTTACCTCCTCGGTTAAGTTTATTCCTAAGTATCTTAATTTTTTTGTTGCAATGATAAATGGGATTGTTTTTTTGTTTGTTTGTTTTTAGTTTCTCTTTCTGAGAGTTTATTATTGGTATATGAAAACGCTATTGATTTCTACATGTTGATTTTATATCCTGTTACATTGCTAAATTTATTTATTAAACCTACTAGTTTTGGGGGGGAGTCTTTAGGACTGTGTACAATATCATGACATCTGGGAATGAATTTTACTTCCTCCTTTCCAATTTGGATGCTTTTTATTTTTTCTTCTTGTTGGGTCACTGTGGCTAGGACTTCAGGTACTATGTTGAATCAGAGTGGGTGAAAGTGGGCATCCCTGTCTTTTTTCTGTTCTTATGGCAAATGGTTTTAGTTTTTGCCCACTGAGTATGATGTTGGCTGTATCTTTGTCATATATGGCCTTTTTTATGTTGAGGTATGATCCCTCTATACTCACTTTGCTGAGAGTTTTTATAAAAAAATGCTTGTTAGCCGAAACCAATTTGGCTCAGTGGAGAGAGCATCGGCCTGTGGACTGAACGGTCCCAGGTTTGATTCCGGTCAGGGGCATGTACCTTGGTTGCAGGCACATTTTCAGTAGGGGGCGTGCAGGAGGCAGCTGATCGATGTCTCTCTCTCATCGATGTTCCTAACTTTCTATCCCTCTCCCTTCCTCTCTATAAAAAATCAATAAAGTGTTTTTTTAAAAAATGGTTGATAGATTTTGTTGAGTGCCTTTTCTGTATCTATTGATAATGATCATGTGATTTTTGTCTTTTAAATTTTGTGATGCATCACATTTATTGATTTGAGAATATTTTAATAGACTTACATTCCTGGAATAAATCCCACTTAGTCATGGTGTATGATCTTTTTAATATATTGTTGGACCTGATTTGCCACTATTTTGTTGAGAATTTTATCATCTATGTACAATGGAAAAGAGTCCTGTAATTCTATTTCTTTGTAAAAGTGTTTCTATTTGGTTTTGGAATATGGGTAATGCTGGCCTAAAAGAAAGAGCTTCAAAGTATTCCTTTCTCTTGGATTTCTTGAGGAGGATATGTCTTAGTTCTTTGAATGTTTGGTAAAACTCCCCTGTGAAGCCATCTGGACCAGGGCTTTTGTTTGCTGGGAGGTTTTTGTTTTTGTTTTTCATAACTGCTACGATTTCATCAGTTGTTATCAGCCTATTCAGGTTTTCTGATTCTTCCTGATTCAGTTTTAGAAGACTGTATTTTTTAGAAATTCCTGTGGTTGTCAGTTGTTACTTTACCACTTTCATTTCTGATTTTTATTTGGTTCCTCTCTGTTTCTTGACGAGTCTGTCTAAAGGTTCATCAATCTTGTTTATCTTTTTGAAGAATCACCTCTTGGTTTCAATGATCTTTTGTATTGTGTCTTCGTTTTATTTTTTAGCCTCTATGTCATTTATTTCCACTCTTGATACTTATTATTTTCTTCCTTCTACTTACTCTGGTCTTTTCTTGTTCTCTTTCTAATTCTTTACATTGGAGGGTTGGTTTATTAAAAATTTTTGTTTTTTGAGGTAGGCCTAACGGGCTGAGCTTCATTCAGTCTTAGGACTGTTTTTAATGTGTTCCACAGATTTTTGGGTTGTTGTATGTTCGTTTTCAGTTGTTTCCAGGTAAATGTCCTTTATTCCTTGATCTCACTGATAAGCATTCGTTGTTTAATAACAGCTATTTAATCAACGTGTTTGAATGCTTTTCAGTTTTTTTAATGTAATTGATTTTTTAATTAAATCTTTATTATTCAGATTATTACATTTCTTTCTCTTTTTTCCCCTCCATAGCACCCCTCCACCCAGTTCCCAACCTTCCCTCTGCCCTTACCTCCCTCCCATTGATCTCATCCATAGGTGTATGATTTTTGTCCAGTCTCTCCCTGTACACCCCTCACCCCTTGCCCCGTGAGAATAATCAGTCTAATCCCTTTCTGTGCTCCTGATTCTATTATATTCACCAGTTTATTAAATTTTTAATTCACTTAATTTTTAGATTCACTTGTTGATAGATATGTATTTATTGTTCACAATTTTTTGGCTTTTACCTTTTTCTTCTTCCTCTTCTAAAAGAGTACCTTTCAGCATTTCATATAATACTGGTTTGGAGTTGATGAACTCCTTTAGCTTTTTCTTCTCTGTGAAGCTCTTTATCTGCCCTTCAATTCTGAATGATAGCTTTGCTGCATAGATTATTCTTGGTTGTAGGTTCTTGCTATTCATCACGTTGAATATTTCTTACCACTCCCTTCTGGCCTGCATCGTTTCTGTTGAGAAATCAGCTGATAGTCGTATAGGTGCTCCCTTGTAGGTAATGAACTGTTTTTCTCTTGCTGCTTTTAATATTTTCCCTTTGTCTTTTGCTCTTGGTATTTTAATGATGATGTGTCTTGGTGTAGTCCTCTTTGGATTCCTTTTATATGGGGTTCTGTGTGCTTCCTGGACTTGTAAGTCTATTTCTTTTACCTGATGTGGGAAGTTTTCAGCCATTATTTCTTTAAGTAGGTTTTCAGTATCTTGCTCTCTCTCTTCTTCTGGCACCCCCACAATTCTGATGTTGGTACGCTTGAAGCTGTCCCAGAGGCTCCTTACATTATCGTCACATTTTTGGATTCTTTTCTCTTCTTGCTTTTCCAGTTGAGTGTTTTCTGCTTCTTTATATTTCAAATATTTGACTTGATCCTTGCCTTTCTCTAGTCTGCTGTTAGTATTCTGTATAATATTTTTTATTTCAGTCAGTGTCTCTAGTTGGTCCTTTTTCATCTCCTCTTGGGACTTGATAAATTTATCCATCATCTCTAGTTGGATCTATGGCATCTCTAGTTGGTCCTTTTGCATCTCCTCTTGGGACTTGATAAATTTATCCATCTTTTCTAGCATATTCTTGATAAACTTTATAAGCGTGGTTTTGAACTCTATATCCAGTCGTTTTTTTCCCTCCATTTCTTTTGTTTGTGATCCCTTCCCTTGTCTCAGTATTTTCACTATGCTGGGGAAACTTCTGTGTTGGATTCAGCCTTATGATACCAGACTTGCAAAACCACAGAAGCCTCTATTGAGCTTGGGATGGGTGGAGTCTCAGGGCTTAAGGGACCGCCTTGCCTTCCAGTCAGCCCCACCCTCCACAGCCCCTGAGTCTCACGTGACTGGGTAATCGCTGGAGTGGTCCTTGGGTGCGCACAGTGCCTCTAGACCGCTGCCTTTCCGGCTCTCCTGTGTACCAGGACCACACGAGTCTAGGTCCCCAGGGTTTTGCCCAAAACAGGGGGTTAGTGGAGTCAGAAGTGGCACAGTTGGGAGGGTCTGTCTCCCGCCCACTCGTGAAAGCCAGCGGCACAATCAGCAATCTGTCCTCTGTGCAGTGCCGTGTGCGCCACCAGCCCTCTGATCTTTTGCGACTCCCCTAAATTTCCGTGCACCTCTCCCTTTTTACAGTCCAAACTCCCCCCATATGAATTTCGGCTGGATCTGGAGTTTAGTGTCGTAAGATAAGGGGTTCAATGCCGTTGGGAGTCTCCGTTTCCCTCCCACCAGAGAAAGCCAGCCAGGTACTCTGGCACCCACTCTCTCAGCATGCACGTCTCCATACCTCAGCTTTTTGCAGCTCCTCTGGGTTTCTGTGAGCCCCTCTCTTTCCTTCTAGCTGTAGAACTTCCACTCAGCCAGCTTTCCTGTGGTTCTGGATGATGTCCGTTCTGTCTTTTAGTTGTAGTTTTGAAATTGTTGTGCGAGGCAGCAGTGTAGGTGTTTACCTATGCCACCATCTTGCTGTACTCTAATGTAATTGATTTCTACTTTCATGCCATCATAAAGATCTGAGAAGATGTTTGATATAACTTCAATCTTCTTAAATTTGTTAGGACTTATTTTGTGTCCTAATATGTGATTTATCTTTGAAAATATTCCATGTGCACTTGAGAAGAATGTATATTCTGCTGCTTTGGGATGAAATGTTCTGTAAATATCAATTAAATCCATATGATCTAGTGTGTCACTGAAGTTCACTGTTACCTTGTTGATTTTGTGCCTGCAATATCTATCCATTGATGACAGTGAGTGTAAAAATCTCCTACTTCGACTGTAAAGCTGTCTATCTCTCCCTCAAAGTCCACCAATATTTTCTTTTTATACGTATTTAGGTGCTCCTATACTGGTGCATAAATATTTACAAAGATTGTATCCTCTTGTAGGATTGATCCCTTTAGCATTATGTAGTGACCATTTTAAACTCTTGCCATGGCCTTTGTTTTAAAGTCCATTTTTGCCAGCTTAGGTATTGCTACCCCACTTTTTTATTTCCATTTGCATGGAGTATTTTTTTCCATTCCTTCACTTTTAGTTTGTGTATATTTTTTTGTTCTGAGGTGGGTCTCTTATAGACAGCAAATATATGGGTCATGTTTTCTTACCCACTCAGCTACCCTCTTGATTGGAGCATTTCACCCATTTATATTTAAGGTCATTATTGACAGGTACTTATTGACTATCATTTTTTCTTTATACCTACATTTCTCTATTTCACCTTCTTAAAGCAGTCCCTTTAACATTTCTTGCAGTATTGGTTTAGTGGCCTGACCTGTGTGGCTAAATGGTTAGAGTGTCGGCCCATACATTGGTCAATGGCACATATCAGTGGCAGGTTTGATCCCCAGCCATTGTCAGGGTGCATGCAGTAAGAGGGGGGGGGGGTGTCAACCAATCTATGTGTCTCTCACATTGATGTTTCTCTCTCTTTCTCCCATCCCATCTTCTACTCTCTCTAAAAATCAGTGGGAAAAAATATCCTTGGGTGAGGATATATCCTTGGTGGTAGTGAACTCCTTCAGCCTTTTTTTCCTTTTCGTCTGGGAAACTTTTTATTTTTCCTTCCATTTTAAATGATAGCCTAACCTAGATGGATAAAGTAGTTCCTTTTGTTGCAGTTCCTTGTTTTTTTCATTACTTTAAATAATTTCCTGCAAATCCCTTCTGGCCTAAAGTATCTGTTGAAAAATCAGTTGATAATCATATAGGAGCTCTCTCACAGGTACTATATCTCTCTTGCTGCCTTTAAGAGTCTCTCTTTGTTTTTAATCTTTGCCATTTTAGTTATTATGTGTCATGGTGTGGGTTTTTGGGTTCATCTTGATTGGAGCTCTCTGTGCTTCCTGAACTTGTGTAAATTTTTCTTTCACCATGTAGAGAAGTTTTCTGCTATTGGTTCTTCAAACAGATTCTCTACTCCTTGCTCACTCTTGAGAATTCTCCTTCTGGTGTCCCTATAATGCATGTGTTGCTACACTTGATGATGTACTGGAGGTTTCTTATACTTTCCTCGTTTCTTTAAATTCTCTTTTATTTTTGATGCTCTGCTTTGGTGCTTACTGTTATCTTGCCTACTAATTTGCTGAATTGATCTTCAGCTTCATCTAACCTGCTGCTGATTCCTTCTTATGCATTCTTTATTTCAGATATTGTACTTTCCATTTCTGACTGGTTCTTTTTTATGGTTTCTATGCTCTTTTGGGTTCTTACTATCTCTTTAAGTTCTCACAAGATCATCCATTCTTCCCCTAAGGTCCTTGAGCATCCTTTACATCCACTGTTTTAAAATTCTGCATTTAGTATTTTGGTTGCTTCTATTTCATCCTTTCATTCAGGAGATTTTTCTTTGTCTCTCCATTACATTTTGCCTCTGTGTATTAGATAGACTTGCTATGACTCTGAAACTTGTTATTATGGCTTTATGATAAAGGCGTCTTTTGAACTCAGTGGCGCAATCTTTCAATCACCTGAGTTCAGTGCTCCAGAAATGTTTCTTGGAGATTATGTGCATCCTCTGTTGTTGTAAGGTGAGTCTTAAATGCTGTTGGCCCTTCATGAGTGGAGTTAACTCTTCAGGCTGGTTGACTATAAGGGTAAACCTCGATCACTGTACATGAGATGCTGTGCAGAGGTTGTGCAGGGGTTGTGCCCCAAGGCGGAGTTGTTCCCAGCAGGTTTGGTATCTACTGGAATCCCCCATTGGGTATGCTGCTTGTGTGCCCCATTGGGTCAAGTTCTCGTGTGGTCTGAAGCCGACCACTGATTGTGTTGGTTCTGAGTCACTTGGGTTGGGGGTTCAGATATAGGTCGCTGTCAGACATTGTGTGTTACTGGCTTTGGGCTACCTGTCTGGAGTTGCCATGTTCTTCAATGTTTGTGTCTGTATCTACTGGACTTGAGTGTGTGTGGGAGGGGCTAATCTCTATAAAAAGGTCCTCTTCCTCCAGCTTTGAGCTGGGCGCTGACCTGTAAAATGACAGAGACTCCCTGAGGTCTCCTTCTACTTGTCAGCTACTCTGCTTTCCCTTGCGATTGGTTGGTCTTCCTCCAAAGCCTTCTGAAGGAAGACTGTAAGATGATCTCAGGCTAACTGAGATCTACAGCACCTTCCATAGGGGCAACAGAGAACAGGGCTACTGGGTCCCTTCCAGGGATCATATAGTAAAGGCACTCAATGAGGGGAAAGTGGCCCCTGCTCAGAGGCAAACCACTCAGTGTTTGCCAGGGTTTCCGACTCTAGTTCCCCTGCAGGATCAGGTTGGATGCAGCCAGCCGTCCTCTCTGCAGGAGCAAGATCAGTCACCCTAGGCTGAGGGTGAAAGGTCAAGAGTCTTCCATTAGGAAAGATACTGGCCCTGTCCACATGAGGACCCTAATACTTCACCCCTATTTAGATAATAGCCACCAATGGTCTCTTATTCTTAATATCCCAGCCCTAAGCTGCTGTCCCTGTTCCCCATGGAACTGCGCCCAGTGGACAGGTGCCTGGGACTTGGCAGGATTGATCCAAACAGTCTCCCATTGAGGGTGGTGCCCACAAGCAAAACCTGAACTCACAAGGGTTTGAGTGGGAGGCACTTGGGTTATATAAATATAAATGTAGCCACACAGTCCAGCACTTGCCCTTCTGGTTCCTGGACAAAAGCTTCCTTAGGCGACACAGTCTGAAAATCTCAGCTCTATGGGGCTCTCTGGTTCCCCTGTGTCACTGAACTCAGCAGGATGGGGCTGAAAGTCTCAGCTCTGTGCAGCACTCTGATCTCTACCCGGCTAAACTCAGCAAGATGGGGTCAGCAAAGTGATTCAACTGGTTGGGGGAGAGACACTGGCTGTATCCTAGAGATTGGGGAGACTGGCCTTCTTTCCCCAAGAGACACAACTTAGTAATAGTGTTCTCTGCCAACAGTCTCACCAGGAAAAAAAGAAAAAGAGGGTTCCTTAAAGTCACTGTTGTCAGCAGAGCCCTTTGCGGGACTTGAATACAGCAGCATGGTCTCACCAGCAGTTGGAGTCTGAACCATTCACTCCACACTAGTGCTGTAACAAAATGAGTGCTCTCCCTGGAAAGGTGTGGTCTGGTTCTCCCAGGCAGACTGAATCCCCACTGATTTTCATCACTAGATGCTGTGAAGCTTCTCTTAGCATCTCTGTTGCTCTGAGTTGGGGATCGCAGTGTGGGGGTGAGGACACATGCTCCTGGGGGAGGATAGTTTTGCAGCCACGGTAACTCTCTGGCTTCTCAGCCACTGCTGCACCTGAGCACAGAAGGGGCTTGGAGGGGTGTGCAAGGATAGAGGGGATAAAGGGTTAAAGGGGTGCTATGTCTTTCTGTGTCTGTACCTTCTTACCAGTCTTGATGTGGCTTCTTCTGTTAAGTCTTGGTTATTATATTTCAGTTCAGCTAGCCTTCAATGGGTTATTCAGGTTGATTGCTCTGTAATTGACCTGTAAATCTAGTTTAGTGCCAAGAGCAGGTGGGTGTAGCTTCTACCTACTCTGAAGTCATCTTGGAATCCACTATCTTATTTATATTTATATAATCCAAGTGCCTCCCACCCAAACCCTGCAACTACTATTTAAACTCTACTAATTAAAATCCTTGCCTTCCAAATTAAGCAATTTTTTTTAGTATGAGCCATTTGGCCTGTATCAGAATCTACCTCTTTGTAACTCTCGTGTACCACTGGTATATGATAAATGGGACAGCCCATTCTTATTATCATTAACAAGAATACCTTTTCTAGGTTTTTCTCTGCTACTTTCCTATATGCTCTTCAAATTACCTTCGGTTCCCCAAAGTTCCATGCGTGCCCTGGGCTTCTGATTACCTGGAAACTCCTATTTCACGATACAGTATCGTGAGGCCACTTTCCCCTCATCTTCTGAAAGCATTTCTGACTATCCTTGCATATTTCCTAATCTCCTCTCAACAAAAATTTTCCTTCTTTCTGTGGGCTCCCACAGTACCTTCCATATGCTCTTCTCCTTTTTTTGTTATACTGTAATACAACACCTTGATCCTTGGAGGCAAGATCTCCACATTCCTCCGAATCTGCTTGTAAAGAGTTGGGACTCAGGATATATTTAAGGAATACATGGCTAAAGGAAGAATTTAGAAAAACTAGACAGCAAGGAAGAAAGCGGTAAGGCATGCTAATCATGACAAATACATCTCTCTCAATGCCAATACTTCCAGTAGCCCCTTCAATTGCCCTAAACCACTAATTTAACGAACGAACTCACAAGTTGGCACTCATGGCTCTCCAAAATTTCTGCCAAACCATTTTTCTAATCTTAATTTCTAATTCCCTCCACAAACTTATTTTTAGGTCTAACTAGAATAGTAATAATTTTTCCTTCTGTCTGTTCATTCACTTCTTTCCAACTGGAAACTCCACTAATTTGTTACTCTCTTATTTACTCATTTAGCAAATAATCACTGAATGTTTACGATGTGCCAGGCACTTTTTCTAGGCTTTAAAAAAGTGTCTGTTCTCGTGGAATTTGTATCCTATTTGGGAGGTAATGAAAAGTTAGAAAAAATCACTATGTCAGGGGTGGTCAACATTAAAGAAGAAAAATAAGTCAAAATAAAAACAGTGTGTTCCTGAGACTGGGTAATGAGTAAGGCCTCTCAGAGAAGGTGATATTTGAGCAGTGCACTGAAAGAGGTTCAAGAAGGGGTCATGTGCCTCTCTAGGAAAGAGCTGTGAAAACATGTGAGCAAATGCGAAAGCATAAGCCCTAGGCAAGGTTTCTGGGCACAAGGAGCAGCAAAGAGGCCAGTATGTGCTGGAGTGAAGTGAGAAAATGGGGAGAAGATTATTCAGGTCCCATGGGGTGAGGCTGTGGAGGTCCTCGTAAGTCAAGTAGAGACTTATCAGTTCACTCTGAATGACATAAGAAACTACTGGAAGGTTCTGAGCAGAGGCACCTTCTAAAAGATCTTTCAGACTAAGAACATAGGAGAGCAAAGGTGAAAGGAGGAGACAGATGAGGAAAACTGCAGTGATCCTCTTGAGGGGTGACAGTGGTTTGAATGGAGGTAGAAGCAGTGAAATTGGTGAGTAGTAGTCAGATCCTGGTTATATTTCAAAAACTGAACTGACAGACTTGTTGATAAACTAGATGTGAGATATAAGAGGACAAGGTTCGCCACAGATGATTCCAGGATTTTGGACCTGAGAAACAGGAAAAATGAAGATTGCTTTTAATGGGGGGAAAAAAAAACCTCTCAACAAAGCAGGCACAGAAGGAACATATCTCAACATAATAAAACCAGTAACACAAACCCACAGCTAATATCATACTCAGTGGTGAAAACCTGAAAGCTTTTCCTCAAGATCAGGAACAAGAAAAGGACCACTAACACCACTAATGAATATGGTATTGGAAACGCTAGACATAGTAGTCAAATGAAAAAAAGAAATAAAAGGCATCCAAAGAAGTAAAACTCTCATTATTTCAGCCTACATAATACTTTATACAGAAACCCTAAAAACTCCACCAAAAGTTCCAGAATACAAATAAATATGCAGAAACTAGTTATGTTTCTAAGGTAAAATTAAGACTGCAATTTACAATTGCACCAAAAAACAAAATACATAGGAATAAACTTAACTAATAAAAGAGACAGTGAAGAAACTAAAGAAGAAATGGAAGGATATACCTTCCTCATGAATTAGAAGGGTTAATATTGTTAAAATGTATTTACTACCTAAAGCAATACAGATTCAATGAAATCTCTATAAAATACCAATGACATTCTTCTCAAAATTAGAATAACTAATCCTAAAATTTATACGGAACCACAAAAGACCTTCACTAGCCAAAAAACTTTTGAAAAAGAACAAAGTGGGAGGTTATCACATTACCTGACATCAAACTATACTACAAAAAACAAAATGGAACAGTGGTGGCATTAAAACATATATGTAGAACAATGGAATAGGTTAGAGAGCCCATAAATAAATACTCACTTATACAGTCAATTAATCTATGACAAAGGAGTCGAGGATAGACAATTTGCTAAAGACAGTCTCTTCAATAAGTGGTACTGAGAAAACTGTACAGATACATGCAAAAAATTAAAACCAGACCACTTTCTTACAACATATGCAAAAATAATCTCAAAGGGGATTAAAGATTTAAATGTAAGACCCGAAACCATAAAACTCCTAGAAGAAATAGGCAACATCACTCTTAGCAATACCTTGTTGGATGTGCCTCCTTAAGCAAAGGCAACAAAAGAAAAAATAAGCAAATGGGATTATATCAAACTAAAATTATTGAATAGCAAAGGGAACCATAAACACAACAAAAAGACCATTTACTAAGTGAGAGAAGATATTTTAAAATGATACATTCAATAAGGAATTATATCCAAAATATATAATAAACTGATACAATTTAACAACAAAAAAACAAATGACCTGATTTAAAAATGGGCAGGGGACCTGAATTAACAGTTCCAAAGGGTACATACATATTAGCCAATAGGCCTATGAAAAGATGCTTAACATCACTAATCATCAGGGAAATGCAAAAATACATATCAATGACATACTACCTCACACCCTTCAGGTTGGCTATCAACAAGAAATCAAGAAGTAAATGCTAGCTAGGATGAGGAGAAAAAGCAACCTTAGTACACTGCTAATGGGATTATAAATTAATGAAATCACAATAAAAAAACAGTATGGAGATTCCTCAAAAAATTAAAAGTAAAGCTGTCATGTAATCCAGCAATTCTACTTCTGGGTATTTATACAAAACAAAAACAAAAACACTAATTCAAAAAAAAAATAATAATAAATGCATCCCTATGTTCACTGCAGCATTACTAGTAAGAGCTGAAATATGGAAACAACCTAAATGTCCATCAATAGATGAGTAGATAAAGAAGATGTGAGATACACACACACACACACACACACACACACACAAGAATATTATTCAACCATAAAAAAGAATAAAATCCTGCCATATGCAACAGCATTGATGGACGTAGTGAAATAACTCAACAAGTTAGTCAGAGAAAGACTAAATACTATATGATTTCACTTATATGAGAAATCTTTAAAAAAACGAATAAAATAACAGAACAGAAAGAGACATATAGCTATAGAGAACAAGTGGATGGTTGCCAACAGGGGTTGGAGGGATGGGAAACAAGTAAATAAACAGACACATAAAAATAGTAAAAATAAAGAAAGTAAAACAAAAGAGAGCATTCATTCACAACTGGCAGTGCTTTACAAGAGGGGAGCTTTGGAAGAGGAATCTTCAGCTACCTAAAGGGGTACCTGTCTTGTCCCTGAATTCCACTGTGCCTCTGCTGATTTTCACTAATTGGCCTCAGGAATGATGTTATTTTACCTTATAAATGATCATTCTATATGCTGTAATAAAAGTTATGTGAATGCGCTCTCTTTCTCTTTTAAAATGTCTTATTGTACTGTAGTCATCATTCTTCTTGTGATTATGTGAGATGACACAATGCCCACATGGTGAGAAAAAGTGAGATGAATACACTGGACAAAGGGACAATTCACATCCTACATGGGATGAAGTAGAATGGCACAAGATTTCATCACACTACTCAGAACAGCATGCAATTGAAAACCTGTGTCTTGCTTATTTCTGGAATTTTTCCTTTAATATTTTTGGATGGCCAAAAAGTAAAACCACCAATAAGGGGGACTACTATAACAATAGAAATTAGCAATAGCAGTAAACATAATCATGTTTCCAAAATATCTGTGTTTGCCCCTTGGCTGAACAATCCCTGGTGCCATTTTGCCAGCATCAAACCTACTCTCTACTTCTCCTGTGTCTACTGCCTGTCTTGCAACTCAGTGTACAAACACCATCATCTCTGAGATAACTGGTTTTCTAAAACTGCAGGGTACTCTCTGTAGGAATGCTCTGACAATAATGTGTTACACTAAAAATAAAAAAATAAAACATACAATTTGAAGTTCAATGAAGAATCACTGTTTATTAGAGTCCAGTATAGAGAAACTCTTATAGGACAGGTCAGCCTTTTTGTCCTTTTCAGGCCCTCAACTAATTGGGTGAAATCCACACATATTAGGGAGTATGATCTGCTATACTCAGCTTATTAGTTTCAATGTTAATTACATCCCAGAACAACCTCTCAAAACACCCAGAATAATGTTTGACCAAATAGCTGGCATCCCATGGACCGTCAAGCTGACACATAAAATTAACCATCATGTACAATGAGACTAATCGAGATCTCGGTTTAGGCTCATACCTTCACCTAAATACAAAGACAACCTATTTTTTTTTTATGAAGGTAGCAAAATAGAGACACAGATGTGGGAGTGAGACATTGATAGGCTGGAAAAAAAATAGGGCTTATGCCTTCAGCTAATTTAAATCTCTCCTAAAAAGTCACCTCCTTGGAAAACATTCTAATAGTGAAACTTCATCATCTCTTTCCCTTACTTTATTTTGGCATATGTGACTTTTTTATTATTTTTAAGATATAGTTGACATATAACAGTTTAAAGTGCACAACATGATATTTGTATGTATTGCAAGTTGATTACCAAAATAAGTCAATTAACATTCATCACCACAACTGCAAAACAGTTCTTTTTTCTTATGATGAAAACTTTGAAATATACAATACACTTTTTACAGTGTTAACTATAGTCACAATGCTATACATTACATCCCCAGCTATTTCTTTTATAACTGGAAATGTGTACTCTTTAACCCTTTTTCCCCACCCAATCCCTCCACAACCACCAATCTATTCTCTGTATTTATGAGCTTGTTTTTTGTTGTTGTTTTTTTTATTCCACATATAAGTGAAAGAATGTGGTATTTGTCTTTATCTATCTAACTTATTTCACTTAGCATAGGGCCATCCATGTTGTTGGAAATAACAAGATTTCATTTTTTATGGATGAATAACATTCACTGCATATAGAGTATGAAATCCATTTTCTTTATCCAACCATCCATTGATGGACACCTACACTGTTTCCATATCTTGGCTTCTGTAAATAATGCTGTCTTTAGATCCACTGCATATCCTCAGCCTCTGTCATACCACCTGGCAAACAGTATGTGCTGCTCAAAAAGTACCTGTCCAATTGGTTCATCAGTAAAACTAGATTTTTCAATAACCAAGTATTCTGAAGAGCTATAAAAGAATCCTGGACTTAACCAGCTTCTACACTGTAATACTAATCATTGATATGGTGTTATTATATGGCATACTTGAAGTTCCCAGCAACACTCCAAAAAACACAGATGTTAATGTATTTCCAACATAACATATTAACATATGCTAACTATGGCAAGCATAAAACAAAATGTTTATTTCATCTCTGTTCTAAAAATACAACTTGGTCTACCATTTCCAGATTTAATAATTAATTTGAATTTTCACTGAATTTTTGGGTTTATAGAAGAAATTCTTAGTGTTTCACTCTGGCTGTTTCAGTCACACTTATGATACTCTAGGAACACAGAATAAGCCTAATATTATATTACCACAATTAGAATGGCATTGCATATACCAGGCTCTAAATAAGTGCTCATTAAATAAAACTAACAAATATTAAAATATGGCTTTGTTATATAATTTTCAGAAGGCTATTAGATGACAAGTTACACATCCTTGGTGTGTAATAAGTCCCTCTAAAACTTTTATGGAGAAAGTATCATTTCTAAGATCCAAGAAAGTATATCTAAGATGTACAACTGATTCGTAAACCAAAAAGTATCTCCTGTCTTGTTGCATTTATGGTCAACATTATATGATTATGTAGTAGGTTTATATAATTAGCTTCAAATTGCTAATACATACTTAAACAATTAATATTATTCTAGACAACTGTTTTTTATCAATTAGTATTATAGACCTATCTACTACAATGAGAAGGAAAACTGTTTTCCCAATCTCATATGTCCTCAACTTCTTCCTACCAGCACTTTCTTCTCAAAACCTTATTCAATTTCAACCAACTCAATACTATGTCTTTCTCAATTTCAACCAACTCAATACTATGACCTAATCTGACTACCATCTCCTGTATCCCCTTTTCACTGCTAAGTTTCTTAAAAGAGTAACAAAGTTTACAATCTCCACTTCCTTATGTCCCTACCATTTTTCAATCTGTAGCTCTGGCTACTTCCCTCAACCTTCCATTAATCTATTCTCACCAAGGTCATACCTACTAGTAGTTAAATCTAATTAGTGCTATTCAGTCCTTAACCTGCTTTGTACCCTACAGATGCCCTGTCCAATATAGTAACCACTATCCACATGCAGCTATCAAGCCCTTCGAATATAATGAGTACAAAGAAAAAAAGTGAATTTTGCCCAGCTGGCATGGTTCAGTGGTTGAGCATCGACCTATGAACCAGAAAACCAAGGTTCAGTTGCCAGTTGGGGCACATGCCTGGGTTGTAGGCTTGATCCCTAATGTGGGCATGCAGAAGGCAGCAGATCAATGATTCTCTCTCATCATTAATGTTTCTATCTCTCTCCCCCTCTCCCTTCCTCTCTGAAATCAATAAAAATATATATTTTTAAAAGGCGAATTTTGAAATCTTAATTAAATTTAAAAACTGACATTTGATTCAGTCACAGGTTTCTTTGAAATAATTTGTGTATGTGAACCTAGCTTTTCAACTGTAAATTTTATGAAAACTGCAGATCAAGAATTTCTGATGAAAATTTAGCATCAAAATTAACATGTAATATAAATCTAAATGTAACATACACACTAGATTTCAATGACTTAGTATGAAAAAAAGGTTATAAAATAATCTCAGTAATAATTTTATATTAATTATATGTTGAAATGATAGTATTTTGGATATACTGGGTTAAATAAAATTATTAAACTTAATTTCACCTATTTATGTTTCTTAAAGTGCCTACTGGAAAATTTAAAATTATCTATGTATTATTTTATTTCTACTGGACAGTATTGCACTATAACATTAGATTATTGGAATGATGGCTACTCATTCCTTCTTAAAATGCTGCTGCTGCTATTTCTTTTTACTTCCTTGACTCCCCATTTTTAGTCTGCAGTGTACCTTATTCTCCCACCCACTCCTTAACTGCCAGTGTCTCTCAAGGTTGTCCTGAGGCCCTTTCTAGGTACCCTCCCTAGGAGATAGATCTCTCTCTCACCCCAGGCCTCCACTATTCCTTAACACTGGTGACTGGAAACCCTTCACTTATAAATCAGCTCTCTCCAGAGAATGGTATTTTCAACTACACCTACATCTCTAAGTACAGTTGCACTTGATCTGCCATTATATCTTTTGTATATTTACCTTATTAAAATCTGGCCCTTCTTATCCACTTCATTCAGGTCCTCACAATTTTTCACCTTTACCACTAAATTAGCTTCCAAAGTACTATCCTTGCCACCTTCCAAATTAATTTCCTTTTGCTGTTAAGTCTCCAAGACTCACATCTGGCCACATGATTTCTCTGTTCAAAATACTTTGTTGGTTTCCTCACTGCTTCCAAGATAAAATAGAAACTCCTTATAGCCATACATAATTTGGTGCTTGCCTGTCTCTGAGGCTTTATGCTTCATCACCAACCCTGTAACATCCCAACCTCAGATATGTCTCAGGACCTGGGTTCCCCAAATGCAACATTTGCTTTCTCACCACCATGCTTTCTTTGTACATACTCTCTCTACTGACAGCAATATCACTCCTAAAACTCTATCCCTGCTCTCTAGTCATCCTTCAAAACTCAGCTAAAACATCATCTCCCCCAGGAAATGTCT